>JAVJGG010000005.1:19987102-20000356 GCA_035590195.1 Aviceda cuculoides | reverse complement strand
CCCGTGGGGGGAGGTCGCGGGCGGGCCACAGATCGCTGCTCAGGAACTAAATGGGCATCAGTCAGTGAGTGGTGAGCAATTGCATTGTGCATCACTTGTTTTGCATATTCCAATTCTTTATTATTATTATTATTATTGTTGTTGTTGTAATTTTATTATTGTTATTATCATTATTATTTTCTTCCTTTCTGTCCTATTAAACTGTTCTTATCTCAACCCACAAGTTTTACTTCTTTCTTTTCCCAATTCTCTTCCCCATCCCCCTGGGTGGGGGGGAGCGAGTGAGCGAGTGGCTGCATGGTGCTTAGTTGCTGGCTGGGGTTAAACCACAACATGCACTCAGAACAGGAGTAGCTTATCGTTATAAGTAGGCAGATGTAGCAACACACATACATTTCCTAATAAAAATATAGGTAAAACAAAACACATCTCGTGACACTTTCAAAAGACAGATCATGATAAGAATTAAGAGTTGTTAAATAGTTCTGATGAAAAAAAAAGAAATTATCCCAGTTTTTCCATTTTACATCTCATCTGTTTTTGGCATGACTAGAAGTACTTTCTTGTTTTCCTTCTATACTTTTTCTAAGGCTCTCTGGTCCCCCTGGTTTGGAATGCACTTAGAAGTAAAAGTGAAGCTATAACAAGGAACATTATCCTAATCTGTGCTCGTTTTCACTTCAAAACAATTCATTTATTATATGTATAGGTGTAAAGCAGCGTTTTCATATTTCAGGGATTCTGCACTTGATGCAATATGCCATTTATTAATTAAAATGGGCAGAAAATTTTATGGATAAACCTTCCAAAGGTGCTCAAACTCTGTTCATAGATTTTTTTGAAACCAGGTAACAGTATCTAATTTGTCGTTATGTATTCATGAAGTAATGGACTTTGTTCTGCCAAAGTAATTTCTTCAATCAGACAAGAGCAATTCACAAGAAAGGCATATTATAGGTAGCTTAACAGCTGCTGCTCCATGTATATTATTCCTTAGAGACTTTCCAGTGATATATAGGAATGTTATTTTATTTTGTTCAAGTTACCAAACTGTTTGCTAACAACAAAGTAAAGCAAGCATTATACAGTTTCCTTTTCCATTTGCTGACTGCATGAAAGAGAAATGTATTATAGCAAAACCACCTTATGTGCATGTGCATACAATTTTAGCATCTGCTCTTGATTTACTGTGTATCTCTCACAAACACACAGGTGAATAGACATTCAAGTAAGGATCTATTTTTACTGGGGTTTCAGATCCTAGAGAATTTTTAAAGGTGGCTCTGTTTGTTCAGATTTATACTTCTTAAAAAGTAATGCCTTCAAAATTATATAGACACAAATATTTTTGTGAACAAAACTACAACAAAAGTTAATCTTTCCATACAAATGGAAAACCATACAAATAAAACATGTGGAGAGAAATGTGACTCTACTTTTTAAGTAGAAAGACAACTTTATAATGACCACAGTTCTTTTAACATTTATATGCCAAATTTATATATAAAAATACCCCAAAGATAAAGCATCCTAAAATGTATCATTACATTGTTTTCTGTACATATTTCTCAAAGACAAGCATTTTGATTTACATTGTTCTCACAGATTTTCTCTGAAAGCTCTCAGATTTTTGATCGTCTTTCCTAAATTGCAAATCTGACCTGAACATAGTTTTCCACACTTAGTTAAAAGGGTAAACCATACTTTTGATGATTCCATTTTTTCACTGAAAGACCGCGTGAACTCACAGAAAACAATATTACAGAGAAAGCTTGCTTTTGAAGCTACACTGCAATTATCAAACAATTATGTCCTTCCTTTTAATATTTCCCAGAATCCCAGTAAGATTCCAATCCTACAGAAATTAATGCCATTTCAGACCCAGCCCTTGACGTATAATTTTCAGTTTGCCTGTATTGAATATGCATTGGTTTGTCCAGTTCATGAAATGATTCTCTGTTTATATAGCATTATTTTTCAGTCTATTTTTATATCATTTGTAAACTTCATAACTGTCAGGGTTTTGAGAAAACTCAGCAAGACTTCACAAGTAACACGAAGTAAGTGTTCCTCATTCTGAGACCTCTTGGAGATCAAACCTTAATCTATTTAAGTTGAATTGCTTTTAGTATGGATCTTTCCAGTTAGTCAAAGCACAATACGAAGCACAAATACAACAACAAGTGAAAGCACGCACATATACAAAGCTCATACAAATTTGTTTGATCAAGTACCTGGCACAGAGACAGGATACTACAAAATTACCCATGCATAAAAACACAAGTCGTTAGAAACTCAATTACATACATAGAGAAAACACACATGCATGCGCACACAGAGGACTGAGTTTCATCTCCTGGCTTGTGGGTTTTTGTCATTCCCATGACATCTCATACTGAAACCAAAACCAACCATCTAAGGGCTTGTTATTTGCAGCTCTGTAACCTTTCTCTGAAGCTGCTGAGGCAGCATGTTCCAGAGACCCTCTGGCAGTATTTTCCCTTGCTGTTCTTCTGCTGTTGTGATCATGCTGTCATTCTTACAGCCTGGTAGCTGAAAACCCCTGACGGTGCTGTTTTGGTGGGTTTTCATGGGGGGCTGCTACCAGTGGCAGGAGAATTATACATCTTCCCCACCTCTCTTTAGCTCGTACTTTGTAGTTTTTAGTTTATATTAGAGAAAACCAACACAACAAAGTAACAGTCATGTAAATACTTGACAAATATTGTTCAAACATTTATTTGCAGAGATGCTTACCAACCAACTTGCAACATTTGCTCGTTTGCATACTCAATTTGGCACCAATAACATCAGAAACAAAAACAACAAAGGGAAGGGGAGAGAATGGGGGCAGTCCTGATAAAAAGCACACAGTACTAGCAGAAAGCATGATGACAAACCATGATGACTGTTGCACTAGAGAGCATCCCTCACTGTTCTTTCCAGATGACCACAGAGCAGTTTTCCCTTTCCTTTTTCACTTTCTCTCTTTCCTTTTTTTCATATTTTTTCCCCAAAGGAACTCGCATGGTTGAAGTCTATATATGCTATAAGATAACGACCCCAACAATAAAACTTTGTGCACTTAAACCTGCCTCAGTAACCTTCATGAAACTCTAGCATTCAGAAACTCCCTCGTAAGTGATTGGCTTATCATGTTTAGAGGTGATGCCAGCAAGCATTATTCATCTTCTTGACACCGAGCTGGGACACTGGAATAACCTGTCTTGAAGAAGCAGTCGTATTTATCATGTATCCTCATCACAACATAAAGGAAGACGTCAAGATAAGAGACATGACTGCATACCGACAAGCAAAAAAAAAAAAAATGTTGTCAGATATTCAAGAATATACGGCAAATATGAAGCTAGTAGTTCTAAATCTGGCAAGATCTTAGTTTACTAAGTATGTATTACAACATGCTATTGCATAATGTGGTAAATCTTGATAATGCTTTAAACTTCACAACTGCCACCAACTTCAAAAAAACATAATAATGAAGGAAAAGCATAGAAATATAAATTCAGAGAAAACCAGAAGTAGCAGAGACAAATTCAGTCACTGGGTATGAGCAAGTAGAGAGTAAAAAGGAAGAGGATACTCAGCTACAAATTTCAGAAAAGATAAAAAACCACTGCGACTATCACAAACATACTTCATACAGATTCTAAGTCTGAATTTCTTTAAGAAAAAGAACCAGGGAGGAAAGTAAGAAAAAAGGCAGAGGAAAGAGGAGGAGGAGCTGTCCCACACAAAGAAAGAGAGAGGATGTGTTAAGAAAACCTTCAGAGTAAGCCAGAAGAGAAGTGGAAAGAATGGGAGCTTTCGGAGAGAGATGAGAAGACAGAAACAGCTAAAGATTGTTTAGCACGTAAGTCCTTTCCTGGAACTGAGTTTTACATTTTTCTTTTGTAACTGTATTTCTGAATTTGTAATCGAGACCTTACCCTTTAATTTTATTCACATTAAACTGTTTTTATTTTAAGCTTGCCCAGTGTTTAACAGGAATTTCTTGGTCAGGCAGGCGTTAAGTCATTTTCAGTGAAAGAAATTACACAATTTAAATTAGTTGAATAAAGAGGGATACTGGTGTGAGTGCAATTCAAGAGAAATATAAGAATCCCAGAGGCTGCCAAACATTAAACACTCACCTGCAGAAAGGCCAGAAGAGTCAACAAAACATTTTTCGCCAATACTGAGGTAGCAGCACAAGAGACTTGAGCCTTTGCCTTTTCCAAAAAATGAAGGGAAAAAAAGGTTTCTAGGCAACAGATAGAGACCATCTGCAACAGCCCAATGTCAAACACTGGCCTAATTGTCTGAATAGCAAGAAATTTGAATTTCTTGACTTAAGCCTGTGTCTTATTTCGTATTTCTGACTGCACACAGTAGTGCTAATAATATTGAATGACAATGTTCAGGAGGGCTGTGCAACCACAACATGTAAGCACCATTCAAATCAAAATACAATTCTGAATATAAACTAGAACAGCAGACATAGACATGTGTAGTATTCATGTAAATCAGATCCTGGTTTAAGAGTGAGAAAATTATGGATTTTCATTCCAGTGTCTTACTGATGGAATTGTGTATCTCAATTACCAATGACCAGCACAAAGTGAAGTGCAAGGCACGAGACAGGGCAGTCTATGTTACATGTGGACAGGTAGATAAAAGAGAAAGAGTTACTTGTTGAATCAAGATGTGCAACTTGACTTCTGGAAAACAGCATGAGAGTCCAGTTTCCTGGAGCCAGTCCAGGAAATTAGCACTATTTCATCAGATAATTCTGTCCAACTAGACTGAATTTCCCCCAGCAGAGACATCTGTGCAAGGAGAAGGGGAAGAGCCTTCTGCTTGGGGACAGACTACAAACAGTAAGCTACTGCAATACATCCAGCAAGAGTTCATATAATATGCTAGCTCTTTTGCAAGTGGTGGTCTATGCATTTCTAATACAGTTGATAGGACTATAGCAATTTACATTAGTTGGATTTCTGACTCATTGCCCATAACTGCCTCAAATTCAGTCAGGAAATGGTAACCTTTTACTATTACTGCTTTATCTATGCTCGTGTACGTGTTGCCTCTCTCAGTTTAATCTGGTATTTCTTGAAAAGATTTTTTTTTTTTTTTTTAGTCTTGTCTAGTGCTGATCACAATTGGCTGAGATTAAATAGCTAACATTAGTTATTGTCCAAGAATGAAAAATTACAAAATTGAAATTTTGTAATTGTAATGCCACATTAGTGGAAGAAATCTTGACATGTACTGACCTACATCTGTCTGTTCACACACTCAGCAGCAAGAATATTTTCAAAAACCAGCATTGTGTCAGTAGAGATTAGAATGCTTTCATGACTCTGGTGAAGATCACTGCAGGGATAGCTTTGGTGTAGCAAGCTGGAGAGAGGCTGCTATGATAAAGTATCATAGCTGGAATTAAAGAGGGCCATCACAGAAAAAAGTTAATATGAATACTACACGAAACTCTTTAAGGAGCCAGAAAAGAACAGGAGTGCACACAGTGCTATCATGTCAAGGACTTCATTACCTAACTATTCAGAAACTTCTCCTCCAAAGTGCTGTGCCTCGCAGCAAAGGGAAGTATTAAAATATCCAGGTACATCAAAAGGAAGTGAGATAAGGGTTAGAAATGAGATTGCCATTGTCCGAAACTTCAAATATTTCCACTAAACAAACTCATAGAAGACCTCAGAGCCCAAGGTACAGGAAAAGCTGCAAAGAATTACAAGACAAGTTGCAGAGAAGAATATTAAAATATTTTCATCCTTTCAGCTTAAAGGCAGGTATATAATAAGGAAACAAATTAGGACTGTGTGTGTGTGAAGTTATTAAAGATCCATCATCATAGAAAATAGCAGTACGCAAAACTAAAATTAAATGATCCAACCACCAGCACAGTAGACCATATAATCTGGAGTCTACATGATCCACAGCTACATTTTCACAGAAGACCAGCTGTGTGTTTTAAACAAACAAACAAACAAACAAACAAATAAACAAACCCAAACAACTTTGTCACCACTTTAGCTCATTTCATAGAGAAAATTGTTTAATTTTCCTGTCACCGCATTAGAGTAACTGCTATTGAAATGCCAGTACTGGTTACCTGTGTCCTGAAAATGGCGCACGAGAGGACTAAATAAAATCATACTTCATACTTTTATCCTTCAGTTGAAGCTTGGATTTTTCTCTGATTCTTTCTGAGATCTTTGGTTAATGTCTTGCAATCCTATAAAACACCTACTGGACAAAACTGACCTCAGGGTCCTTCATTTGATATTTCAGCAGTAAGCTGTCTCCCTCCCCATTCTGCACAGCCCAAAAGACATTTCAGCACAACATTTCTCTTCTTCCATTCAGCTTTTTATGCCCAGTGGCAGGACCCTGCGTGCACCCTCCCCACTCCTCAGAGTTTGGCTGCTGGGACCCAGGCACCAAGTAGGCACATCTGACCCCTGGCCCAGGGGAGCTACTTTCAGCTGAGGGTCTTGTCTTGGCCCCACCTGAGCTTCAGCTCCAGCTGCCCGGCAGCTGAGTGCCTGGCCATGGGTGCTGCTGAGCTGGGCCCAGATGCAGACCAGCATCCCAACCTGGTCTTGGCGCATCCCCAGGGAGGTCTCAGATCTGCCTCATCACCATGGACTGGCCAAGTGATCAGAGCTCTCAGTTGACCCTGGTGGCCATCCCCAGGCCTTTCCTCTTTCCTCTCTCGGGGACTGTTGGATGGGTCTGGCTGGTGAGGTCACTGATCTCTGACACCTCAGTTGCTTTAGTGAAAGCTATTTAATTCTTTAGCCTTGATTATTCTCAAAGTGGTCCTGAAATCTCACTTCTGCAGCAGCTTCCCCCCACCCCCCCCTCCTCGACTGAGGAAAAAAATGCCTTCCATTGAGTCTTATGGCTGATAAATGTAACTGTACATTCCTGTAGTGATATTCTTCCCTTTCTTCCTATTTATTTTTATTTATATGCTAATAATGCCTAATGGATCTAATAAGAAGCTTGAAAAAATGTCTGAAAGGAATGGTATTTGGGAATCCAGACTTAACTTTGGACATACAGTACTTGGCCATCTGAACTATTAGTGCAAGATGAATTGCCTGCAGGGGATGCTTATTTCTGTATGACAATCTTGGACACAAATATCTAGATTTGGGCAAGACAAATATCTTTTTTTCCTTTTTTTTTTTCCTCCTCAATGCAGACAGTGATTTTGGTTTCAGCGTAAGTCTTAAAAAAAATACATAAAATATTTGCTTTTTTTTTTTTAAATCAAAGTAATTTTTCTCACCTGTCATTGCAAACTACCAAGTATTTTTTTTTGTGAACTGAGGCTCTGCTGCCTACAGATTAAATGGTCAGAGAACACTGACAATGAGACATCTCTTTACACAGCCAGGACATCCTTATAAAAACTGCCATAAGTAAGGAGATATACAGGTCTGCAGCTAAACTTAATGTCCAGTGTAGCAGTCATGCTCACAACACACTGTACAGTTGTAAGACTTAGCCAAATACTGCTGCTGTATCCTGTCTGTCCATCAGCTGAAGGACAGCTATACATAACTCGCTATCCTTTGCATGGCTGCAGACATTTGAAGTGGAGTGCTATTTATGAGGAAGTATAACAACAGGCTTCCAGGAGAGCCATAAAATTTTCACAAAAGTTAACAGTGATATTCAGGAATGTGGCCAGCACACATAAATCAATTTTGATCATAATTTGAAATCCTCCCACAGGTAAGTAAGCATATGTTGTTGCAGAGTCCATTTTTCTTCCATTTTTTTCTCACTTTACATAAGAAAAGTGGAGTGTAAGAGATGCAAACATTCCTCTAGTTATGACTGAAGTGCTTTGTATGAGTTCCTTGTCATTAGTTAATTGCTTGATTAAGGGAATACAGATTAGCTACAAAAATAAATATCGGTGATGTTAAAAGACTGAAAGAAAGCAGCAAGTCGTGATCAAACATTTATGTCAATTATACCCACAGAAATTCATGGGTGGTTACATAGTAAAATGTGTATCTCATCTTCTTTTCAGATCTTGTGTATGAATTACAAAGGAAAAAGGAGGCAGTATGAATTATGTTATCATACAGGACATTCAGACAACTCAGATTACATCTGATGTAATGTCTCCTTCTCCTTTTTCCTTTGGAGCAAAGCTACATGTAGAATAAAAACCTTTCTTCTGCATTCATTGAAACAGAATCTGAATGGATGACTATTCTAGACAGGAAAAATAATACCATTATGAAAAAAATCTGGGGCACATAGACTGCAGATGGGTTACACACGACTGAAGGACCTTATGTTTGTTGTTACATGATGATATAAGATCAATAATATGAAGGTAAAACTTGTACTGCAGTACAACAAATGTGTGCTTACCAGAAGTATTCCAGTATTCCTGTTTCAAACAGTGATCGATAGAGGTTACCTGCAGAAAAAAAAAAGTAAGACTTAAGATTAAATATATTAAGCTAATTATAAGGCTTAAATACCCGTTTTTGCTGGAGGGACTTTGCTGTTAAAAAGTAGAGTGTGACCTATAAATCTCTGTCAAGACGTAATCTTTATTGTCTCACTGAAAAACCTTTTGTCCACAAAAGGTAACTATTGCTTGCACTTGTTTTGGAATAGTACAACTGGAAGTCTTTCATTACCACAACAGCAACTCTAATCCTTCCTATGTAACAGATCTGTGATCATCTTCTTTGCTCTGACAGTACCCAGAAACTAATTTCTAGATATCAGCTGATTTTAATGAATACTATTAACTAGCATTTTAATTCAATCATATTTTGACAAGAAAACCTTTTCAACATACGTAACAAGAAGATTATCATCAAAAGCTATTTATCCCCAAGATAATGACAATCATTTTGCCTTTTTTAATCAAAAGGTGTTATTTTTGATTGTTTGTTGTTTTTTATTTTTTCCCCAATTGCTTTTCTGTTTTTTTTCTAATTGGTTATATTTTTCTATTTTGGCAATAACTGTCATTGTAATTTTATATAATCCTAAAAAAGAAAAAATATCACTAAACTTATAGTCTTCATATAAAGATAAGTCTTCAAATGGCTGTTCAATGTTATAAATCCATTTAACTTTATACTACCGTAAACTGCTTAGGCTTGCTGATCATTACATGCAGCAAGTGCCATGAAAACCTCAGTCTGTTTATGAATCCATCTGGCAATCAGAACACACAGATAAGCAAGACAAAACCAGTAAGCAATATCTCTCCAAAATTACTTCCTTTCTCCCTGTCCTACAATTATCTTTCTTGTTCTTCCTGGAGAGATGATTAACTGTCTCCATACATGTACTGCAGACAATAGTCGTCTGACGTCCTCACACCTTAAAGTCTAATCAGCTTTGGGTTATTATAACCCCTGATGTTTTCTGCACAATAGATAAAATATTCTAAAAATGCAAACTCAAAACTATTTTGCTGTGTAATTACAACAGCTGTAATGAATGAAGACAAATTATAAGAAAAAGGGAAACAGGATCTCATTCACAACAAGATGGCTCCTAGGGAATATTAGTAATTTAAGAAAGAAAAGAATGCACTTGAATTCTTATTCTTATCCACTGAGCACAATTATGCATTCTATTTACTCAGTATTATTTCCTTTGTCTAAAAGACTGCCTAAAATTGATTATACAGGATTCCTCTGAAGACTGGCACCAGAAAGTACAGCCAAAGTAGAGCATTTTAGCAAAGCCCATACTGTCAATCCCAGTTTAAGCTGAAAAAATATTAAAGCAACTACAAACAAAAATTTATCATCATCCTTTTTACTGGGAAAGTAAATAAGAATGAATCCTTTAAAGATACACACACAAAAAAATCCAATGTAAATTGTTTAAGGTTTAGAGGAAAAAGATAAGCTTGAATAATCCCATCTTTAATATATTTTGGTTTGGGCTGGCTAGAAAATAAACATCACTACATGAAAGAACTTAACTTTGAAATTTTTCAATTTTTTTAGGTTTTTACTAGACCAGTGGGTTATGCTCAAGTGCCTTTGGGAAATTGAGGTAAAAAAAGTTTCTCTATTTGGCTGACAATAAAATTGATTGTTTCAGGAGAAAATACCCTGCTTTGTAGAAATAAGAGTGCAACAGAGTTAGTCTCTATAAGCCTGTGCTTTGGGACTGACTTAATGTAGACTAGTGACTGTGCACACTGCCTGGGAAGCAGAAGGCCATATCCACCCCCTTCCTTTAAATGGTGTTAGGCTTGAATACAGTTTTCATACAGCACAAATAAAAATTCTAAATTTCTGGGTTTCATATTATTTCTTAGGTTTTTAATTTTTGCCCATGAAGAGAATATATTGGGATGTGTCCTTGTAAAAGTAAGAGAAGGTCAGAAAAGTCTCCACTTCGTTGCCTTAATTCTATGTTTCAGAAACCTCTTTCAACTAGAAACCCTGTACTCAGCTGAGACTACTGAAAGTACTCTTACTATGCTGGCCCATAAGTAGTTGGCAGTGGCATACAATGCAGGAAATTAGCAGCAATCCATTTTATATCAGTTGGCAGAATGTGCCAACCATGTGGTCCTACAAAATAATATAGCCCCCACATTACTCTCCATTAGACATTTCAGCAAAGAACTGGGACTCTGAGGTTTAGTCTTTAAAAACCTCCTTAAAGTTAGGAGCAGTTTTTGCACCGTCCCCTTGCTGTAAAGGAGAGTGTATAAACTGTACACACTAGGACATTTTAGAGGAAGAAAAACAGGCTGAAGACTGTAGTAAAATCTTAAAAAGGAAGACACAATTTTACTTCTTGTTAACCCTACAATGAAGAGAATTACTAATGTCAACAAAAATAAAATCTGTTAAAAAATTACTTTTGACCACACATAAAAGTGGTTTATATGTCATTTATGATATATGAATGCACAAACTCTTCTTTTTCACAAAGGAGGAGTAGAAATAAAGACGTCTGCATATGACAGTTTAATGTGTATTATTCTTTCTTTTTCTGAAATATTTAGATCTGGACTAATAATAATTACATTGTTAAGATTTCAATTATAATAAAGATAGTTTCTTGGGTTTACACATCTATGTATCTATAGGGCTTTTTATATGTATTCTTTGCTTTACACGTTTATACAGATATTTCTATCTATCCATATGGTATGCTTTCTTTTTGCCCATAAACAAGATTTTGACTGTAAAAAATAAACAAGTTCATTTGCAATTAGACATTGCTGAAGTATAATTAAAAATGTGTGCCAGCTGGAGACACCAGTTGCTTTGATTTTTAATAGTGTCTGGTAGCAAAGAACTTTCTTATTTGCTCTAGCTTCATAATCTGTGTAGTCCACACTTGGTTTACAGCCAAGTAACCATGCTGTGGCTGTTGAGGAATACTTTTAATTATTTTTCTTGCAGTAACACTGAAGAGTTGTAAGCATGGATTTGGGACCTGTTGAATACATACAATGTAAAGACATAACAAAATTATTCTTTCCCAAGAGAATTCACAACACAAGTCAGGAGGTGGATGCAGGCAGTCAAGAGCACCAGACTAACGATGGCACTGATGGTTAGTAAGATAGAACATGATGATAGAGATGCTTAAGAGAGTATCTAAGTGATACATTAGGAGAGTGATATTTGATGTAATATTCTGGATAGCTGCATTAGGGACACAATCTTTTTTCAGGGTTAGTGAAAATGTTTCATGATTCCAAATATAATCTGCTTGAGAGACTGGATGTTTCTCTGTGCAAGGTTACATGCCAAAACTGTGTTTTAGTGAGGTTACAGAAAAAGAGAGGCAATATTTAGACAAAGTTTCAGTAAAGACAGATCCAAGTTGAAGATGATGCCTTGGTTATTGACTGGACTATTAGAGAGGTTGCCTTTTGTCCACATTGACCAAAAAAAAAAAAAAAAGAGGATGGGCTTCAGGATGGAGGGAAGAAATTATTTCTAAACACATTGGGCTTTGGTTGCATGCCTGTAGTGAACTGTGTGTTTGCATTGTAGTTCTTCTCTTTACACTTTTTCAATGCAGGGACTCACCACAGACTGCCAAAATCTGTTCTGTTCTAGTGCGAAGGGAGTGAGACAACTTGACTATTGGATTTTACATATATTTGAATGTCTTCTACAACATGTTACCAAGTCCTTGTTTTGTTTGCAATATTCAAGAAGCATCAGATCCTGTTTTCAATTAAATAGCTAAAGCTGTAAATGCTTTCACCTTTACTTGGTTTCTTTCATAAAAAGGAATGTGGACATGAAGTATTAAGGAGCAAATACCCTCTCAACAATTTATATAAGCAAACAGACCCCAAAGTATAAATAAGCACTTTAAACTTCTCAGAACCCATAATCTGATAGTTTGTAATATGATAGCTATTAAAGATTTTTTATTCTAAAGTGGAAGGAAGAAAATGACACAGTAGATCCTCCTTGCTGCATATAGCTGTAAACTTGAAGGTAAATAACTGATTTGGGATTCAGCCTAGGTTAAAATATACTTATATGAAATACATCTAGAAATGAATCTATTTCCTTAGAAGAAAATTAGTTACAACAACACAGATTATTGCTGGTGTCAGATACCGTATCTATTCACTCTGCAAGATAATACTTCAATAAAAAAAAAACAGTTAAAAGTTAAGCTCTCTAGTTTATATTAAAATCTGTTCTAGAAACCTTAAGAGGTCATTTCTTTCCTTTTGAAGATGTTAAACGGGATCTCTCATGGTAGTTACACACCATGACAGATATAAAACTTTTAACAAGCCAGAGCAAATTTTGAAGAGGAAACTTTTATATGAGGTGGACTTAAACTGCAGAATTAATTTCTGCAAAAACTGGAAGTGATGGTGAACACTGTCCCATTAGAAGAGGTACAACATTCATGTATTTGTAATTTTTCTAACAGTTGCTTTCAAACAAGTGCATACAACTGTGGAACTGATCCATTCACTCAGATGGAAAATCCCAAATCCTATAAAGTAGATATACCATTTTTCATAGGCTAGAAAAGAAGAATAAGAGTAGGAGAGTAAAGGACAGAACACTACTGTATGTTTGAGGCTGTTCATAACAGCACACCAGATATATGTAAGCCTTAACAGGCAAAATTCTTGCTAACAAGGATTGCCAGCTTGCCCTTCACAAGATTTACACCCCCCCCCCCAATTCTTTATCTGGAATGTATAAAAGTACTTAGCATCAA
>JAVJGG010000005.1:19953969-19976194 GCA_035590195.1 Aviceda cuculoides | reverse complement strand
TACTGAACTCAAAACACAGCACTGTACCAGCTACCAGGAAGACAATTAACTCTATCCCAGCTGAAACCAGGACAGCAAGGGAATAGCTAGATAAGGGTATACTGATGAAAGTGTAATAGAGAGACAAAAAAATTGCTACAATATATTTTCAGTACATAGTCTTTTTCTTAGAGTTAAGGACTAGATTGGCATAAAGGATCTTTAATCCTTAAATTTGACAAAGAACTCCCTAGTTGCAAAAGAGCAGAAAGCAATTGCCTTCTGGCTCTCCCCTGTAATAAGTTAGTCTTCTCCACTGAAGAAGTACTGTACCACACAACTGTAAAAATTCTTAGTCTAAAACTTTTTTATTGAACTCTCGGTTTCTGATTCTTCCTTCTCAAAAGTCCATCTACTTTGTTTACTTGTTTATTTTTATTTACCATGACCTATTACATATATAAAATATATAAATATATGTGTGTGCATACTATACATAAATGGTACTAGGAGCTAAGCATTAGGTCTACTCCTCCTCTACTCTGTATGCTTAACCATTGGGCTATGAAGTTAGACCCCCATAAACTGAAACAATCTTATTAAATTATTTTAATTTACAAAGCATTATTTTTTTCTCTCACAGTTTCCTTTCATATTTGAGCATATTGACTTTTTCATTATAATTTCCTAATCTGTATATTTACCTTTGTTCGCAATAATTTTTTTCTGTTTTTTTTTTCAAATTACTTTTTTTCCCTGCTATATAGATGAACTTTCTTGCATAATTCTTATCAGCAGTTCTTTTTAATGACTACAGATAGGTCATATCTTCCACTGAATTCTAGTGGAAACTGTAGATGTGTAATTTTTGTTATTGCATGCTTATTTTATAATGAGGAAGAATGTGAAGTTGGAGAGGTCAAAAAATCACACAACACCTTATTGATTAAAAAACTATAGTGACATTTACATTCTTTGTTACAATGCAGATTATATCAAACAACTCCAAGGTACAATCACCTCTCTAGCTACTATTTTTGAATAGCCAAGTTTTGTAAATAAACTTATAGACATGCTCCTAATGACACACAGTCTGAATACATAAAACATTTTGCAAGAGTCTTTTCATTTCCATCTATTCCTTCTCAAAAGATCTGTAGTCAGTTTGATCATATTTATACAATCACTGTAACTCACCCCATCTATGTCTTTTCTGCTACACTTCATTTACTGCATCCCCAGTTTTTTTCCTCACTTTCTTCCTCATTTCTTTTTCCTTACATTTTTAACACCTGAGAAATGAATTCTTCTATGATTGTATGAAAAGATTGGTAGTCCACTGATTCTGCTGTCTGAGGATAGTATTGATGAGGAGCTAAGTAGGGGTGTTTGCATTAAGATTTCCCAAAATGTGTGGCAAATACAGATTCTGAAGTTATTCCATTCCAGGTGACAATTTCTGCACTAAAAAGTCATCTTCATTACTTTTCTCATGCTGCAGATGAGGACCACAAAATATGTAGAAAGGCATAGTCTAACAGTTCTCTTTGGAAGAAGACCTTTTATTTAGTCTTGCCTTTTTTTTTTTTTTTTTTTTTTCACTTCACTCTTCATTTTTTCCCCTCCCTCTGCCAGACAGGCTTTTTGCAGAAAGAAAGAAAAAATGTATAGTAAAAAATGAACTGTAGTGGAAAACGAAGTAAACTCCAGGAATGACCAAAAATGAATGCAACAATAGCTTTCAATAAAAGGACAAAAATACCAGAAAGAGAAAACAAGCTCAGTTAAAATCATGGCTACAAAGACAGACATTCCTATTCACAGTATAGATGAAGACTATATAGTTCTAGAGATTAAACAAAAACAAATTTAGATTAAGAAGTAGATTAAATACAGACACAGGAAAGAAACAAAAGAAAGAAGGAATTTTAAGTTAGAGTTTTAAAAATATTTCAGATGCACAAGCTTTCAGTGTTTCATCTCAAATGTCTTTCATTGCATGTATTTTTTCTGGTAAAAGTCTACCAATTTTTATTGGATCAATTTGGCCTTTAACGCCATGCCACATCCATCTCATACATACAGATGATTTACATTCTATCTAATCTGAGGCCTTAAATGCTCACAGACTTCTGTAGTAACTTTTAATCAGCCATTTCTATTCTTAGATTTTAAGGACTTTTTCTCTTACACGCAGTCACAAACATAAAAACCAAGGAAGTTTTAAATAAAAAAATAAATAAAATTCAGGGTCATGTGACACTTTAATACATAACCAGATTAAAAAAAACCCAAAACACCTCCCTGCTTTTTCCTCGAGATAAGTCAAGGGATAGCTAAGATTGCATTTGAGTACTGATACTTTTCAACCTATGCCCATATCAGCATCTGTCAGCACTGGCAAACAGGCACATGGTCTGAATCCTTAAACGAAGCTTTATCTGCATTGCAGATGTTACTTTCTTATACAGTGCGACATGTGTAACATCGTTCCAACAGTCTCAGAGAATTAAACTGAACTGAGCACGGTGTTGCCACCTTGCTAGTCATTATTTTCTCTTCAACATTGAACATTTGATGAAGATGTAGACATAGCAAGTGTTTTAGGCTAATGGGTGTATCTTCAGATCTCCTAAGAGATGCAATGAAATATTTAGTTTTCACCTGGACAATTTGAGACAAAAAGAAAGGATGCCGTGAAAGTTCTTCTCCAAAACATAACCTCCAGTGACTTTCTGGCCTACAGTGAATCTTACCACCTGGTCCACATGGACATTCATCTGCACATACCACCTCTCTTTCGGTCACACAACTTTATATCATATTGTATTCTGTTTCATTCTGTCAAATCTGTAGAAAGAGTTCATGGAAAGAAAGGCTTTCTTACGCATTTTTCCTATAGCCATCTTAACTTCTAGTAGGTTGGCATTTTTTTAATTGGTTTTGAAACACAGCCAATGATGGTCAATATATTTTGATTTTATAGGGGTAATATTTTATACTGCACCTCCTGTGTTTCATGATTGCATGTGCTGAGATTGAAAAGTACTTTGTCATAATTAGCAGCTAGTGTCTCTGCCAGCATTGGGAAGTTCATGTACCAGGAAAACAGAGAGATTAATGAAAAAAACCCAAACAACCTCTTAGGAAAGAAGAATAAGTTTGACGCTACAGAAAAAAACAAGCTCATCATTGTTCTGCACTGAACTCAATTAATTTTCTAATTAGGAGTCAGAAAACATTGCTTGAAGCAAATAATCTTGAAAGTACCATTGCATAATTATGATTAGATTCTTAGAAGTACTTAAATTGAATTTTGTGGCACTTGATAACTAACACCTTTGAAAATTCAGTTTATCATTCATCACCAATGAGATGGTAAAGCAGCGTGCAGTGACCATGGGACATTGTCATGTACCTAGAATACCTTGAAACCACAAAAAGGCTATTATTTCCCTAGTCTGTGCAGATTCGGTGGAATCCGTAGGAAAGCAAGGGGATTATCCATAAAGAAACATAGTTTATAAGTTTTTCTCCAGAAATATGCACATATGAAGTACAAGTTAAACATTGTTTTCATGTCTGAAACCAGTAATTTGTGTCACTTCTATCAAGGCTGGAGGTACTTACTGATGCAATCAGAAATACAATGGCAAAAGTTTCCTTTTTCTACACTTTGACCTTTTCACGCCATATTAGCACTACCATAGGGGCTGCTGATCTTCGCCTATATCCCTAATTCTCTAATAATCACTATTTGCTATCTCTAATTCTTAAAGAAAAAAAAACCAAACTGATTTTCCTTTTACACCTAAATTTAAAGAAAATTTTACTGAGATCCACCTAGTTTAACACTGTAAACTATAGATAAATTTCAATCAAAAGAGCACTTAATCAGAAATACTGAAAGTGGATATGATTTTTATTACAGTTATTAATAAATTACCTCAAATACTTCACATCAACTTAAATATGCTGAAATTTTGAGCCATAATTAGACATGAGAATACAATTTATGACAAGGCTACACCAAGTTAAAAAGTTTTCATTCCAACCAGAGGTACTTTCTTGTATCCTAAATCCAAAATGTCATTATAAATTAGTTACTGTTGCAACATAAAATAGAAGATTCTAGCTTCAGGTGAACCATTAAATATGCATCTTCCAACTTTAAAAAAGACATTTCAAAATGAAAAATTGTTGGCTCCAACTTTTTCAATTTCTATGTTGTATTAGGTGCCAGAAACGACTTTGAAAATGATAGCCTCTGGGTAAAGCAGAATGTATACAAACTGCTTCATTTTGCATCTCAATAGTCTAAGTTGACTGCATTAATCAAGTGGAGGCAGTCATCATGTAGTCAAATAGACACCTTCTAGCTGACCTTGCAGATTTTTGTTACTAATGGACTTAAGTTTTTCTGAAATGATGTTAATCCTCATTAAGACTGATGCAGGTCATACTGTACAGCATTGCAGGTCTGCATCCCAGGTTGCAAAGTCAGGGGAAGAAGGAAAACATCATCTCAAATTAAACACCTCTAGGTTTTACTACAGGCAGAAGGCATTCCATTGGTATTCTTTGTCTCATCACTCCTAGAATCACCTCACATTTCTAGTTTATTTCTACTCCATCTCAGAAAACAACAACACCTGTAGCAAAGTAAGGAAATATGCACTGCTTTTCCACCTGTCAGAATAAATGAAAGGCATAAAATTAGTATTTCAAGAGTCATTCAGTGGCTTACCCATGTTTATTTATATGATGTTTCCCATTGTTAATTAGATGAGTAAACGGTTTCCCCCTTCATTCTTGCATTCTTGCTAAATATATGCTTTGAATACCTGAGTTCCCTAAATTGGGGGGGGCTGCCTTGAATTTGTTTTTTTTCCAGGTTTTTTCCTATGCATATATCCATCTTCCATAACCTTGCCATCCACCAAACACTTAAATTTGATAATTTCCTTTTTTTTCTATATTTCTTTCTGTTTATGTTGCATTTTACATTTCTTTCTTTTTTTTCTTGTGCAATATTTCTCTTTGTAATTGTAATTCTCTTTCTATACATTCTTCACTATTGGCTATTTTTCCTTTTCCTTATACTTGTATCTATTCTTAACTTGTTATTGTTTTAATTCCTTTAATTCTGCTACATGTTCTGCTGCCTTCTTTTTTGTCTGTATACCTTTCTTTGTCTCCACTTTTAGTATTTTTTATTTTATTGCTCCAGATGTGGTATCGTTCTAACAGCAATAAAACTTTGACATACTTTGCTCTATTTCACATAAAACAAAAATACTTTAAAAATTTATTGCTTTCACAAGAAGAATGGTGGGCCTATTGGCAATTTTTCAAAAAGTTACTGGTCAAGGAAAATTATTAGAATACTCTAAGATACTGTGTGCTTTAGTACATTTTGTATCTCTTCACTGTCGTTGCTACCAGAAAAAACAATTAAAACCAATAAAATTTAAAGGTTAATATACACTCATAGTTTAGCTAGAGAATTTAAGAGCTGTCCAGAAAACTTGGATAACACCTTAAAATGTTTAAAGGTGGAAAATGAACCAGAATTTACTGTCCTTGTCAAGTCTGCTTCAGAACTATAGTGATTTATATTAAGATTCAGCTATGTGAATAATGATATTTCTTTGTTGTCTGTTTTGACAGCTCTTCTGAAGGACTATCTAATCTCTTTTCCTTATTAGGATAAATGTGATACTTTCATTATGAAACCAATTTTCAAAAGGATTATCAAACTTTTGTTTGTTTCTGTAACTTCTATCAATTGCTTTTTTTTTGTTGACCAAAACCAAGAACCAAAGAGGAACCAGCTTTAGTAATATTCATTCCTTTATTTTATTTTTGGGTATCAGTGATGTTCTTTGCAAAACCCTAGCTCAGTATAGGTATGTGTCTTCTGTATCTGTGAAATCCTAGCTCCACTGAGATTAATTTGGCCTCAAAGCCACCAAAATTATACCCATGTACTTTGAAGAACATCACTCATATGCCACTGCTGACAACACTTTCTAATGTATGCTTTTCATATATCTGCATTGTTTTCTTATTATACCCTCTAAGATAAAACTCTAAAACATAATCACATCCATGAAAATAATCTGGTTTGGGTTGAGAAATAAATCAGATTAAAACCTTTGTGGGCATTTCTAAATTTTTTTGAAATTTTCATGTATAAATTTTGTTTACATTACAGTCAAGTACAGAGAGTTTATATTTTTTGCCCACTCATTGTGGTGCAGCTGTTGACCTTGCGCATGCTCTTAATTTATTTCAAATACAAAGTAAACCAGAGTATTGTAAAGGACAATGAAGACAACCGTATGCTAAAGCGTGCTAAAGCAGCAGGTTTCATTTCACATTGGCAATAATCAAAGTGTGTTCACATGGCTAGCTACCATTACTAAAAGTGTGTTAATTTATTTTGCCACAGAAAACTCTGTTAGAATTCATGCAGGATTTTTTTTTTTTTTTTTTTTTTTACATTGAAACACTTCAAGTCTACCAAGAAGGAATCATTCTCATGGATAAGCAAATAAATTACAAATCAGAAAAAAATTACTCAAATTTCTAATTGAGTATAGGTTTGTCTTGTACAATGCATTGTACACTTACTTCCTTGTGCACCTATAGTCCACCCTGTTTCATTTACTAATGGATTTATAGTCACAGAGAGTAAAAATGAAAAATGCTTGCTTTTAATTATTTGGACTGTTCTACAGAATAGATTGAAGAAACTGACACATGAAAGTAAACATACACTTATTGCTTGTCAGGTTTAGATCTTGATCATGGTATGGTAGATTTCTTTGTGCAGTTCTGTGTGAATATGTTTGAGTTAAAAATCACATATATACTTCATATATGTCTAAACTTGTTGTTTAAGAAAATGTCCAAATATTTTCATTTATCCAGGATAGCTTTATTTAATCTCTTTGTGAATACATGAATAGTACATGAATAATAATCAGAGCTGTGGCTCAACTCGACAGTATTTAATCCACAAATCCATCTCCCTGTGGAAAGAAATTACCTTTTACAGCTCCTTGCCATGGTACATCAATTCTGACCTTTTTGCTGTATCCACTCCCAGAGTATATGAGAGGATACCGAGCATGTATGGCTCCTTCAGGACACACCATAATTTTCTCTGTTACCTATGAACTCAGTGGATTCCAGTGTGTATTCAAACTCTGAAGTCTTACATTTCTGCTTGCAAACTTTTACAGCATTTTGAACTCTATGAAGAGAAACTCACTTCATAAGATCAAGCGAAATAGGCAAGCAAAGAATCATACTGCTTTCCATGTGAAATACGGAAACGGTAGATTATGTTAGTGTAAAACACATTATAATTTTGTAGAAATAAGAGTCTGGATCTAACATACCTGTTTACATATAAAGAAACCCAGATCTTCTATGTTTTCTGTGTTTCATTGCTTTCACCTATTCAGTTTCACCATTACAGCTCATGGTTGCCTTTTCCCAAGTTGTATACTCTGGTTTATGAATCCCTCCAGCCTATAGGCTTTCGTACTCCTCCACCATAGCCACACCACCTGAACTCACAACTTCCATTCCTCAAGAAATTGGCTCAATGGTGAAGCTATGAGCTATCATCAGGCCTGGAGAAGGGATGGAAAAAGGGAGCATTCTTTATGTCTCTTAGGAAAATACTGTTCAGCAAGAGATGCAAAATTCATGGATTCAGAGAGAGACAGATTCTGTAATTTCATGGCAAGTGAAAATTCTCCTCTGAAGGAAGGCAATGACAAGCATTTTCTTTCTAAATTATTTCTACTTTGTTTGCAGTGCCCGCTTAGCGTAAAATTCCCAACCAGTTTTAGGAGCAGTACCCAGCAGCCTCTCACCCTGCCTGACCAACGCTGACTGCTGGAGTACAGTCTCTCTTCCCCAACACTGGCACCCATCAGTCCTTTTTGCTGAGCTGCACAACAGGGGAGTCCTGCCAGACTGGGCCTTTCTAAGCAGAGGGAAGGGAGGGGAACATAGTTAGCTAGCACTTCAATTGGTTTACTTAATAATTTAATCTGAAGTAAAGAAGCTTTTGACAATAGTTATATTAGCAAAGCCCTCTATTGGAGATAGATTTTAAACTGGTAGCATCTCTTTTTCCCGTTGATCACTTAATGTTACCAAACAGCATCAGAAAGATGCATCAGCTTTAATTGTATCACCATGGATAGGATTTTTTTTTCCATATTTCTGTCAATCTGTAACAGCAAGGAAATTTTGACAGTGAACACTTAACACTTAATAAGGAACTTTGGTTTTAGACAGAAATTATAAATCCTTTAGATCATACACAAGTGGAAGAGAGATGACAAAGTGAGAAGCTGGGGGAAGAAAGCTTGTTTCCTCAGAGTAGCTTACTTTTTTATTCTACTGTGAAATGACCTACAAAAAAGAGTTTTTCACTGTCAGAGCTCTCAAATTTACAGATTAAATATAAAAGAGGGCCTAAGCCTGAAGCAGCTACTTTCAACACAGTTCCTAAAGATCTGCCAGCTGCTTGTATGTCTTTGCCCAGTTTATCCATTTGTGATCCAGGAGCCTAAATACCGTTTTTCATTCTTGAAACTCTTGCCTCTAGGATGGTTTTCTGCAACCTACAAATAACCACTGCATAACGAACTAGTAAACATGTGTACTGCTTCTTTGCATTGCAGCATCATATAATAATTTAAGAACAAGTGTTCCAAAAGTTAATTCTTTTAGCAGAGAAAGAGCAGTTTTGGACCACATAGTTTTGTGTGTGATGCTAGCCTTTTTAATCTGAAACCTTATTAGGGTACTGTGGGAATGCAACAAAGCACTTCTCCATGTACTTACCAACACCAGTGCCTTAAAGCTGCAATGGCTGTAGTGACGTACTTCACTCATAACAGAGAAGTAACAATATGTTTATTGATATAAAAGAGTGATTTAAGAAAGTTTAATAATAAATGTGACAGTGGTTTAATAAGATTCAATGGCAAGGTACACTTGATTATTTACTCCATAGAGGACAGGGTCAGATGAAACTGTCAGGGAGACTCTCCCATTGAGTTGTGAGGTTCAGAAAGGACCCCCTTGAGTTCTAAACTCTTTCTTAGAGGGGCATTTAGGTGCAGCTGGATCCAGATTTAGTCACAGACTTGGTCAACGGTTTGTGTCTAAAGGATTATATGTGCACAATCAATCCTTTATATCACTTAGTTAGGATTTTAAGGTTTAGAATGCTATTAATCACTTAGAATCTGTTGCAGCAAGGAATCTCTCAACCTCAAGGAGTAACCTTGAGAGTTGTCCTTACTCAAGGGGAGATCACAACATGCAGCCAGCTGCTGAGTAGGAAAGCTAAGCAGGCCCTGGGCTGTCCGCTATTTATGGAGTAAGATAATTGACTTATAGTCATATTTACATACTGACTACAGATGTTAGTTTCTTCCAAATTTGGCTTGAGTTGGACATTGACCAGCACTGCGGTTAGGTGGGTGCATTGCTCAAGTTAGCCCTTAGCTATTGTGTTGTTATCTGTCTCCCCAGAATACACTTTGAGCCAGATACAGACATCACGACCAGATGCATCCATTACGATTGTCACTGGTGGTTGTCACTTGAGCAGTATTATGGGAAATAAATGTCAGGTTGGGGGGGAGCACACCGCCACAAAGGCACAACTGGTTTCAGTTGTCAGGTGTCAGAAGATGTTTTTCTGCATCATCTCACAGTTACTTTCTGGCTTCAGGTCTAGCAGTGTTTCACAGTAACATCCACAATTTGTCAATTCTATTAGTATTTAGGGTTTTCCTTCCCTTCTCCCCCAGTTCAGTGTACAGCTGAATGAGTAAACATTTAACTGAGAAAGGAGAAAAGATTTACTGTCCAAAAATATATTGAAAAAAAATGGACATTTTTCCTCAGAGAAAACTGCTTCAGAGAAAAATAACAGAAGTCACTTCTATTAAAGGAGTACCACATCATACATCCATGCAGTGTACTCAAGGATTAGGCTGGTAGCATGACTTTCCTGTAGTAAAGATTAGTGCTTATCTGCAACCACCTTCCACATTTCAGAAATAGTGATGGACTCTGTTAATAGGTACATTTTAGAGTATTATGCCTAGAGTCTTACCTTAGCCATTGTACTTCCTAATGTGGTGTCGCAGAGCACATAACTTTAGGGAGCAGCAAGGGCAGGTTGCACTGAAAGGGAAGAGGAGACAAGAGTGACACAGCTGGCAAGGCAGTGACCCCACCAAGAAGGGACACTGTCTCGCAGTAAGTATGCAAGAAGAGCAGAGGTTTCGGTGGCAGCAACCAGCCAACAGCCCTGTGCTTCCCAGCCATGTCCATACAGGTCTGAGAACAGGCCAGGAAGCCAAGTCAGTGATGCCAGGTCAGGTACAGGAAGGTGCAGTGCTGTGCAGAGGCACAGCTGCAATAAAACTCACACAGGGACCTAGGGCAAGGACCTTAAATGTAGCTCTCGAGCAAAGGGGACAGAGACCCCACAGCTTCTTCTCAGAGCTTACCTGTTTTCACAGTGGTCTGACCCCAGGTTACACAGCTAAGCAAAATCAGAGCTGATCTTAAACATAGGCAGCCAAGCACCCAGGAAGAGATGTTACAAAGCCTCTTGGTCCACTCAGGGCTCTGACATGGTATCCTAGTTGCACAATCTGTTTAGCGATGTAGGTTATTGTTTTGGAAAAATATATAGGTAGTCTTAGTATCAGGAAGAGTGTTGGCAGAGCAAACTTACCGAGGCACAAGTTCAAAATCAATGAGGTGATGGTCTGGAGGACAGCAAAAACCATCAGAACTGGTAGCTGATTAGCTACAAAGTGAAAAGAAAGGGAAATTGTTGTTTTAAGTTCTGATCTGTGGGAAAATTATAAATAGAAAGAAATTAAGCTAATGAAAAGATATAACAACTGCATTTTAGAGAATTAGATGCTCAAAATATGTTTTCTGTGTAATAATCTTTCTAGGAGGAGCGATTTCTAAAGAAAATATGATCACCAAAAGCAATCAAAATATTTGTGCTTCAGTACTGGTTTGTCTCCATCTCTGTCACAACTGAGTCTCCCAAAAGATGAACATGTTCCTTGTGACAGTACCCCCATAAAAAATGTTATTCTATACTTCATGAACAAAAGCCATAAGCATCACTTGCTCAGTGATGGAGAAGAAATCAGAGGCAGAGGCAGACATAGTCTAGTCCCCCAAGTCTCAGGCACTGTGAGGCCTGCAGGACTCCCTGGAGTTAGCAGCACTGACAATTAACTCACCACACTTCTGTCAGAAAATACCATCTATTATCATAAGATTATTACAAATAAAAAAGCATTGGGAAATAAATATTTTCTTCATTTTATGAGTTTACTCCCTGAATTCCTACATTCCAGGTGTAGGGGAAATCAGGCAAGGATTCATATGAACAGACATATAGAGCTGCAGTAAAGTTAGTCACCTAGATACCTAGACAAAACCAGGCATTCCTCAACATTGCTGTTTGCCACAAGCTATTAATGATGTCTAAAACAGTCAGTTGATCATGCCCTTACTATGCTTATTCCTGTCTATTGACTTTAAAGAGTCTAGTGTGGGTGTAGATCTCTAAAGTTAGCAGGTAAATGTGATGGTGAATATCTCCATTTATTTCTGTTCCTCTCAGAAAAACAGGGCAGAAAACATGTTTGTACAACCATAAAAACTGCAATTAGTTTTAATAGAGCCGTACTTTTAAAACAGTTCACAAAAATTAGGGACCAGATTGTATGAGGTACTTGGCAAGCTGGATGCTTGGGTTTTATGAAAATCCAGATTCTCTTTAATTGCTGAAGCAAAAGATAATTTCTTTTGAAAATCTGGTCTGTAGTCTATGTGCATATTGATAGAGTTATTTTAACCTTGATGTACAAACTTAAGCAGTGGCAAGATTGGATTAAATCCTATATAACTGTTCTCACTATTTTAATAGATTTTTAGGGCCAAGGAGGACAATTTATGGCCTACCAATTTTTGCTTCATACATAATGCCAAGAAATTAATCCAATAATTTTAATATTGATCCCATAAATTCCATTTGAGCTGTAGCTGTATCTTTTAGTTATGCTTTACAGTGCTCCAACAGTACCAATGATTCCAATATAAAAGCAAGGCAGGTAATCCTAGAACATGAATCACAGTGACTTAGGAGCTTGAAATATTGCCATAGAACAGGTAAAGTTCAAAAGACTGTTTTATGCAAAGGAAGAAGACTCAACTGATTTAAGGGAATCTGCAAGAATTTTTATGACTGAATATGAAAAGGGAAAGAATCTTTTATTATTGGTCTAGAGGTTATTAACATTATGAAGAGAGAGAGGACATACTTCTCTTACAGGAGCATTACATTTGCGAAGAGAATTTGACTGCTGTGCAAACAAGCAAAGCAATGTAGTTTTTCCTCTTTTTATGCAATAGGGGCCCAATCCTGACCCATAAAGTTAATGGCATTTTGCTACTGTGTTCTGGGACACCTAGGGCAGATCTTAATTTAAAAGCCATATAAGCACGTATTATACTCCTGGAAAAGTAAAGTCATTCATCTGAAAATACTAAACCTTGTTCAGAGCTCCGGGTTGGAGGAGCTGTCAGAGAGTTACAAAGGTTATTATAACACAAATGCCACCTTCTGTAACATTTTTAGATTTGCAGTGTAACTGCTAGTTAAATCAGCTGCAAAAGGAGAGCAGAGACCCATTAATGAGTACAGTGGCCATGCTACCATCCTACAGGGGCACATGTCAATGATTTAGCAATTACAGCGGAAACAGTAGTTCAGACCAGGTGGATAATTTCTGTATTAGAGAAACTGATGGAGTGAGGCACAGATGAATTTTGGGCCTGGGAAATCTCAAAATTCTTGTAAAGGGAAATGATCCTGAAAATTTTACACTGAATTTTAATATGAAGTACTGCTACTTGCAACTTGCGAAGAATTTTTGCTAAGTGGTACAATGCAAGGCTGCAATATTCAGATAACACTGAAATAGTTCAACAGGAAAATAGTAGAAACATTTTTTTTTAAGATAAACCCAATAAGTTTTAAAATAAATCCTCACTACATTCACATTTTACTTTCACTGTTAAGGTCTATATGGATAATAGATATGAGAAGTTTCATAAAACATATGGTAGGAATATGCAAAAGTTTAGAGGCATCACATTGTTAAAAATTAGACCTCCCAGTGGGCAACAGCACTAGATCCTATTGTAGAGGATACTTTGACAGAAATGACCATTATTTCCCGCTCCACTACCAATCTCACTTCCAAAGCTACTGTTCACATACTGTTCACATTGGTCCACAATGCAAATCTGTGAATTTTTCATTGTCATAAAATAATTAATGTTGTATATTTCCCTGGGCATTTTTGAAACTTCTCTGACTACCTTAACCTCTGCCTCTTCACCTTGAGGTTATAGCTGAAGGTGTAAAATCCTTGCATAAGCTAGCTTCAAACTACCTTTCTAACCATTAATGTCTCGTGTATTCTTAAAAACCAAAACTAATGTAACTTCTGTTCTTTCTACTTGGACTCAGCTCTAGAATCTATAGAACTTTTTCCTACATTATATACAAACACTAAAACATCTTATATACTTGCAAAGCAAATCCTGAGGTAGAAAGATAGAAAAAGAAATATTGCAGTGAAATTAAAGTTGAGTATAAATCCTTGAAATAATTGTTAATAACAGGGATACTGTAATAACACTCAACTAAAAGAACTCTGGAGGGCTGAAATTGAGAAAGGAAGGCTTAGGAGAAGCCTGAAGATTTTAAGATATGGAAATCTTCAACCGTAGATCCCAAAGCCATCCCAGTTCCTCCTTGCAGTCTCACTTTGCAGCCATGTAATGAATACTGTTAAACAACAATGCTTTTAATGTCAGATTGAAGTCTTTTTTTTATATACATATATTAAAAACTATATCAAGTACTTTTACAATTGTTGTGTTCCCTAGGGTGAAGTTCAGTTCATTTGAAAGACATATAGTTAGGGTTGGGTGGAAATTAACACCTGTTTTTTTCTGAGAAAAAAATCTAGAACTTGATACTTGTTTTCATTCTCCCTGAAAGAGAATTAGACATCTCAGCATCTTTTATCTTTAAAAAAAAAAAAAAAAAAAAAATTACTTGCCTTTATTATCGTGGAAGAAAGATATCTATGAGGTGTTTAAGATGTTTAAAAATTACTGTTGGATAATGTCTTACTATTCCTAGAGTGTGTTCCTTAATTAAATGTCTAGGGTGAAGAGAATACATTTTGATGTAAGGATCCACCTAGATATAGAAGAACCAGGTTTTCACCTCTCATACACTTTATTTAAAGTAGGAAATTTAAGGTATGCTTTTCTGTATCTCATCTACAGATTTAGGCTTCCTCACTCAATGAATAATTGCCTGCCTCAAGTGACAAAGATCCAAGAAAAAGGCACTACTCTGGTTGAATCATAGTGCATACCTAATATAAATCTCTTGTGAGCGAGCTCACATTCAGAAAAGTACTAAATATTAAAACAAATTTCCATGCTTCATACTGATCTTAGATCTACCTTTTCAAAAGGTTGGCCTAGTAACATGTTCATGTATGAAGTGCTTGTCAGCTGTGTCAGTGCTCTGTCACCAAGACAGAGCCATAGTTCAAAGCTTCCAGCTTTCCAAGAGAAACAGCAATCAAAGATAGCAGATTCAAATCCAAGGATGTTGAAATAATTCAGAATTAGAACAGTCTTTAAAAAATACAGGATTGCTTGCAGCTGAGAGAAGAGTAAATAAGTGTATCCATGCATAGGCTAAGCGAACGGCTGCTATTACCAGCAAATTAGGATGTTAAAACCCAAAACAATGCAAACATTGATTTAAAGCAAGACTAAAGCAGTGGAATGTGACTCCCAAAGCAGGGTTATGTTCATTAGGGATTCACTTTGCTTTACTTTTCTGTTGTTACTGAAAAGATGTATTAGGTATGAGAAGATAGCTCATATGCCAGTTAGATAAGAAAAGGGTAAGTTCTGCAGGGTTGTTTGCCAGAAAACAGTAAATGAAGCTGAGTATTGTTGAACTGCAGAGATGATAAGAACAAGTGTTGTTTATTGGTTTATTTATCTGATTATAGCTGGCAAGGGAGAAATCAATATAGTTAGTCAGGGATAAATTGCAGGCTTGTTACCTAGTATAACTCGAACAGCTTGTGCAGAGATAATTAGCACAACCTGTCTTAACTAAATTAGTGTTTAAAAGTGAAAGGAGATAGAACTAATTTTCTCAACAATTATTATATGTCATGGCAGCACATGAATAGAAACCTTGATAACTTGGATAGATGTCCCAGCTCTTATTTATTTAAAAAAAAATACGTACACTTCTAGTTGTGTGTGTGCATGTGTATATACAAAGAAACATCGGAATGCATTGCAAACAAAACCAAATGAAAACATGATTAAAAAGAAATATTTTCTCCATCATTATTTGCATATATTCAGCCAAAGGAACAAGGTTATTTTGACAAATTTTTTAAAATTTTTCTTTTCTTTTTTTTTTTTTTTACATTGAAAGTAGAAAAGTGGTTTCCTTCTAGCTAGAAACAGAAATTGTACAATATACAAGAAAAAGGGGCTTCAGTTCATCTGCAGACATGAAGAAGCAACTGTGGACTAATAGCTTACAAGAGGAAACCGGCTGTTACTCTGAAGGAGAATTGGGGTCAAAGCAGACATTTCATGTGCATTTTCGTGAGGTAAAATGATCCTTCATGATCAAAGAACTGTAGTCATACTAGAAGAGGTTCAAAGTAGAAGATAATTTATGCAGGGTCTCATGGACAGGAAAAGAGGAGATGTTCTTCATCTAGGCAAACCTGTATGGTTGAAATGGCATTATAGAACTTCTCTAATTAAAATTTGCTGGTCCTAAGTGAATTCCCAGAAGAATTGTTGTATAAATATAGTGCAATGTGATATAAACAACAACAAAAAGAAATTTTTACCATTACATTGGGGTGATGGAGGTTTATGTTTTTGTTGCCTTGGAATTTTTTTTTGATTGCTTCAATTTTCAGAAAGGGATTAAAAACAAACCAGAAGAATTTCATTCCCATCCACACATGCTCAAAATGTAATATCACAAAAGAATCAAGGAGAAGAATCTTGAAAATAAATTCACAAAGGTATGGGATAGGTATACAGCAGTAAGAAAAAGCTGTCCAGTGGAAAAAATAAATAAGAGCTGCTCCTTTATTTTTTTCTTTCTTTTCCATCCTCCATGCTTCAATAATTATTGCTAGACTCTCCTTGTCTTCTTGAGCTAGATAACTTTGACCCAACTTTATTCATCTGCAGTTTACTTCAGTTCATTGTTTATCAGCATTCTCTCTGAGAACCAAGTGTCTCCAAAAAGTGATTAATCACACTTCTCCTAAGAAGCCTAAAGATGCTATCTACCTGAAACTATGACAACTGGTTGGAAAAAAATTCCTGAGGGAAATGTTTCCCACAAACATGGTAAGCTGTTTCAAATGGTAGTATAAATATTTCTGACATCAACTTTGGAAGGATTGTGAAGGATATGGAAGAACTGGAACTTACTGTTAGCTGTCTTAATAGGTAATTTTTTCCAAATATTCCAAAAAACTGTAACTTAGAAAGTCTATGTCACAGAATAATTAAAGAAATAATTCTGTCAAAATGTAGCAATCTATGAGCTCGGTACAGTTTTCATTACAGACATTAAAAGTTTTCAAAAATTCCTTATAGTTCTTGAAATAACACTGTAATCAGGAATAGTTAATAATTTAAAAATTGCATTAGCAATGACTTATGTGCCAAAGTAGTTCAGGCATAATGAAAGGGGAATGATTCTTCATGTTTTTTATGAAGAATATACTGCTGTGAGTATTGAGAAGTCATTGAAAAAAACTCGTTCAGTCATATTTCAGGATTACCACAAAATGTCATCATATTACACTTTCTTGAGTAAAATGAAAGGACTAGGCAAAAGAAGTCATTTCATGATAAAACTGACAATATCTTGAGGATGTCATTTCAGTAAACTGATCTGCTACAAGCGGAAAATTACATTCAAATTCAGAAAAAAATGTAATGTGTTTTAGTGACAGCTTGTAAAGGTGATATTTTTAAATCTGAAGAAATAACTATTAAATAAAAAAATGTGTTCTTTATAACATTACATTTCGTTGAAGGTTAAATAACATATATCACCAGGTAAAAGCTTTAATATAAAAATTTTTTACATGGATTTAAAAGATTTCTTAAATTAATACAGTTAGGATTAAAAAAAAAGAAAACACTTTGTAAGTATTGTTGAAATAAATCTGTCTTTATAAATGTCAATCAGTGGTTTTATCTTGCTAGGATTTTTGTCATGTCCTCGTTGCTATATTAAGTTTATAATTTCTAAATATTTGGGGCACAAAAAGCTGTAAAGGATATTTCAGTACTTTTACTAAATCTTGAGATTACTCCTACTATATGAGAGCAATCAATACCATGCCCGTGTTTAAAATAACTGAATTACATTGCTATCCTAGTTCTCAAGTCTTACACTCTACATGCCTAATAGAATAAATCATCTTTTACAGGCTCACTGCTTTTTGATACAACCCCCCCCAGGTAGGATTCTTATCTTACTCATGGCACTTTGCACTGTGTCAGTGCAAGAAACACAAAATTATCCTAGTTAGTCACCTAGCTATGCTAATTTCGCACTGATGAATAAGAATGTGATGTCTATTCATAATACCCAGGTTAGTATCTTCATTCTTCTGTTTCATCTGACTGTGAATAACAGAAATGACATAATTTTGTAGAATTTGTATAATGAGGCTACTTTTAAAATGACCTATTAATATAAAGATTATAATATAAACTGTGTCACTGTACCACGCTTTCTATTAAAAATGATGCATAGAGGCTGACCTGTGATAATGTGAGACTTGAATGCTATGAAAAGAATATGTTTATCCCAGTTTCTAACTTTAAAATGTTGTTATGATCACTACTGCTCTGTTTTTACAGAACCTATGAAGGAAGAAGCAAAGGAAGACATTCTTTTGAAAGTCTTGGCATGAGTATGGAAGGTATGTAGTGAGGATGCTCCTCTGTGGTACAGAAATACTGAGCAATATGCCATATTGAGAAATGCTTATTTAAAGATACGTGTCTCTGAAGCAACTAACTACCTATTTTTTCTTAGGTAGTGTTAGGGAGATAGAGTGGTACCTACCTATAAAACACAACTCTGCTGTCATTAAAATCAGTTACTAGAAATTTTTTCTAGTCAAGGGGAACAGGATAGTAAATAGATGCATACAAAATTACAACATTTAAGTGGTACTATAATCATAGTTTGTTGTCTGCTTTTATCACTTCAGGGAGGATGTAAGGGACAGACATTACTCATCATTACAGATATGTGAAGCATGGACTTGAATAAACCAACATGAGCAGAAGCATCAGTTTTTTGTCAAATGCAAAGTTCCTTTTCTACCCAAAGGAAGAGCCCTATAATATGTTCTCCTGTTTAAAACAAACAAACAAGCAGGATGCATCTAGATTTCCCTTTCCTCTGACTGCAATTTCATCAGGAAGAAAAATGTGACAGCAAAAGGCAGAGTCTAACAAAAAATACAGTGCCATATTAAATGTCAATGGCAGGAAGCACTCTTCATCTTAAATGGATGAGTACATAGATAAGAATGGCTACTACTGTTCGACAATATCTTTTCTAGGGATGACCATAATTTTTTTCAGCATACCACTTGCAGAACCCTTTCTTATTCCAAGGTGATTTTTTTTTTCAAAGTTCCAGAAACTTCTGACATCAGTCCACCTTAATAAAAACAATTTTTATAGTCTGAAATTATAGGATTTAATGAAGGGCAGAATAGTCCCTAAGTGACAAAATATTTCTCATTTCATACTATTATCCTTGTTTCCAACTTCAGAATATGAAATGGAATGAGAACCACTAGAATTTTTAAAAAATATTTTTAGTCTTCTCTCCTTAGGGCTGATGTTTATGAGTACAGTATGTTTTCTGTAATTAATATTTAGAGTGAAGTTAATGACCCTTTAAGGAATCAGATATAGGCTGTTGGCAGCAAGCAAGAATTATCACAGTGCAGGACATTTATTCAGTGTGAAGGTACAGAAAAAAAGTAAAAGCACGAAATGGAGGGATTATCTCCTTCCCTCTCAAAACACTAAGCATATAAAAAGTGTCAAGCAACAACATCTACCGATTTACAGCAGAGGAAATGTTACATACTTACCTGCTCAAGATTCAAAGATGGAAAAAGCAATTGGATTCTCAGCAATGGGATGCTGGAAAAGATTATAATTTCAGCACCTGAAGTACTGCAAATAATAAAACTACATACCCTAAACTCTTACTGCAGTGGAGAGAAAAATTAAGTCTACAGTCTAAATCAACTACAGACGACAATCACAGGATAGCTTCAGTAAAAATACTGTTTACTTTATAAATAACAGCTTTTGCATGTCACAATAGTACACAAAAAGGAAAGACATTTCCCACAGAAATGGGTTTGTTTGGTTAATTTTTTTCCCTTGCAGCTATTACAATATGCTTATCAGGGGAGAGGCCATTAGTGTTTTTTTCTTTTTTATGATTGCCTGGTAAATACTATCCTGTGGCAACTGCTATGTGAGCTATAAAAGACATTAGCCATGCCTTTAGAAATTTACAGGCTAAATGGACAAAAAGCAAGGGATCAATAAGAAATCCAGAAAATGTCACTAATTGGTGGTTTGGTTTTAATGGGATTGTGACAGCTTTCCTTAGAATAATTTAGCAATTATATGTCTCCAGGAAAAGAAAATATTCAGGAGGATTAGCAGTGAATAAAACTTGGAGTTCCCTTGCTTTGTATTGTTTCAGTTTATGTAACAGGTACAGTAGATTAGCTGGAGGTTGTTGTGAGGTCCTGCCCTACAGATCTAAAAAAACTTTCAGAATTATGGAGAAGTATGGGGAAGATACAGAGATTATATGGGGAAGGAAATAAAAAGGCTATATCAGTACTGTTATACAAAACAGGGACAAAGTAATTTGGAAAGGTGACAAGAACCTTTGAGACAGTCATAATAAAAACTGAGGCAGTCTGAAAAAACTTATGCAGACATGTAACAATGAATAGATTTTTTTTTCAGGATCAAGCAAATACGAATTTTTCATTTCTTATCACCTACTTTGTTTTATTTTTACTAATGTTAAATAATGTCATCAAAAAATCTTATACAATTGACATTATTTTGTAAATTTTAAATGTAGTTATCTCCTGCATTCACTAAAAGCCTTTAATAGTTTTTGTGAGTGATTGTTGAACTACATCTGATCAATGAAGTCTGAGTTGCTTTTGTTGCATACATGTTCACATGGTTCACATATGTCATTGTAAAGCTCATAGAATGAAATTTCTTTTGTACATTTAGGTACATATTCAGCTTATTTTTCCTGTGAACTTTCTTGAATTTGCCTATTCAAACATACATTCAAAAATTAAGATAAAAAAGGATTGTGGAACACATTTCCTTGTAAGTATATCATCAAGGAAAACAAAAAAATTTTGAATATTGAGATTTTATCCTGAAGATCTCAGACTAAAGGAAATTATTTATGAGGGTTCATTTCTTACAATATTTTTCTTTGTGCATTTATTAAAAGCTCTGATACCATTTTTCAAATAAAGGAGTGTAATTGAGCACTATTTAAGGAAGAATTTGTAGGCTAATCTGTAAATAGATCAAGGTTTACAAAAGACACTGATTTACATTAGTAAATAGTGTGTTGCAATACAATTGGGTCTGAAGAATGAAAGAGTTGGTGTCGAGCAGCTGACAACTTAAATATGTTTCAGCAGCGTTTACTTCCAGTTAGCTCTACTCTTGTCCAACAAATATAGTGCTAGTTCCTGGTTGGAGCGCAGTAAGTGCATTCCTGGAGTGCATCTTGCAGTTTAAATTAATCTAAAAGAAATTAAGTCCGTGTTCTCTGAAACAAATTTATGATGCATATCAAAGTATGATTACTGAGGCTGATGGAAGATTTGCTTCCAAAACATACATGATTTAAACTAAAACTTTAATAAAGTGAATCAATTATAGGCCTCACTGTGACGGATGCACTCGACTCCCCTTAACCAAATCAGCAGCAGTTTGCAACGAGCTCCGAAGGAGGTAAAGGCCTGAGCCGTAGTCAGGCCAAGAACTTTCCTAGGAAACCCACAAAGGAGCAGAGCAAGTCAATGAAAGTTGTGGGTACAAGGAGTCTTGTGCATACCTCTCCCATTCTATGCAATTTGACTACCAACCACTTTATTGCATAAATATGACAGCCTAAGTGAGCCTTCTTTGAGCTCTCCCTGCTAGGCAGCATGGCTGTGTGAGTGATCGCCAGCAACGAGGTCTTTTAGCAGTGACAGGTTGCTGGATGAGCCCAATTTGAGTTCTTCCTGGACAGCAACTGGACTGCATGCCAGTCAACTCTCCCCTTGAGCAGGGAAGCCTCTCGGCGTTAAGAGATCTTAGTTGTTTAGCTTAAATAAGTATGTTTTAAATAGAATGAATCACTTAGAGTTATAATGTTGTGTGATTTAGTATGCTGTTTGCTTAGCTTTACTTACTTAGCATGAAGCATGAGTTGCTAGATTTGCTGAAGCCTTAGGCCGCAAGCTGTAAACTCTCACTTAGATTTACTGAATGTGTACCTACTTAGTCAAAACAGGGGCCTCCAGAGCCAGCATAAATCAGGAGATGAGGAGGCTTCAAGGCTACAACCTTCAACAGCACCTGCAACTCAACAAGATAATGAATGACTTGTCTGGAGACAGTGAAGGAATCCAATGAGGAGTCAGAAGGTCAGAATCACTATTGGACCAAAGGCCGTGTGGAAGATGCTCGAAGAGAGTGTGAAAAATGCATGAGGGCCGGGTGAGTAGTCAGTAAGGGTATAATTGCCCAGGGATTTCTTTGTGCAGGTCCTTCCTTCCTCTCCTTCTCCTGCCCCACCTTTTTCCCTTGGTCCCTCACCAGAGGCACCCAGCTGGAGCTGACCCTGTGTGAGAGACTGAAAGAGTTAATGTCTCAAACATTGTGGTGGGGCAAGTTCTGCTTAAAGACAAACCCTGCA
>JAVJGG010000005.1:19922351-19953869 GCA_035590195.1 Aviceda cuculoides | reverse complement strand
TTAGACTAAACACTACTGAGCAACAACTGAAAACATCAGGGTGTTATCAACATTCTTCTCATACTGAACTCAAAACATAGCTGAAACCAGGACAAGTTGTTTCTCATCTTTCTTGAATGGGATGCTGCAAACCAGCTACAGCATTATAGCCTATGTGATGAATTTCCAGAGCTTCTAAGATTTAGTTCATGTATTTATGTCCAACATCTTTACATTTATGTGACATGTGCCAACATGTATATTAGTAGTTGATTTTTTTTTTTTTTTTTTTTTTACAGCAGGAGACTTTTAATTTTGCTTTCAGCTGGAGGTAAAGAATAACCCCATATTCTGTTTCTTTTTTTTTTTTCAGAACAACTATCATCACTATGCTGTATTTTCCTATTAGGCTGAAAATAGCACTATAAAGTGCTCACAGTTACTGTACTATATTGCATATATTTCAGGCAATTTCTTCGTTTTTTTTCCAAGACTTTTCATACTATTTCATCAGAAATAATTTCATCGGAAGAGCCTTACACTTCCCACCAGCACACCAACCTTTTTTTTGGAACTGCAGTGCTATCAACAATAGTAAAAAATTTAGCAAGTCTTTAGTTTGTGGCTGTAGGCAAAATAAAAGTTGACTTGGCATTGAGAAGATAACATTGATTCCAGCTGAATTTTTCTTTTTAACCATACAGAAAATCTGCCAAACAAATGGAAACTCTCAAAATGGAGCGTGGAAGAAAACTTCCTTTAATTTTCAAATCCATCTTGGCTAAATGGTAAGGCTAGTGGCAGGGACTTGTCCAGTGCTCGCTAGGAGACTGTCCAGGAACTGTTAAGTTAGCTGATGACTACATTAGACTATCCAGAAAAGCCACTGATTCCCCATGACACTGTGCATTCGGTAACTGAGCTGCCAGAGGAAGAAATGGTACAGATAACACAGCCGCTGTGTTTGCCAGTTCAGGGACTGTTACTTTTGGCATCTAAAGGGGCTGTAGATAGAGAATTAACTAAATTGATAGTTCCTTCTGGAGATGCACTATAAATGCCTGGTGCCTAACAAAAGAGAAATGAAAGCAGAATCAAAGAAGCATTTCATCATTAAGATAGGGGCTAGAGCTGAGGCATCTATCTAAATGGCCATTGCTTCATTAGAAATGTTTTTTTCCTCAGGCACAAATAGGTGTGGGTGCTGTGTGCCCAAACTGGTGCTGGGACCAGGTGAATGGAAAGCAGTGGAGGAAAGTTTGGTGGCTCTTAGCAATTGATAGAGAATATCAGGCAACTATTGAATAGTTCTTGTTTATACATTATTTTGTAGGAATAATACAACCTATATTATGATGTATTATATGCTTATGTCTTCTCCTTATAAAAATATTATGGGTAAATTTTCCCTTTATTCTTTGATAATTGCATTATTTTCATAAGCAGTAAAATATACAGTGTCCCGAGTTGAATGTGAACAGTTCTCACAATGAGTTTCTTGGTGCTTTAAATAATTCCACAATTCCTTTCAAGGGGCCTAGCCACAAAACACGGACACCGGCGGACACTGTGACTGAATATAATATGTGCCCTGAATCTTGTACTAATGCAGATGGGAGATCACTTAAGACCACCTATTCCTAGGCAGGTAACTGGAGCACCAAAATTGGGATTAGAGCTCCCTGAAGTTGTTATCCTGAGGGATTAGATGAGTTGATATATATACACGGTTTAGGATCACCACATTTCTAGGTTGATCATTTTGGTTAGGTGCTTAAAGAGGTGGAATGGATCTAGGCAGAACTGGCTAAAATAATTTCACTTCCCCCCCCCCCCTCAACCCTAGGTTCCCCGAAGCAGAATCTCTAATCAAGGCCTTCAACATAAAAAGTATAATTTATTCTATCTATGGTGCACAAATTTAGACAGTTTGAGCTCGGTGCCTCTGGAGAGGGAGCTGAAACTCTAAAGTCCTTGGGCAATTATACCCTTATAATCTAAATTCCCACCCCTCACACCATAGTCTAGTCCAATAGTAATACTCGGGTCTGGGACGGTCTTCTCTCTCATTGGGTCCTTTTTCTTGTCTCAAGGCTGGTTCTTTCTCATTCCTGGTTTCTAGGTTAGTTGTTACTATATCTCCTTTTCCTGGCTCAAACTGGCTCTGGGACTTTCTCCAATCAGAGAATAGGTCAATCTTAAGCAAAAAGCATTAAGCAAGCTGAGTTCTGCTTTATCATGAATGAGTACTTTTAATCAGCTGAACAAAGTCCTTAAAGCCCTCCAAAACATATTAACAGCCTCTATAATTTATATACATTCCTGTGCTATTATAGCTTCCCAATCTTATCTCATTATTGCCATGTGCTGTTTAAGTCTTATTTGGGTGTAGTCCGCATGCTCATGTAGCTCAGCTTTGCCTCCTTCTGCAACAGCAATGTTTAGTGGTTTTACCTCTTTGAATTAATTTGTATGCGTGGAGTCTAGGGTCAGGAATATTTTTACGCTACCCATTATGCTTGAACTAAAAGCAGAAAGTCAGATATAGGTGCCTTACATATGTAGGAAGATTTTTCATCAATAGTGCTTAATACAAATCAAAAGTGCTGTATAAAAGTTGTTTTCAGCACAATCCATGATTTGTTAGCATTAACAAGAATGGGAAGTATATGTCCAATTCACTTCAGACATTGCTAAGATGTCTTTGTAGTACAGTTTGCCGATATTACTAGTTTTATCCCTTTAAAACTTGTCTGCAAGGAAATGTCAATGGAGACTGGCTTCAATAGGTATTTGAAAACATTAAGTTCAAAAAATTTTCCCTCATTTACATCGATTCTGTCTATGGGATATCAGTAGTAGGACAGATTTTAATGGAGTGTCACTCGTGATCACTAATATTCTATGTATGAACATGTGAAATTTTAGAGTTTTTATTTGCTCTAAACATGTTTTTTTAAATGTATGTTGATAATCCAAAAAACAATATATGCTGCAACATTGATTATATCCCTGTCTTTGATTTTGACCTTGGATTTACCATTCTACTTCTTTTCTAACTCATTGTCAGCCTATGATTTTCCAGACTCAGAAAAATGAACGGAGTTGTAGAGAAGCACGATTGTGCTTCTCTACACTCCTGCATCCTGAGGGAGCCTTTGCTTTACGCTTGTGGTCTCATCAATGGGACTGCCCTTACGAGCTCAGAATCAGTTTGGCCTCTCAAAGCTCAGTACCTGCGTGATGAACAAAGAGCATGAACAATGAAGTATACAGTGCCTGCATTTGTGGTAAGTGGGCAGATTTAAGAAGCAGAGTAGTTTCCGGGGTAATACACTGGAGATGAGGTGTCTCTGAAATACCTTGTTAAAGATTCTCCTTTACTTTGTACTTAAGGCAACATGTTTGTCTGGAGCTTTGGAACAATTCTCATTATGCTTGGAACTAACATTTCATTCAACTATGCAAACTGAGAGGAAATGAATAAACATTGACTAAGAACGAGATGGGTGTTTTGTGTTATATCAGGCACACAGGAGACACTGTATGTTGCTGAAATAATTAGTGTTGGCATATATACATATTTGAGGCACAAATGGGAAAAATTGAGAAAGCCCTAACTAGAGGTTTTAGCTGTTTGCTAACAATGTGGCTGCAGATGTCTCTCACCCTTAAAAATGTTCTTTACATTCTTAATGCTAATGGATTTTTTTTTTTCCTATGGAAAAGGTAATGAACTGTTTAAATTAATGAAACCGTCAGGCTGTTTTGTTTCTTCAGATAGCTACGTTAGTCTTATAAAATACCTTAGCACTTTCCTTGGACCCTTGTATTCACCCTGTTGAATTATTATTTGTTAGATATTTTTGAAGGCTTGTAAGCTACTTTGGCACAGTTAAATTAAGAGAACTGGAATCCTTAATAGGTATTCTGTACAGACTGAACCGTTGTATAGTTGGTGAACCAGCTGAATGTGGTCTTTTCATCTAGTGAGGGATGAAATGGAAAGGATTGCTATAGAAATGTAAATGTTTCTCTCTTAAGTTGAAAATATTCTGATAAAAATGAATAGTAGGCCAATTTTGTCACTCACATAAACTTTAGAAAGTCATAGTGCATTCAGTGGGTAGTATTTTTTTATTAGAATTTGCATTTTGTAAGCAGATACTTAGCAACTATTTTTTTTTTTCTCCATTTGATTACCTACGGTGAATTAAAGGCTCAGGAACTTGGGGAGGTAAAGTGACACTATCATGATACTGCTCCTTTGACATCTATAGACTTGCGCTAATTCCCACCAATTGAGCATTTGACATAATATGCTCCATGGAGTTCAGCCCTCATCATCAAAAATTAGATGTAACACTGGATGCAGTTTCCAGAAGTCAGATTTGAAAATTTCAACAGCTGAAAGCCTTGTCTGATATGACTATTTGAGGTTTAGTTCCTGATGAAGTGCAATTTATTCTTTCACCAGTAAGGGAGTCAGTATCTCCTAGACAGGCATTGGGATAAATGCTAGATTCAATAATTAAGTGAATAGTAAAATCCAAAATTTGTCACATCTCTGCTCCCACCCTTGTGTTCAGCCATGGCAAGATAGCCAGGGAACATTCAAAACAGTTCCAAAATTGCTATAATGTTTCTTCTCAGTGTCATTCAAAAATGAGTATTTACGTATGGTACTTTTTCTGTACAAAAATTCTTACATCTATTGTAAGAATATTAATGATATTGCTTTGCATGCTCTTAGATTTGAACAATTTGAAAAGTAGCATGAGTGTGCGCAGATGTGTGCAGCAACAGAAGTGCTTCTCCAGAGGTACCAAAACAGTGCTTTTTATATAGATGTTTATTATGGATCTGATTCCTTTGCAGGGTAACCGTGCCAGCTTAAGGAGTCAGTTCTGTATTTTTTCTGTATGTATCTGATAATTATTTTATGCAGTCATATATAACTGTGAGTTTACTTTGTGGAAAAAAATTTCCAATATACAGTATTTGACTTTGAGAAATAAGGTTTGCCAACTGAAAAAACCCCTCTGATTCCTACACAGACAGAGTGAGGGATTTAGGAGATTTCATGTGGAATACTTCTCTCCAAGCATCTCTGCTCTTTTGTGTGCTGTAGCTTTTGGCCAGTGTATCAGTTAGCCACTCTCATAATGCTGTAGCTTGAGCATACATTTGAACATAAAGTTCATGGTCTAATAGGAAAAACCCATGGTCATGTAACAGAAGACATGCTTCTCTTGAAATTATGCTTTAACTAGTACGCAGATACTGCAATATATATGTACAGTGCTGCCAGAAACAAAAAAGCAGAAGTCCTCAAGGACTTGCTGTGATGCAACTATATGCAGAAGGATCTTTTATAAAATACCTGGCTTTTGAGTCTGTCAACATACTTACAGGTATTATTCTTAATGGCTTTGAATTTTCAAAACACTTCAGATGCCTGTGAAAATAGATAATATATATCAGTCAAGACTATCCATCCAAACAATATTTCAATCTCTCCCTTTTCTTCTAAATGTTAGTGGGGAGGGATCAGAATTGAAATTTTTGCTAATTTTTGCATGGACTGCTTTTCTGTTATCTTTCGGTCATGTATTGGATGAGTATTGAGCTTCTATAATGCTCAATTAATTACTTTGTTTGCAAAACCTAGATATTAATTTCAGTCTATATCTTAATAGGCATATGTATAAACAAAAAAACACATTTGCAATTTACATTTGAGATGTCATCATTTAGTAAGTGAATTTGAAATACAAGTCTATGAAATGTAACAGGTAAATTGCCAGTAAGAATGAAGTCTATTCTCCTTTCTCAGTTAGGGAATCAAAACATTAGATGTTCAGTTATTTATTTTATTAGAAAACTAACATTGGAATTTTTTTCCCACAGTCCACTCAGGTGAAGAATTTCCATTGACTTAATATGGGATATAACTTTAATAATTCTAATCTGCTGTAAGAAAACTTCTGTAAGAGATATATAATTACAATAAATTGTAACTGTTTCCACAGGTCTGTTTCTGTAGACTAAAGATTATCCCAAAAGTTAGTAAGTGTACACATGCTGTACAGCCACAGCTGTGAAATGTAAATATAATTTCAATTCCCAGAAAACCGATAGGCATTTTTGAAGTTTGCCACATATTTATTTTTAATCCATGCTTAACAATGTGCTATGTTTCACAGACTTCCAGCATCTTCACACCATTCGATGAGGCATAACAAAATCTTTCATTGTCTACAAAAAATGCCTTTATCATGTAGAACCAGAGGTGTGCACAGAGACTAACAGACCTACTCTAGTGACAGTAAATCGATGTTTAGCTGTAGGGAAGCAGGGAACAAAGAGTCTTTTGGAGTCTTTATTGATCTACTGAAATAGGAGTGAAGAGGTAATGATACGAAGCTGTGTGTCGTCCCCTGCCTTCCCAGGACAGGAGGAGCAAGAGGCAGTGTCTGTGGGAGGAGGTGTGGCACAGCACATGCGTGTGGGTGGCTATCCTTTGTTAATTTATCTGATCTGTTTTGCCTTTTGTAGCCTTCAGGTTCTATGTATAAACGGGAATTAAAGCGAAGTGAAGGCGGCATTTATTTTCTCTTTCATCCTCTTATTCTTTTCTTCTCTACAATGACATGGGAATTGCAGGTTGTAATGTTTAGCATACTTGTATACTACTTCTCGCTGCGTGCAAGGAAACCTGCCCTGGAGAGGCTAACCATGGGTTAGGGAAAAACAACAGGACTCAGAGTAGACTGGAGGTCACGAAGGAAGAGAGAACATAGGGTAACCAGTTTGCTGTGTGAGAACATGATCGCAAAGCACTCCTTGTTCCATAGCTAAGGCAGATTACTCATCCTCTGTTATTTTGCAGAAGAGAATTTTAAACTACCTAAGTCTCTGTCGTGCACTCTATATCAAAGCACAGAAATGCAGGAAAGACACCATGCAGTTGCAAATAAAACAACTTAGTGCTGGCAGCCTAGAGTGCAGGAAAATCTGGTTAATTAGAAATGGATTTTGTTAGAGAAAACATTGACTGAGTCTGGATTTATTCTGTTTTTTTTTTTTTGTTTGACACACAACACTCTAACTACTAGCTAGATTAAAAGGAATCAAAGTAAACACTGCTGAATATTCCTCCTTGCAATTTGATCAATACAATAATTTTATTGTCTATGACCAAATATTATATAGCTAAATAACACTTATTTTTCAATCTTATTTAATATTTCATAGAGGGAAAAGTAAAGAATATAGGTTGTCTCTCTATCTACTCATATAGATACTGTAAATTTCCCTTTTGTTCTTCCATAGATGAAAAATGATTGTGACACTTTGACTTTTCAAAATAATTTGCATGTAATCTTCTAAAGAAAGCCAGGTATTTTAAGTGTGTACAGCTACTGACTCTTCTAGTTCAAAGAAAGGAAAAAGAAAGCAAGAAGGAAAAAGAACAGATACAGTAGGTGGCAGTTTTTTCTGACTACTCTTAATACATTATTTTTTCTTCATGCCGTGACAGTTTAAGTTTATGTATGATTGTACTGTCAATGCAATGCCTATCCATCATAAATGCTGTATAAATGTCAGAATAGAAAAATGTCACAGCTTTAGGAGGGGAGGATTATAAACATTTATCTGAGCCTAAGTATGGATGAAAAAAATGTAGATTTGCTGTAGTCACAGTAAAAAATACTGTCAATTACAGTTTTACTATATATTTTGATAAAGTAATTTCATTTAACAAGACACTCTGTAGAATAAATTACCTATATTAATGGAATGCATAAAGTAATCATAGCTGATGATTTTGCAGTGCACTGAAGTGAATGAATGGACTTCAGTATTAGTTAACCTTCACTGGGCTTCTCATTTTATGAATATAAGTGATATTACAGTGCACATTTAGTCTATTTGTCTTACTTATCCCTGTGATCAATGCTGTTCAAGGTATGGAACTTCAGGTTCTCATGTTTCTATCTACACTATGATGCTTCCTGTAGCTATTAGACTCTGCTACTCCAACGCTTGAAAAAGGCTTGAATAAGTGCTAAGACATATTTATCCTATATAGCCAACATTTATCTGATAGTTGTAAGATTCTGCATTACTTCCTGGCAGAAACTAGAATAGGTAGAAGGATGGAGGCAGTTGCTTTAATTCAGAAAAAGATGGTAGGCATTAAATGTTGGTAGTTTTTAAGTCTAATACATCTCCATGGGTGTTCTATTCAGATAGTGATTTCCCACATCACTGAATCCCATGTTGCGTTGCTTTTGGCTGTTGGGTATGGCAAAAAAGTAACTTATCCACAGCCAACATCCTGTCCCTTCAGGTCTAAATCGAACGTGTTTGTGGTGCTATTTTGCAACACGTATGGTGCACAGTAATCAGAAGGTATTAATTCCCTGCAGTTTTCCTGTTGAGGGCAATGTAACTTTTTGTTTTCTTATGTACTAGGCACGGGTGTGAGTCTAGGAAGTACGGCTTATGTTGGACTCGGCAAAAGCAAATTCTCTTTGCTGCATCCTAGTCTTCATTGGTTTGCTTTGAAATAGCCTGTAAACTATACAGTTTGCTGTACCTTATCACCTAATTATCAGCTGCTGCACTTTTGTTTTTTAATAGACTTAGGAATTTGGAAACTGTTGAAGGAAATGGTCTAAAAGCAGGTCCATCTAGAACAGTATAAGGCAAACTCAGGAAGGAGGAGGGCTGCTCTTGAACTTACACACGCTGGCACATCTCTGTTTCATTACTCATTTAGTATTTTAGAGACTAAAGCTCCGTTTCCTTCAGGGTTTTAGCTCCAACAGCACATATTTATTGAATTGTGTTTTCTAGGCTAAACAAATAATATAGGTTTAAACTCAGGTCTGATGCTTTTATGCTGCTTGAATAATCTGACTTATTACTGTACGTGGTGTTCCTGTGTGGTATGATGTGCTCTCTTTCATTGTAATTTTCAGTCACATGTAATCTGAATTCCATAGAAGCACAAAAATCCACCATTTCTGTCTTATCAATACAGTCATAAAACCAAACTAAAAATCCTCCAAATATTAATTGAAAATACTTGTTGCTAGCAGATGTGAAGAAACTGGGAAAGTTTGTCTGAATCTAAATATAGCCATATATAAAGACAGAGCATTTAAAATTGCTATAGTATGGAGGAAAAGGCTGTTAAAGTCAGCTATCAAAATGGAGCTGTAAGGGTACATTGAAAATATAAAATATGAAACTTTTAACTATGGGAAAGTCGGCCTAGAAAATTCCTCAGAAAGCTGAAGACTTACACTAGACTTGTTATATGTACATCCACAGAGATTTTTTTTTAACCTGCAGTCTCTGTGAACGAGAAATGTATTTTCTGCAAATGTTTGTCTTTATTCATGCAGTAAAGGTAGACTGTGCAGCCACCATCACTGCATCATTGAAGACAAAATGCTCTTTCAGTATTGGTACTGAATTGAGTATTTTCTAAGGCCACTGAGGTGAGCAAATATCCTTAGAGAGAAGAAAGAATAGCACCAAAGCCAGTATTTTCTTTCCAGAACCCCTGAAGTCATCAGTGTGTGCAGCAGCACAAGTTCTAAAGCTCATATCAGACTAGGAAATGACTAAATCAGAAAAAATTGCTTTAGGTGAGGTAAATTAACTTTCTCTGAGAGTTTTCTGTCATTCTGATGGGCAATTTCCATGAAAGTATGTTAAAGATCCCAAGTCTTAGTGAAATAAATGCAATATTTCAAAATATATATAAACATAATGATGTCTGAATATTGAGTCTGCTCCCTCTGATTCTGAGAGGTGATGAGTAAATCTTGATCTGCTCTCTTTCTTCTACAGCCATCAGGGAATATTTTCCTGGTTCAGGATCTATCCTGAGTGAGTACAGGTTTCGCTGGCTAAAGACAAAGAAGTATGCCAGGATTAGGCACACTCTTCCCTTTGGCCTTTGAAGGAAGCTATGGAAACAGTAATTAAGGTTGAAGTATTGAAGTAGGACGTATAGGCTCAGAGGCAGGACTTATGAGAAGATAATTTTAAGGCACCCGTGTGCCTCAAAGGCACTCTCAAGGATTTACCTTTCTCTTAGTGTGAGCTATCGCCAAGTTCGGTTGCCGAGGAGCCAGGACAGAGGGTGAGTTAGTCTGTGACTGGTCCCTGAAGTAGCATGCGAGTGACATGAGTGGACTAGGACCTCCTGGGAAAGTGCTGGCAAATGGATTGTAAGAATGGATGCCAACAGTTTGTTGCTGGTAGTCCAGAAATGGACTCTTGTGCTTACCTTGATGGAAGAATCCCTGTGGATGCTTAAGTCAGTGACTTTTGCAGTTGGAAAGGTAGCTCCCTGCTGCTTATCAACCTGTGTCTACCAGTTCCTGTGCAACTCCCAATATGTTGTTTGTGTTGCATCTAATTTCTGCCAGCTGATGGCAGATGATGAAGGCAGACCTTCATAAGATTGAGAACTCACTTTCATCTGTAATGGCAAAACAAATCTCTCTCCCTTTCATTGAGTGAAGTATGTTAGCTTTGCACTAGTAGTTCAGAAGCAAGATATTATTCAGAAGTATCACATTATTCTACAAGTTAAATCTCTGTGTGCAAGGATGTTTGGGGTGAAAGTGTCTTTTCATGTTTGACATGGATTTAGTTTAAAGCTATTGAAATATTTTACGTTTTACATCTGCTTTCTTCTCCTTTCAAAAAAGTGTTTCAGAAGAAATCTTCCTCCCTGTTGGATAAGTTCATACAATCTAACAAAAAAAAAAATTTTTTTTTCTCATACATCTTTCTATGTTTATTGACATCTTTCATTTTCTACCAATGTTCAGAGTATTTTGGGACAAATCTAACATAATCCCTCATTCTGTATTCCTGACCATTATGCTACTAACATAGCGAGTTGTGGTAAGAAAAGTGCTCGTCTCCAGCAGTTTTTCTCATGGTTTGATCTTGCTAAAGTTCTTAAAGGTACTTAGGTGATTTAAAATAGTGTTGTCAGTAACCTCTTGATTTAGGGAGATTAAAACTATTTTTTTTAAGATTTATCGTTGTTTTGTTGCTAAAGAATGAGCCAGGAATGATAACTGATAGTTCTTTCGCAAACATAATACCTTATAGCATTCTTTCTATCTATTTATGCACAGAGCTGCTGATGACTGAATGGAAATAGGATTTAGTGGGATTTAATAATATTCTTGGTAGAAAGGCTTAACTTAATATGCAAGTTCTAGTGGGAATTTTATTTCCCAAAGATATTTTTATTAGCTTTTGATACTTTAAAGTGTACAAAATAGAGATCCAGCTCTCAAGCAGAGAAACCAAGTCCCATCAAATTATTATTGTATTTAAACGTAGACCTTTATAGAAGCTGCATACTAAACTCATGAAGATAAAACATGGGCTTACTTCTTTTAAGGTTTTGAAGTGTCTGTTCTCTCTCTTGTTGTTGACTGCATTTAATACAGTCTTTGAATTTATGCTTGATATAGTGCCAGTAAAATAGAATAAAATTATCCACAACTGGTCAATGATAAAGAACGATTAATTAACCATCAACTACTGGGCACTCATCCTCATACAGTCTGAGCCTCCTCCATATGTGTATTTGTTACCAGCAGTGATCCTGAGAATGTCTTTCACTTTCCATGAGTGACAGATTTGATACAGCTGCTGCACCCTGGTGCGACAACACAGATAGAAGCTTAGATGTAAAACTGATGAGTTATATAGGTTTATACTACCGCAAAGTAGCTGTGAAGCTGGTGCACCATCTTTTCCCCCCAAAAAGCCTCAATAGTTGTGAACAACACAACTGATATGGTCTAGCAACTTCAGCTTCTGTAATGAATTATTAGCCTAAGAAAACCTATTAAGCACCTCTGGAAATTATAGCTGAATGCTAGGATAGCGTCTCAGGCAGTATTGTTATAAGTGATACTGATGCATGAGTTCTGTAAATTTGAAAGAATGGAAGAATTTTTAGGATATTAATGCAGTAAAAGCTATGTCTGTCAGCTGAGTCAGTGAAACAGCAGCAATCAGTTACTTAGTGGAGGCTTGGAGATTCTTGAAGATGGTTTACTGAGCCAGAAAATTGTGTAATAAAGTGACTTTTTGTATAGATGTTTTGTGTAAGTTCATGGTTATCTGCTAAATTACATTCCATGTAATTTTGTACAGTTTGAAAGGTATTTATATCAGCCTTTTCTGCTGAAGTTAGATGGAAGGGCCTGGATCAATTAGTCAAGAAAATACTTTCTGAAAGAATGATAGCTATTTTAAAAAGAAGAGAACTCAGATACCTCAGAAATATTCAGAAAGGTGAGGCTGATGCCTTCATATATTCTCGCAGAAATATTTCTGTCCATGGCATTTTAATATACTGACTTGGAAGCTGAGTAGACAAAGAAAATATTCTCATAGGACTATTACTGCATCTTCAAAGATGAAAAGCAGAAAAGTACAATGACAATATTTGGGCTTCTCTCTCTGACAATAAAATTAAATGGAAATATGGAGGCCTGTAACTCACTCTTGTATATTTGTAAAATAAAAGGTGGCGGTTAGGAAAGATGGCTGTTATTTATAAGCATCATCTATACATGCCCCACAGTATTCACTGAAGTGAATAAACAGCCAGTTCTTGACTCATAAATATGTAGAAGTAAAGGTCAGGTTATCTGGTGGCTAATATCTGCCAAGATTATCTGGCGTGTATTTTTCCAAACTGTTTGGGTTAATTTAAGCCATACTGAGACAGGCTGAATCCCCTCAGTATGCCTGAGGTTTGTTTTTCCTGTTGGATAAGCATCTCAGCAGGGCAGAACCAGCCAGGAGAATCACTAGTGTGGGGGACTGGTGGAATGCAGACAATCCCTCGAATGCTTCTCTCCTTACTCAAAGAGGTTTACTCAGTGAAATCCATCAGTAGCTCACCATGATCTTCTATGTAGCTATTGTAACATGCTTTTGTTTTAACCAAGGCGATTTTTAAACTTCATCTTAAATTTCTCCAAAAATAGGAAAGTCAGTTTGCTGCATCCTGCTGTTTGTAGTTGGTGCTTTTGTATTTCTTGCTTTAACATTTATATTCCATGTGCAATGTTAACTTTACTACAGTCAAGAGAGAGGTCTGGAAGGGTCTGTATTTTGTTACAATTCAGTATCCAATTTTGTTATCGTGTTCTAAAATGTAGTGGATACTAAATCTTTCTTTTCTGTTTAACTTAATTTCTAATCCAAATCAATGAGTACTGCATTTTTCTACCTCATGAGACACTTTTGGCTATTTTTCCCAGTCTATGTGGCAATATCTGTCTAGTTGTCTATATCTCCCCCAACCCCCCTTTTTTTTGACTTCTTAACCCTATATTATTCCATTTATCAGTGTTGCAGCATACCCCACAAACAGTTGTATCGACTCAAACAGGCCGTGAGTTGCAGCAGTGAGGTGGAAGCAGGGACAGGGAGAGAAACATGGAAAGCTCTTTAACGGGATTTACTACTATTGAAAATGAAATGTAGAACTATACTCTTTGTAGAAACTCATGACTGCAGTCTTGATTCATGCCAAGTCTGTAACAGTCATTGACAAAACAGAAATCACTGTACAATTTTTCTGAGTAAATTACTTATCCAATAAAACCCCAGAGTTAATGATTTTTGTGTTAAGGATGAATTGTTAAAAATTGATTAAATGCTGGTATCTTACATGTATTACCAAAAGACAGCCCAAAGTAACCATTGTTTAATATTATCTGCTTTTGAAAAGCACAAAGTCATGAAGGGTTATTCATAACAACTTTCATAAATACATGTGACTTTCTAGATCAGTAATTCAATAAGCACAGGAGAGTGCGAATCAACGGCACGACGTTTTAATGTTGACCTTTTTATGTTTCTTGAAGCTGGTTTATGTTTCTTGAACACTGCTATGTGTTTATTCAGTCTTTATAAATCCGAATGGAAGAATGGACCCAAAAGTGCTGATAAATGCTTTAGACCTAAATATGTCAAGAGACTCCTGCAGTCAGAGTTTAAGGCTATAATGAATAATGCATCACCTAATCCGATCTTTCCTATTTCACAGACCATTACACTTCCCCAAAACTGACTTCAGTATGGGCTCCTTGTTGAGTCCAGTAGCTTGGGAATGACTGAAGCAAAACTGAGGTGTAACTTAAGACGGTTCACACATAGCCAACATTGCTGGGTACAGAAATCTCCTGTCAGTTCTTTTACAACTCTTACTGGTATTAAAATGTTTTCTCTTTAGAAGTTGTTCCTTAATGCCCCTTTTAAAGTTAATGGACAGTATTGCTTATGTAAGAATGGAAATGGAAAATAGAGCATTTACTAAACTGGTATCTAATGATACCTAATTAATTGGAATGCTAAAGCCCCTTGTCTGTAACTTAGTGAAACAACTTGTAAAAGGAGTCAGAAACTTTACAAGGGTGGTCCCAGTAGTGTCAGTGAATGGTAATTCAGCTGATAATATTGATAGGTGGATTCAGACAAGACCATATCCAAACATGACAGTTGGGCCGATTTGTATGTCAATGTATGTAAATGTATGATAATTTAAATGGGTTATTTGGCAGACCAGAGGAATCCCTATTTAGTAGCAGATGAGTAAGGTATGCCAAAAGAATACAAATTAGAAAAAAGTTGTGAAAAGCCTAATTAGCTTTTCTGGGCCTGCTATAGCTGTCTGCTCATTTATCAAAATTTCTGTAATAAATCTCTCTCATCTCCCTCACCTAATTCCTGGGAGGCCAGGTGGCAAACATGGAAAAAATGCCCTCTTTCTGAGTCTGTGCCACCAAGTGGACCAGCTAGGCAGTGGCATGAAGCTTTGGCAAACAGGGCTTATTCTGTCAGACAGAAGCTGTTTACACTAAGATTGTTTTCTTACAAAGCTTGTTGCACTGTACCGTTTGCTTCACTTTATTTAAAAAAGTTCCTTTGATTATTCAGGTGAGCAAAGGAGGGGCATTTTGATTTCTCAGGACCATCTGCTGAGAGCTGTACAGTTTCCATCGGATGAATATATTGCTGTTTGCACTGCACGGCGGTAGCTGCCTGGGCACTGGGGTCCAGGGCTGTCCATCTCTAGCAGGCTGCAGCCCCTGCGTGGCACGGCAGACTTTGTTCCAGGTAGAAGAAATATCTCAATTTCAGGGAGTCTGACTAACAAGGGGGTAGTTTTCTTATACTGCATGTTGTTGGATTTTTATCTGGATGTTATTTCATCAGTGTGTAAGCGGTTGCCCAGAGATGCTATATTCTCTCCAGGCATAGTTGTAAATACCATGTAGAATTTGGGTACAGTCATGTATCTGTATTTACATTTATGTCTATATTATCTGTAAAATCATTTCTGTGCTTTTTCTAAGTGCAATTTGGGAAGGAAAACATAAAACTGAAATTTATGTAGGTCTTTCATCCAGAAGTATATGATGCACTGTATATACTGATTTCTAATTTATATCTTTAATATAAGTATCATCTTATACTGTGGTGTAAAATATTTCTATTTCCATATGTTTTCTGATGCTGTTTTAGTATGGCAAATAAGCAGTGTTCCATACTCATAATTATAGGATTTTCTGGATTTTTTGTGAGCCAGCTGAACTACATAAATATCCATTGTCAGATGGTACATAAATATCCAATTCCATAATTATCTAGACATAGGTCATGCATATTGGCATTCAGTAAATACTAATAAAATCAACTGAGTTGGTGTTTATTTAGTATATTCTATTGAATAACTATAACTGAGTGCTATTAAGCTAGAGGATGTATTGTGAAACAGTCCATTGGGATAATTTTATTTATTTTAATATGTTACATTTTACAGTGTTTATTGCCTTTCAGATAAGGGACTCTGCTGTCTTTGGTGTCATTTTTCTGCTCTGTGTCATGATATTGCCATACTATTAGAATAACAGCATATTAACATTCGCTGTAAGAATGCAATTTAGTCTTTCAGAGTGAAATTCATTCCTGGGCATAGGGCCAGGATGAGGCCTGTGAATCTCCCAAGTCCTACTTCAGCTCTCAAATCGGTGTAAAAGCATATAAAAATCGCCATGTTTTGCTCACTCATTTGGCCTGGAGAGCAAAACTCCTTTTGTGTATATTTTGATGAGGTTCGTGCTCTGAAGTGAAGAGAGCTAGTCCAGAGATCCAAGAGCCTAAAATATGTTTCAGTAGGTACGCACTGTTCTTCCTGAACGCACATGTGCACCGCTGTGGGTCGGTGCAGAGCTCTGCTAAGGGCTATGTGTGAGGTTATGCTCCATCCCTTATACTGCCCTGCTGCGGCAGCGTCTTGGGTTGGATAAAATGCTCTGCACTATGGCTAATCCTCTTCATGACCAAGGGAAGCTAGTAAAGTCTAGCAGTATTGGAGTTACTGTAAGTCAGTCTGTAGGAAAGATAGACCTTTGCAGCTATGCAAAATATGGGCAGCAGAAAAGTAGTCCCATACAGCACCCTTTGGATTCCTTCTCCATGAAATAAAGTGCCTCCTTAGAGAAGTGACATTTTTTCCTCAGAAATCACTGGAGGTGGTTATGCATGACAGGCACAACGTGATTATGAGTTAACCAGCCACCTCTGCAATACGTGCCACTGAGGCTGAAACTCTTGAGTTAAAATTAACATCTTGCCAATGAACAAAGGCCTTCTTACTAGATTGAAAACAAAATAGGAAAAGCCATTAAAAAATCAGTGTAAGAGTGTGGGAACTGAACGTTTGGGCACAGATGCTTGCTTCTGCAGGAGAGCTAATGAATGATATACTGACTTGAGAGATTGGAAATCTAACATCAACTCCTGCTGAGCCAGTGAAACCCTGCTGGGCTTAAGCTGAGCTGTTCTCTGTCCAAACTGCTCAGCCTGAAGAATGAAATTTGTAAAAATTTCCTTTCTTTCCTGGCAGAGTGGGAAACTCTGTTAATCAGTGTCTGTAAGTTGCCTTGCAGTCCTGAGGAAGTAGCTGCTACAGAAATGTCAGGTGGTGTGTGCGCTTTCTCCAGGAATAAGCTACCGTGAGCATCGTAGTAATGAGTTAAAGCAGTTGTCCTGTGTACTTTAAAAGACACTTGTATCTTGAAGTGCTACACTGACAGTGACGGTCCTGAGTAACCATTAGTCTGTAATGTCCTTCAAGGTGACAGTAAGCCCAGTGTACCCAGATGAGGGAAGCCTAAATAAATGGCCTGTCTGCGTGATGTGACACAGACTTGGAGCTTAACTCAAAAGGCATAAACACCTTTGACAGGATGCACACTCAATTACTGTGATGCCTGTTTTCCTGGAGATGGAAGTTTTGCTGACCACCTTGAGGATGTGATACAGAAGGGAGAAATGGATGTCTAAACTGCTCTGGACAAAGATTATTCTAATTTAATTTCTCACCATTGCAGATATGAAACAAAATATTTCCTTAAAAATAAATAAATAAAAGGGAAGAAAGTTATCCTGAATCTGTTTTAACTTATTTCTGGAGAGCAACCCATGATATACAATCAATACTGCTTGTAGGCAGTTTTATGGGCATACTAGAGCTAAATATTACATAACTAGGGAAATAAATTTAGGCCTTCTCCAGATGAAGCTTGCCATGCTATAAATCTGTGCAGTTTGAGTTCTGTCTGAACAGCCGTTTATTAAAAGTCACACTGCAAGAAAGAGGGGTTGGGGCAGGTTTAGGTGAAGATCAAGAAGATTAGAACAAACAAAAGAAGATAAAATGCAAAGAAAAGTAATCTGGAGAGGTTTGTACATGTGCCTGATCCTGTGTGAGGGAAAGTAAAGGAATGACTTCAGGAAGCTTAAGAAAATCAAAGGAGTAACACAATTCAGTAATACGATATGGTACATTTCTTTCAGATTACTTTAAAACAACAACTGTGCTGTAGAGGTATTTTCCTCTCCAAATATTTTTCATGTGGTCACCTTTCAAACTAACTTAATGTATAACTTTACATAAAGCAAGTATAGCAATTGACATCTATTTGCACCAAAATCTATTTTCCTTATTCTCACAGAAACTCAAAGCAGTGAGACTCAAAACCAACAGGTCCTTGGAGTAGAGGAGTTCTTGTCTATGTACACCAGATCTCATTGCCTTAGATTGGGACGGAATGGCTGCAAATTGACTGCACCTACTTAAGCAGCCCAGTTTGGACTCAGGCCTATGTATCTGCAGAAGGGAGCAACATCTGTTGGTTACCAACATGCACGTACTCCATTCCTTCTGGCTGCAGATAGTTGCCCAGTACCCTGTTCCTGGATCCTTGTCTGTCTCTCCTCCACCACCTGATGTACTGGCTGGGATAGTAGCACTCACTAGAAACCTAAAATAAACTATTCCCTCCACAGGGACCAGACAGGAATAGAGAACACTGGGCAAGTACTCTTCACAGAAGGCTGAAATTAGTGGCTTCTTTGATGCTTTAGTGGCTCATATTAACAGTAAATGTTTTAATCTTAAATGGCTCCAAACCATTTATGTTAAAAGGAAAAAAAAGGACATGGAATCAAACGTAGTATAGAGCAAAATATACATCAATCACTTTAATCAATTTATAAATGCCACTGTAAGTGCAGTTTTTAGTATTGTAAGTTCTTTTGAACAACTAACAAAAATAATCCTAAATTATACAAAGCATATAAAGCTACAGATAACTGTACCTGTCACTGGGACCTTTGAGTGTAACAATGCTTGAAGATACTTGACCTGTCTATAAATAAGCAGTTGCAGCAATGTGGAGGGCCTCATGAGCTCATTTGGACTCTTTCGATGGAGAGCTGTAAGTCCATATGCCCCAGCATGTTCTGACTACCAGAGCCAGAAGAGTCTTTGGCTTACCTTTAAGAGCACCGTGTTAGGAACATAATTTCTGCTGAGATGAGTAAGGCTTAAAACACTGAGCTAGTGTAAAGCTCAGAAAAACTGTTGGTGAGAAGGATTTCATTAGCTTCAGAAAGATGCAACTGGCTGTGGAGACTTGTTGCTGGCTTCCATGTAGGTTGTCTGAGGAGGTATTGACTGTGTTTTCTGCTGGGAACAAATGTTGGGGATATCTGCTCAGGGTTTGGAGCCCACAGCATGAAGCACTGCATTATGTCACTGCAGGCTGAATAAAATGAGTATTTCTGACCTAACGGATTCCTACCATTCATGTTCACTATAAGAGCTGGGTAAATATGAATTCAAGCTTCTGTATAAAAAGCACAGTAAAATGGATTGTGTTTTGAGATGCCAGATCTGACCTGTTAGCTGTCGTTTTCATGTGTCTTCATATACTTTTCTGTGCTGCTATGATATATCAGTTGCACAGTTTTCAGGTAAAATGGGACTTCTGTACGGTGGACTCAAAGGTGGGGGCAGAATGCAGCTGATCTAAATATTGTCTGCATTTATAATGGGTTGTGTTTAAAACACTGCCATTTTTGAAACAAAATCCTGAAGAAGCTTTGTTTCACTTGGACTGCTGAAAAGGTTCTGCAATGTAATTATTTTAATTGAGTGTTCTGAAGCAATAGATACAGGAAAACTCCACCGGCTCTGCTGATGATACTCATCTGGCAAGCTGCGTATGAGTCTAGCGGAAATTTTCAATTCTAAAGAAAATATGAACTTTCTTCCCTGTCTCCATTTCAGAGATATAGACAAATATCCTTAGTCTTGAAGAGGCTGAACACTTTTATGAGAAGCTTTTACAACTGCTGTTGATATAAAATCAATAAACATGATTTGTATTTTAAGAGTGAGGATTTCCTCCGTGTGGTGGTTTCAGAGGAAATACAGAGTTTGGATGTCTGGGGCCAATCTCTACGCTTAGGAATAATCCCTGCTGACTTGAGTGCGAGCTGCAGAAAGGATGTGTCCCTCGCACTCATCACCCTCGCAGCTTGTCTGACACAATGTGTGCTACTCATGTGAGAGGCCTCTGAGGAAAAAGAGAGAGATGTGGAAGGCTAGACATTGTATTGAAATGCTTACTAAATGCGTTGATTGACAGCAACTGGAAGTCTACACGAGTTCACAGATTATAAGAGTGGTAATTAATCATGATACCAGAATAATCAGATGGATGATCTGTTTGCAGTTTGGAGAAAACCTCTGCCCATCTCAGTTTTGTGAATTGCATCAATGTAGTATGTCTGTTTTCTAGAGCCCAGCAAAAGCCGTATTGCACAAAACATTCATTTTTATATAGTCTTCACAACGTGGTGCTCGGTAACTCTATGTCTCCTTAGTTTCCCAGTAACTGAATGTAGAAAGCCTGGTAATAATGATCTTTGCATAACCTAAATGGTCTGCTTTCTGTGGGAGAAATGACCTTATTATTTTGTAATTCTATGATTAGTTTATAGTTAATTTATTTGCTTGCATATTGATGTGCATGTATATGGTCACGTGTGGGATAATTACTGCGGAAAGCTCAGCTTAGAAAATGGGTTTTGCTTTTTGTTTTGGCAATAAGATGGTCTCTATTCTTGGTGGGGAGGTGAGTTTCAGGACTTGGCTTTATGGTCCGTGGACGTTAGTCTTTGCATGCTTGAGTCCTTTCGAGTGTGAGCTTCTGGTGGGATGCAGTTGTTACAGAGTATCATGGAACAGGAGTCGGTGTCCTCAGAATTAGTGCAGTGGGAAGCTTGTCAGCACAAGAGGCTGAGATGCAGCTCTGTCCCAAACCTCTGCAGCTGCAGCCCCATGGGCCTCTTGCGGAAAAGATGCCCAAATGCTCAGCAGTGGTTCCCGAATGCCAGGGACATAGAGTAAGATTCATAGCAGGGAATGCTTGGGTGATTTATAGGAAGATACATGCTCATCCAAATGACCTCCAAAAACATCGTGACTAGCATAAAAATCAGTATGAATCGAGACTGTCCCCTGGCAATCCTTGAACTGGAAAAGGATACAATTTACCAGATGAATAATTTGCTGTGAATGGTTTGTTCATCGCTGCTCTAGTGTTTTCTAAGCAATTCTTTATTATGACAAATTATCAGGTAACAGATTTATTCAGGCTGGTTTGAAACAAGGATCCTGTCTTCCTTTGCTGTGATTCTAGCCTGCTGAGCTGAGTGACAGCTAGTGCCCCTGAGCTTGTCTGGAAATGAATATTCTTGGATAGAAGCACTCTGTGATTAAAACATTGTATCACTCTGTCTCATTCAACTATTCTCTTCTAATTTTTCAAACTGAATACCATCTTTTGCTAGCAGTGACTACAGTGCCGAGTAGGCTCCACAGAGCCACTCTGCTAGTGGTCTGCTGAGCACACTGGGACAGATGGGGTGGGCCGAACAAGCTATGTGCATAACAACAGGCTTGGCAGTTACTCACTGGAAAAAATAGCCAGAAGAGACTATAAAAGATTATTACTGTTCAGGAAGCTTTCTCTGTGGAGGTTTGTTCTACCTGTTTTGTCACAGGGAATGGTTAGCCCATTCCAGGGAGAAAGCTGTGGGCTTTGCAGCCTGCTTCGTTCATGTTCCTTAGGCTCCCTCAGGACAGGCATGCCTGATGGATTGGCCGACGTGTGTTCCTGTGCTAGATTTGTGGTTGTGTGCATCCCTCTCTGCCGGCAGCACAGCAATGATGTGGTCCTTTTATATGTTTATCCCTTGAAGCAGCAGGTTACTAAGATATGAAAATAGGCTCTACAATTAATTTTCTCATGTTTAAAGAGAGATTTTTTTTTTCCCCTATAGTATCAGTACCTCATCATAACAAACAGCCCATGCTTCGACTATAAGAATAAAACTTTACCTGCTGATATGTATGTAGGTTGCTGCTATATTATGAAGATTTTCTGCTTGTGCTGCTCAATTATGAAGGCAAAGCTTGTAACACAGATTTGCTTATATTGAGGCATGGTGTTTTCAGCCTTTTGGGAATATGACTTTGGAATTTCCAATTTGGAAAAGACAAGTAATCAACACTGATTCACAGAAAAATGTATGCTCCTCAGTGGGAAGCAATGGTACTTACTTGACAATGTCTCACCAGGTTTTGTTGTAGTGATGCTGTGCAAGCTATTATTTCATGTTTAAAAGTACTGGACTCCAACCCATTGTTACTGTTTAGAAGGGCAGGATTTATCTAGGTATGACTGCTATGCTTTAGCACAGTCGCTTCATCAATAAGACAAACCACCCTTCAAAGGTGCCTTTCCTACCCCTCTTATCCACCCATCTTTAGCACCCTGTAGTAGTGTCTCTTTCTTTCTTTCCTTTGACTAATAGGAGTCTGTTACCCTTTAAATGGCTAACTAAATGGCATTGAAATCAGGTAAGATTAATCTTACTGTAAGAATTGTTATCAGCCTGTATTAAAGTATGCACGCTAATTACACAGTATGAAATTCTTATAAATATAGTAGTAATTATTTTTTCCAGATGAAGCGATCCTCATGTCATGACTGTTACTCTAGTTTATAATGATACAGTAGAAAGAAGTTTAATTTCTCAATCTAATGACTAATGTTTTTAAGAATGCTGTGTTTGTGAAAAAGTTCTATTTTGCTGAAGTTACTCTGTGTGTGTGAAAGGTTAGGGTTTGTTTTAGGGCTTTTGATAAAAATCTGAACATACTTTGTTTTCATAAAACATTCCTATATGACATGAAATACCTTTTTTAATGAGTAGTCATATATACTTTCACATGTCACAGAGGAGGTTTCATTGTCAGTACAGGAAAGCTGGTTACAGGAGTGAAGTGGTTTAATTTGTCTGTTTAGCTGAACTCAGTGTCTCCAAATCCTGTGTAACTGATTGTAAGAGGAACAGCTATCATTTCAGCTAGGCAGGAGGTGGGAAATGGAAGCAAGAGAGTAACTTTTCTCTGGTGATGTTGTAACGTAATTTGTTGGATTTTTTCCCCTTTATCAGTTCTTGAAACCTAATTAGTAGTTTTCTGTTTTGTAACCAGTAGGAAAATGCATTTTGTTGTTCAGCTTCACATGGGCTTATATCGTAATAACTTGTAAATGTATATAGACTTATATATTTGTAATAATGAAAACATTCATGAGACTTAAGGTGGTCTCGGCTGGTATGTTGGAAGAATCAGTAAAGCAAATATCTTCAAAATAGAACTGGAAAAATGTCAGTGCATTTTTTTTCCCTTGTTCTTAAATAGGAACATTTTTTGAAATGTTCTTGCTTTTCTGTGAGCCCAGTTTCAAAGGGTATAGAGAGGAGAATCTCAGATTTTGTGAGGAATTCAGCTTTCACACAATATTTCAGATACCTGTCTTTTTGCATTATGTGATAGCCTAGCTTAATAAAAAGTCTTATACTAGTTCTTAATGTTAGTTTCTTTCCATTTATGCCAAAACAGATAAACAACACCTCAGTCTCTTTTTTCTGAATAAAATATCCCCCCTCCAAAATTTCTAATGAGATAGTGTAGCAAGACACATAGCTTTCAAAAATACTTGCTTCTTAAAGGCATCAGTTTTGACCATAAGTAACAATACTCCTGCTAGCAAACCCCAAACTTCTGTGCAAGAGGTTGGCCTCAGTGTTGTGGCTGTTTTTGAGCAAGGGCAAGCAATAGGGTGGCTACCAGGTGCCACACTGATCATTTAGGCTTTGAACCTTTTCCTTTGTATTTTCTCCCTGATTACTGTTATCCCAGAGAAGAGCTTTGTCAACAGACAAATGTTCTATTATGAGCAAGAAGACAGGCAGATTAAGGAAAGCAACTGGACTGCTAACATGGCTCCTCACTGGCCCAGAACGGCGACAACGTGGGATGCACTCACACGCCTGGGCTGGAGGCATGGGCAGCGGCCTGCTTTCAGAGCCTCTCCTGCAAAGCCCAGATCAGGGAGTGCGCATAAACAAGGGAAGTAAAATGGTGGAAGGAAAGAGAGTAGGACAAAAAAGGGATTGAGACAGAAGCCAGCAGCATAAGATAAAAATTGGACAGGGCAAGCCATTGTAAAGCTGGGACTGGTATGAGGCTTCAAAATTGCAAATTTGCCAGTAAGCACCAATGGTGAATAAGAAGGGGCCTACCAAGCAAAGCTGAGAATAGGGATCATGCACCTGAGAAGCTATTGGTCTTTCTCAGAAATAACAACCTTTTCTCAGATTTTTACCACTTTCAATTGACCCATAGCCAGGACTGCAATTAAGCTTCAATGTATTTTATAAAAAATAGTACTTGGTTTACTTTCACATAAGTGAAGAGATACAATTGCACAATGGTGGTTACAATGGTAGAAATACATACTGTCAATAAAATGTTTGCAAGAGATTTAAAAACATACTGTACAGCACCACATCTGAAATTGGGTGATGGCAAAATGAATCATACTCCATGTCCAAGTAAATTAAACTCCTAAATCTTTCTTTTGGAATAAATAAATAAAAAAAATACAATGTGCAATATGTCTGACACTACCAAAATATTTTCTGAAGTTGAGCAATAGATTAAAAACAAAAATGAGGTAAAAAAAGACATTCATGCATTTAAGTCACCATTAGTCTCTGACTCTAAAATAAGGCAGATCATAATCTTTTAAAAACTGTCTTTAGCCACTTAAATCCTCCTTAGTGCTTTTCAAGACAAGGTCTTGACAGACCTTGTAGAACCATGAGTTCAGATGCTTTTATTTCCAACAGGTCATTTTTGACAGGGTCAGCTGTATTTGAAATGCATTACATGGTAGAAAATGTTTCTTCTCCGTAATGAAAAAAGAAATGTAAATTAAAAGGAACTGAGAGAAATGGATGCTTTTAGAGTTTATCACAAATGACACTGCTTTGAGGGAGGAAGGTCAGGGAAAGGGAAGGGAAAGAAAATTATGTGTCATCTTCAGTTTTAATGACGTGGAAAAGGGTGACGTTAAACAGGACTTGATGTCCATTATTCCAGGCATAGAGAGCTCTATCTCTTGCATTGTAGTCAAGCATGGATATATGAAAATACTGATTATGAAAAGGAATGTCTGTATACTCGTAAGTGGAGGTTTTTGTGGAATAAGAATAGTAGACCTTAGCTCCTGTTAAGTGAGAGTTAGTAACATACAAGGTGCCACAGATCATGAAGGATTCTCCAGCGCTTCTCTTTGGGTAGCCTGTGCTCCAGCTCTTCAGCACCTCCAGTGTATCCTGGTTTAGCTGGCTGATGACAATGTTGCCTGCATTCTGGTTGGTGGCATACACAGCCCATAGCCCAATTTCATCTGCCATCAGGTCAATGTCAGAAAAGCCACCCCAGGTGTAAGGGTAGACATTGTGAAAGCCAGCATACTCAAGACTACGCTGTGCGAGCACCCGCCCAGTGTCAAAGCTGTATTTGATGATGATGTTGCTCTGATACTTGTTGAAATAGAGGGAGCCATTGTAGACAACATGGTTGGTTCCTGCCCATTTGAATGGAAGGTTGTATGTCCTTGATTCAGCCCCACTGACAAAGTCTGCAATTGATTTATATTCACGGACAATTTTATTGTTAGTGTAACTATCCATGTACCAGACCTGGAAAGAAAACAAAGACTGGGAGTAAACACCTGGAACACGATCCATGGTACCTGATCATGATATGGCTTGATGGCTACATTGCAGAAAAATAAGGAAAAATTGTTTTAAGTGTGCAGCAGGCTATCAAAGTACAATATTGCCCACATTCCTGTTACAAAAGCATGAGGAACTCTTGAATTTCTGAATAGGAACTCTTGAATTTCTGAATCAAAACTTACCTATACAGGTGAACTCTCAAGAAGACTGTTACTAACTACAGTGTCTGCATTTTCAGAGAAATTTAATTTTGATTTATCCAGTGTTTGGGTCTCTGCTATATGGGGCTTGTTTAAAAATATTCCCAGAGACTAATAATCAAAGAGAGAGAGATGGGAAATGGCATGTGAACTAAGCTTGGATTTATGCTTAGGAATAAATTTGGTTGAATTCTCTTCAGCTGAACCTCTAATTGGTGAAAAATAGTGTATTAGTAAAGAAACTAAACACAATAGCAATGAAACCAGTAAAGTTTAGGAATAATTTTTTTCCCTTAAAACGAAAGAAAGCAAAATCATTTTTTTTTTTAATGTTCTGTATGCCAACTTCCATTCCCCCATTTTTTCCTTCATGCATTTTTCCTTTTTTTCCTTTTAGTTTGTCAGAGGACAAATCAAATCCTGACTAACAAAAGCACAGAATAGTTTCTGGAGGTATTTTTTGTGCTGATTTCAAAACTGGCATTAACAAAATATTTATATAAACACCAGTTCAGCTACCCATCTTCCTATTAGTTGAGCTGCTGTGAGGGATATGGTTTGTTCTAATCTGCATGCAGATGGGTAGTCTTTGTGTTTCTTTAAGAGGGTGGCAGTGGGGGGAAAGCAGAGGCTGTCTGGGGAGGGAGGGCGTTGCAGGGCTGCAGGGTGTGCAGGGAGTAGGGCCACAGTGGGGAGCAGGTGCTGGTGGAGGCGAGGGGCCATGGCAACGGTTTTGGAGATGCCACTGGTGCTCTGAGGTGGCAGAAGAAAATTCCTCAGGACAAGACGGGGCCGAGTAGTTTGCTGCTCTCCTAAAGGTAATTGAGATTTCTGGGGTCAGTAGTAAACCTGCTGGGACACAGTGGACAGGGATGAGCTGCATGCAAATCTTTAATTATTACCATTTGTATGTTGCCTTTTCTATTGCCTTTGTTTTTTTCTGTATTCAAAAAATTAACCTTGTGGGTGTCATACAAATGAAACCTAGCGTTTTGACGTCAGAAGTCCTTTGACTGAGAGAGCACCTCCTCCAGTTTGAGATCCTATTGCAGATCCAAACAATAACATAACTTGGATCTGAGGCAGCAAATGGCATGAATACAGCTTATATGGGGCCTAATCTTGCAAATTTTGACTGTGCTGCATTATGGGTTATGCTCTTGGATAAAAAGCATTGATGTTTGTGTTTTATTACTTGGATTCTTAAAGACCCAAGCTCAATTAAATATGGTAGGAAGAAAAAAATTGTGTAGTCAGTTCAGACAGGTGTATGTCACCCCTGAAACAGTTGAAGGAAATGGCACAAAGGTGCTTAGCTAACTTTTGTCTTTGGATATTTTTGGACACACACTGTTGCTTTTTCTGTGAAGATGTTTAACAGTGAAAATGATGAAAGTAGAAGAAACATGCTTGTGAGTGTAACCTCCTAGAGGGATCTTTTTAAAGATTAAAATAAAGCAAGTAAAACTCCAGAAGGACACAAAGATATTCAGTGCCTTAACATACTCGGTTATTTTTCTCTGATGCTAATGGATCTGTCATCCAGGCTCCAAATCGGGTTCCGGATATCTTGACTGTAATGGGGCCTGTAATTTTCATCAATTTGCCACATGCTGAAATTAGAAAAACAAACACATTAATGCAAATAGTTATACAACTCTCCTTGACATCAGTCAGAGCACAAGACCAATTGCTCTAAACTAAATAGTGGCTCCAGGGGATTCAGGCTTATGTTGAAGATGGATTGTCATCTTCACCGTACAAACTTTTCCATATCAAGCAGTAATATAAATATGTAAAAATATACAAATAAAAATTTGTTTGTGTATATTTTTGTTTTTATATATTTTAATGCACAATTACATTTTCTGGGCATAAAGAAAAATACAACCTACTAAAATATCTTCTGAGCTGAAGTGAATAACATTTAGTAGTAAATGAAAAGAAGACATAACCCCCCCCCTCACTTTTGCCTTCAGAAAGTTCAGTGTAAGGCTGGGATTGATGGATGTTTCAGTTTTCCATTGACCAGGGTAACAGTTAAGGACAGACAGGAAGAAATGAGCTTGTAGGCAAAACATATAGCTGTGAACAAATACCTTTGTCTGACTGCCCTGCGGTTACACACACGTAGCTGTTCCAGTACTAGGGGCCTGTCTGAAGTTAAGAAAGTGAATATGAGAATTATTCAGCAACCTTGGCTGTATTGGTTGGCTTCTAATCCATTAGGCTGTCTCATGTTAGACGGTCTGGGAGGAAATAATGAGAGTCGATATGATCTTGGATGCTGACCTTCCTAACAATCAAAAAAATCTATATTTTAGGGGACATTAATAACATACCTATTAGCAACAAGCCCCTGGTGGAATTCATATGTTTACCAAGAAGCTTAATATCACACAGTGGTGTGTAGGTGATTAGGTGAAATAGCATGTTTTTGAAGAAAATCTATTCCATAGGAATGTAAAAAGAAGTGACATATTAGGGGTTTTTTTTGATTTAAAAATAAGTGCTTCTCCGTGATACATGGTTGTGCTATATTGTAGAACCTTATCTATCTAGGAAATGTGGAAAACAAACTGTATGTGGTTTTGAGAGTGAATTTATTCAGTCCAAAAGAGAAGGTCACATCAAGCCTGGATTTTCTACTTTATGTAACTGGCAAGGAATGTATTGTGCAACCCTGTTTCAGTCAATTAGAAGGGGGTTAATGCTGTGGTGACAACTGGGGCTGCTCACAGGGATTTTGTTCACAGCCAGGGAAGTGGGGTGTAATGGAAATGAGGATAACTGAGCACACACTGAGACTTCAGCGAGCAAGGTAGGCTGTGTCTGCTTTCTGGGTCAATTGAAAGGCATTATTATTTACATATTTCAATCTATGTATCTTACAATCTTTTGAAGATATTTTGGAATTGCCCACTTTAAAGAATCTTATAGGTTTTCCACGGTTGGTTATCATAGTACATAATTTTTTATTCTGGAATTTTTTGTAGATAGGCTGCTAGTATTTTGTGCTGACTGCTCTTTTTCTACAGCAATGAACTGCTATTAGCTTGGAAAGCAGAGGACTATATCCTATCAAGGCAAAGGCTTTTATTTTTAGGTGGCATGTTAGTAAATAGTCTCGGAAATAGGCATGAGGTAAACTCAAACATTCAGAGGGGTTTAACTTGGAGTTTGGAATATTTAATTTGGAATAAAATTATCAGAACACTAATAATGAGTAGAAAGAAATCAGGAAAAATTACCTACTCCTGAACTGGTACTTTTTAAGACAATTAAAATACAGTGAATGTACGAGTTAAAGGGTGTACTAATTGCCGCCTTTAAAACACAGTATTCAAATAAGTAAGAAGACTAATAAGCAAAGAATTTGGCATTCTGAAACACTGGCCTGGGTAACGCTGTGTGTCGGGGTAGGCGTGCGAAGGCGCACGGCGCGGGTTGAATTTGCAAAGCTACCTGCTGCCGCGGAGGCTTCTGCCGAGCCAGGCGGAGCAGCCACCCCAGCAGCCAGCGCGCAGCGAGCGGGGTCCCGCGGTGGGGCAGCGAGCGGCTCCCGGGGCCGGGGCAGGCGGCCGTGAGCGCCCAGGCTTTCTCACCCGCGTCCGTGGGGGCGGCTTGTGGGCAGCAGCACGGGCCCGCGTCCAGCGCGAGGGCCCGCGTCTCCAGCAGGAGAGGTGTAAAAGTAGGGGGTGTGCTTGTAGGCCGTGCTGGCTGTTGGGGGGGTGTGCGCACGCCGCTCCACGCGTGTTCGTGCGCGTGGTGTGCCGCGTGTGACTGGAGCTTTTTGATCCTAGCTAGGGAAAGGCGTTCAGAAATTCGTAGGTTTATTAACGTTTCTGAAGTGTCTAGAACTGTTGTTTGTCTGTTGTATTACTTGGATTGATCCTGAATGTATAGTTCACTGATTGCCGGTTAATTACATGTTGTTACAATAATTGATAAACCTCGTCAGTCTTGATTTGGTTTAAACTATATGAACCGAGCTGCTTTCCTCTGTGACAGGAGTCAGATGCTTTTAGAGAATGATCTTTCAAAATGTATTGAGATACTGTTCAATGTGAAAAAAGAGATGACGTTGTAATTCAGCCACTAAATGATCAGCAGTTTGAGTCACGGTATATTTATGTGATTAAATTTTTATTCCCAGATACAATGTAGTGATCAAGAAAGGAGAGTTGCTATATAGCTGAGGGGCAGCTGACTGAAAAAGCGACAAAACTCTTTTCAGCATAACAAAACAGAGCATCTTGTAAGAGGCATGAGGATTTTTTTTTCTCCTGCCCTACAGTATGTCCCATCTTTTCTTTTCCTCGTTCACTAAACAGAAACCCATAAATACCTATTTGTGATGTAACTTGATGGAACTGGTATTTAAAACTAAGGAGTAATACTACAAGTATTTTTTCCACATAAGGTAAGCCATTCCCATTGTAGTGACAATTCATATCCCACCAGCAGGTTTCTGCTGTAAACCTCAGCAGTACCTGAGGTCTGTTGGCCTACCTGCTGACAGCACGGGCAGTAAGAAGGAAGCAGCAGAGCTGTCAATGCCCACTGAAATTCAGTTCACACTTTATTCTGTCACACCTTCAGACAGTCCTCTAATGCAGTGTGTTTCCAATATTTGATTGGAAGTTAAGAGAATCAAGTGAATGCAATTAAGAAAACAGTAAAACTAATTTTTCGTTTTTCGAGAGACAGGTGTCCTTGTTTTCCCCAGTTCTGTCTTTTGGAGCCCTATCTTCAAATATGTCTACCCATTCATTACAGCAGACCTATATAAATTGGCAGAATTGGGATCATTTATGTTTTGTTCATTATAAAGTAGCAAGTGTGCTGTCTGTGCTGAAGTATTATTGACTTACTAATAAAATTAAATAATTTACTTCAGATGAATATCACAGCATTTTGATGACATGTTACTACAATATGCAGTTTATCAATCTAACACTGAAATAATTAGCATTACTGACTTTATAAAGATAATTCTCTTATAGGTTGCCCAAGTCTGGTCTTGCATTTGATACAGAAGTTAAATGAATGACAACTCTTTCAAGAGTAAAGCTCAATATAATGTTTAACAGTTCACTGATAAAGCAAGGCAAGTTTTCTGTGTGGTCGTAAGCACTTCCAACTCTGCATTCAGTGCAAGAAATTTTCCTCACTCCTCCACCAGAATTGGAAACAGCTGCTTCTTTTCTTCTTAAGTGTAAAATGTGTTGATCTAATCCCAGCCTATATTCTTAGCTGCAGAATGAAGCTTATAATTGTTTGTGTGGCTTTATTAAAATTGATCTGTCATGCTGAGGTTTCTTGCTAGGGAATGGTGATACTAATATACTGAAAGGCAGGATCATTTACTTAACGCTTTTGTGGCATGGCAAGTTTGGGCATCTGAAATTAAAAAAAAATTCCATTACTTCCCAGCTGAGACTTTTCTTTAGCTCATTTTATATGTAGGGAAACAGAATATAGACAAATGTCATGTGAAATGGGAAACACTTCTGGGCTGTGAATTTTCCATAGCAGTGAGGTGGCTGAGAATTAAAACTGGCCTATGCATTTTTTTTTTTAACATGGCCCAAACTTTGTGTTTCTTTGTTTTTTTTTTTTTTTTTTTTTCCCCAGTGAATTTTAAAACTCGAGCTAGAAGCAGCCCAGTGCCACGGGGGTGGTTGTGGCAGCATGTGAGATCATGGCTACCCATGGTGCAGGAATGAGCCTGGGAGCCTCACAT
>JAVJGG010000005.1:19874976-19918343 GCA_035590195.1 Aviceda cuculoides | reverse complement strand
TAAATAAAATTTGCTTTGCACTAATTTAATATTTGGGAAAGTGAAGGAGTAACACCACTATTAAGAGCCAGACTTTGGGCAGGCTTTTATTGTGCCAGGTGTTCACATAGCTCTCCCAATGTATCTCAGTCCTCACATACAAATTTTGCAGCTCTAGTCTTGGCTTATCAAGCAGAAGCTGCCAATGGTCTTGAGTTATGCTAATCTGCAAAGCTTAAATGAACATACAATTTTTGTTTTTAATTACTGCTATGTATTTCAGTTTTAGATGAAGATTGATTTTTAGACATTTCTGTGTCATTAATTTGTGTCTCAATTAGAACTGTATCTTGTCATGTGTTACCATTGTTGATTATTTTATGTTAGGAACAAATATAAAGGCAACACCAAATCTTTTCTTTTTAGTTTCTAAAATGAATCAAGCATTGACTCAGAAACAGTGCTCCTGACACTTGAAAACATCAATTAAATTGATGCAGAAACAAGCCAGATTATAAAAATATAAAATATTCTTCTGAAATTCTTTAGAATTTGAAATAGCAAAGGTTCCCAAAACATTTTCATTTTTAAGTATGTATATACTTTTCATTAAAAATGACATTTTCACTTTAATATTATATGAAATTACAGTTTCAGCTTTGACTAGCAGTAGACAGTTCAGAACTACAGGCTGTAAGGAAAGCTTTATAATATTTCTAGTCATATGAAAAGCTAACAGCACAAATCTTTGCAGAAAACATGTTCTCTTCTAATTTTACAGCACAATTTTCCTGAGTCAGGAAGTTCAAATACATCAGAAGGACATCCACAGTTCTGAGCTTTTATTTGAAACCAGCTATCCTCTTCCTTCCAAGACTTTGAAGGTTAGCCCACATATAACAGCCACCAATTTATTAAGTCTTCATAGTACTTCATCTCATGCATACATGGCTGTACTGAGTGTCATAACTGCAAAGAAAAACAAACCACCTGTCTAAAATCAGTGATTCTCCAGTCTTGCAGAGATGCATTTGGTAAAGTTTGTAGCTGTAGTCTATTGACAGACACTAATACCTTTGAGAAGTGTTTGACCTACATGGCACACAGTAGCCACAGACTATACCACGGAATGGAAAGGAATTAAATGAAAAAGTTTGAGAGAACAAAATTTCTTCCACAGTTTGGAATGCATATAAAAGGAATGCATAAAAAAATATTTTATTGAACGAGTACCTCTTATTGGAAATGTAAGAGTGATATTTTTTCTTAGTTGGAACACCCTGTATATGACTAAATGAATGGGTTTCTAGATGAGTAAAAATTGCAAAATGTATTTATACTTTAAAATAGAAAAAACAGCTTTCCATTTCTACTCTGAATATTTTGAAATTTGAGTTATTTAAAAACAGAAAACTAGATAAGAAATTAAAAAAAAATAGAATTAAAACCATCATGCATTCATTTTAAAAATGGCAGCATTAAATATTGTAACTGGGGGACATTTTTCCTCTGGCAAACAATTTACCGGTATCTGTACAAAATAAGCAAGATACCTGAACTTAAAAAAAAAAAATCCTAAGAAAAAGAAAAAAATCAAGTGTTTTTTGTTTTTTGTTTTTTTTTTTTTAATTGGCTTCAATAGCAGGAAGCAGATGGATGGAGAAGTCTAGAATACTGTATTTTTTCTTTCCTCATCCAGAGTATCTGAGGAAATGATATGAGCATAATGTGTATGAGTGAGTATTTGGTTAAACGTATTTCTATCCCTAATAACCTGTAGTTCTGTTAGAAATTCTCTACCAAATTCAGCAAAGGTGCTTGAATGACATGAATTTTGTAAGTTTTGTGAAAACAAGCAGCCAGGTATTACTTTACTGCAAGCTTGAATCCATTTAAGAGCCAACATATATTTTCTCTGAAGTAAACACTAAACAGTGAACATTTACTGGATTGCCCTATGCTATGTAGTGTAGCTTTTTACTCTTTTATGGTATCAGAGCATCTATTGCACGTACAGCCATTGACAAATGTAGGTATATTAGTGTACTTAGCAGAAGCTGAGTGTGGTAAAGTGTATTGCGGACCTCGTGTGTCAATCTGTCAAGTTATCAATGCTACATTCAGAAACATTGTTTAGAACAGGTTTTAGAGAAATTTCGTGTGTTGAGATAAAACAGCTGAGCCACACCCAGCTTTAATTTACACCTCCTAAAACTTAAGCATTTAGCCCCACCAGTACCCTAACTTGCCAAGGTAGGATATATAGTTAAAGAAGATTTCCTGGTCTAAAGGACACTGTATTATTTGAACTTAATTGGAATATTGTGAAAATAGACTCTTATATCCCTTTTCCCTGAAGGTCTCTTTCTGGAAATTTCAAAATGAAGCTGTATAGTTTTTGGTCTTCTACTGGCTGACATGTTTTCAATATGGTTTGTTCCTGAACACAACAGTTTTCTTCTCCACCTTGGCCCACTTCAATACCAGCATTGATGGAATGCGATTGATGTAGAAAACCAGTATGTTTTTTAAAAACTTGCTGAAAAGCATGTTTTAATGTTTAAATTTAGGCTATGGCTGATTTTATTTTTATTTCATGAATCCATTATATGAAAGCTAAACCAGTCACTACTGAACGTAAATGTTTCAAGGAAAGAAGTCCCTGGGGTAACACAAAAGTTTTGGGGATTAAGGATTTATTTGATTCACTCAAACCTAGCAAATAAACTGCCTTCCAAGTTTTAAAAGTATTTTTAGTAACTTAAAAGGACCTTTTTGCTAATGTTTTAAAATGAAAAGACTGAATATAAATACATTTATTTTACTAATATGAACAATTTTTTTTATAGACTGAAAGAGTTCAAGCTAACAAACCAGAATTTTGCAGTGCAAACGTCCAAGGTGCTTCGATATTTGCTGTTGTTGCTGCTGCTGTTTTTGACCAACATCTTCATTATCATCAAACAAACATGAAGAGGCATTAGGACTGTCCGTTTGAGTCATCTGGGTATTAGTTTCTAGGATCTCTGTCTCTTCAGGGGTCTAAAGGAGTAAATATTTATTATTTGCTGTCACTTAAGAAGGAAAAAAAAGTAACACCTGTTTAGAGTTTAAAAATGCTATTAGGAACAGCTCATCTGCATTGCTTTGAACTTTACCAAATAAGACCAAGTTAAGAAACACAAATATTCAAGTGTTTAGCTGAATAGCTTATGAACAACATAACAAAATCAGACTTCTAAGACCTGTTTCCATTCACATGACATCATTGTCTCCTCTAAAACCAGAACTTTTTTTCTAGAGATAAACCTACTAATACTGTCTTCTAAATTAAATGTCTTTAATAGTAAAATGGAATTATGACTTAATATGTATTAACTTTGTAAATTGTGTTAAAACTCCAATATTTATATAAAATAAGAATTTTAATGGAACAATTCTAATCTAAGAGAAATAAATTTAGCTTATTCTGAATATTACCAGTAGTGAAGATGTGATTATCAACACCTTTTTCTTTAAACAGTTTTAAACCTGTTTTCAATGTTTAGCATGATAATTAATAAAACAGTAGAACATTGATAGTTCCATGGGAATTCTTACATTTTGATTTCCCATATAAAATAGTTGTTATTATTTAACTGAATATAGTAAACTAACATGTTCTCATTTAAATAATCTGGACTTCTAAGTTTGTTTTTAATTTAAGACTAAATTGTTATGTAAGAAACATCCAACAGCTACTCCCAGTGGAAAATTCACTTTTATGATTTCAGCTCCCTGAATATTTTTTGTCATAAATGCAACATCTCTGATATCTGAGCTCTGGTCTCTGATCCCTGCAGTGGCAGGTAAAAGCCACTCTAAGAGACAGATAACTATTGCTCAGAAAATAACTTAAGAGTTAAAATGTCTATCAAGTAAATATTTAATGCTGATAAAAATTCCTACAACCTTTTGTTATTGGAATTTTATAATTATTTGTAAACTAAAAAACTGAATTTAGAATTTAGTATTATGCTAAAAAAATGAAAATACATTAAGATATTGAAATGCATAGGTGGGCAGCCACATGACCTTAATGTACTGAGCTCTCTGCAAAGCTCTCTACACAGTTCTGATACCATTGGGAATGCTTGCTTTCCACAGACAATTTGCATTTCTGACACTGTCTTCAATTATTGTCCTTATCAACTCGAAGTATAGTATATGACAGATGCCTTCATCTTCTTCTCCCTAAGATCTTGAATGTTACAGCATATAGTGAATGTTTGACACGTCTGTCTAAAATTATTTAGATCCTGTCTCAGGCAAAACTGCTCAGTTCACATGGTTTAAATCAAACCAGGATTGAAGTGGTTTATTGATTTACTAACAACATGTGATTAACTAGTGAACTATAAATTCAGTATCAATATCACTAATACAACAGATGAGACACAATAAAATGCACCTGCAAATTCTTACACTTCCTTTTCTAAATAATCCCAGACACTTCCAACACACAGTCACGGGCACCCGGCTCTCCCCATCCCTTCCCTGGACATGCATGTGCCCCCCCCAGCCCTGCCAGCCCCCCCAGAGCGGGAAGCACCCACCCGCCTGCCCACCTTGCTTCCCCCCACCGGGGGAGTCTCTCCTCCTCTTACAAATATTCATGTTTCTCCTATACTGCTTCTCAAGCTGACTCCTTCTTTGTTTCAGAGTCTCCCAGTAATGCCCCTGTAACAGCTTCATCCAGTTGATGTTTGTAGTGCCCTTCCTCTTTAGCATTATATGTCCTGGGGCAAACATCATCTCAGAACAGGCAGTTTGGGGTGCTTCATTCACACACACTGTTTGAACTCACAACCCAATCTTTTTATCCAGGTCATTTCAGCGAGGCATGTGGACACCCCCACAGGTAGTGTGCTGACAAATATTTGAGTGCCCGTTCATTACCTCCTCACAAAAATGACTAGCAGCAGGAAGATATGACCTCAGTACAGTCTGGTACTTACTTTACTGCTTCTCATAATGTTCACTGCTCCCTCTGTATGTTCTCCTCCTCTCTTACTGAGTATTTGCCTTTTTGAGTACTGTGGTGGGTTGATCCTGGCTGGATGCCAGGTGCCAACCAAAGCTGCTATGTCACTGCCCTCCTCAGATGGACAGGGGTGAGAAAATATAATGAAAGTCATGTGGGTCAAGATAAGGACAGGGAGAGATCACTCATCAATTACCATGATGGTTAAAACAGACTTGTCTTGGGAAAATTTATTTAATTTATTGCCAATCAAATCAGAGTAGTATAATGAGAATTAAAACCAAATCTTAAAACACCTTCCCCCCCACCCCTCCCTCCTTCCCAAGCTCAACTTCACTCCTAATTTCTCTACTTCCTCCCCACAGGTAACACAGGGGATGGGGAATAGGGGTTGCAGTCAATTCATCACAGATTGTCTCTGCCGCTCCTTCCTCCTCACAGTCTTCTGCTCCAGCATGGGGTCCCTCCCACAGGAGACAGTCACTTCACAATCTTTTCCAACATGGGTCTTTCCCATGGGCTGCAGTTCTTCACAAACTGCTCCAGTGTGGGTCCCTTCCACGGGGTACACTTTTCCAGGCACAGACTACTCCAGCGTGGCTCCCCCACGGGGTCACAAGTCCTGCCAGAAAACCTGCTCCAGTGTGGGCTTCTCTCTCCACGGGGCCACAGGTCCTGCCAGGAGCCTGCTCCAGCACGGGCTTCCCACAGGGTCACAGCCTCTTTTGAGCACCCACCTGCTCCGGCGTGGGGTTCTCCCCAGGCTGCAGGTGGAGATCTGTTCCCCTGTGGACCTCCTTGGGCTGCAGGGACACAGCCTGCCTCACCATGGTCTTCATCACAGTCTGCAGGGGAAACTCTACTCCAGCGCCTGGAGCATCTCCTTCCCCTCCTTCTGCACTGTCCTTGGTGTTTGCAGGGCTGTTTCTCTCACATATTTTCACTCCTCTTTTCTGGCTGCTCCACAGCAGCTTTTCCCCTTTAAATACATTGTCCCAGAGGCACTACCACTGTCATTGATGGGCTCAGCCTTGGCCAGCGGCAGGTCCAACTTGGAGCCAGCTGGCATTGTCTGTATTGAACATAGAGGAAGCTTCTAGCAGCTTCTTACAGAAGCCACCCATGTAGCCCCCCCACTACCAAAACCTTGCCATGGAAACCCAATACAAATACCCTCTTTCAAGTTGCTCCCTAACAAAGTGAATTCATGGGTGGAAAATAAGGATTTTCTGACCCATAACAGAACCACTTTGCTAAAATAAATCCTAATCCAATGTCAGATTGCTTTCCTACAAATACTGTGTTCTACTTGTTATGAGATCTGTCAACAGTATTCATGAATATCCTGAAGCTATTTTTTCTTCTTTGCTTTAGATTTCTTAAATTAATCTCAAACTCACCATCTGGTGTTGGAATGGGATCCAGTTTGTGTTACCCTTTCTTAAACTGGGACATAAGATCTCAAAGAAATGGTAATGTGGTCAATTTAGCCTTCAGGATTTCTTCAGCCCCTGGGAACTTGAATTTATTTGGTACCTCCCTTTAGCCTGAAAGTTCATTGGACATTGTAAGATAGAAAAGAACCCATAACTTTCTTCTGTAGTGGATGTCATGAAATAAAGCTGAGACAGATATAAACACAATTTCGCTATATTTTCATGGGAGCAAATTATTTAATCTTATCAGAGTGGATATCTTCTGAAGACCCCTAAAGTTACTCAGCAGAAAGATCTTTACTCAGCCAAAGCTGTTATCTGATTTCTGGATATATTTCAACAAAGTTCAGTGAACATAAGCCATATTTTTTATTACATTTGATCTTTGCTGATTGAAGACCCTTTCTGTACTGAATGTTCTGGTCATTTATACCTCCATCTCGGCTCCTGCTGACTGCAGTGAGAACTGGGAACAGTCAGCCCCTTGTTAAGTTTGACCTTCTTTTCTATTTCTGTTGCACGAAGATAATGGTACACATAAACTGGTGTCAGTCCCCACAGCACAAACTTAAGCTAACTGGTAACTAAACAGTCAAAGCTTTATCTATTTTCTTGTAGTTTCAAGACTCAGGACATATGGCAATACTGATATAATTAAGAACATTGCAGTACATTTATGGAAAGTGAGGTGTTTCACTTTTAGAAAGATCCAGTTTCTCCCAGCATAAGAATACCTGTGATTCCACACTGAATGGCACCAAGAGTTTTAATAGTGATGACTTAAGGATGTGTAGTATGAAACTAGACTTAAAAGTCTGTGTAGGAAGAGATGTGTACTGCATCTCATGTAATGTCACCGAGTAGTAAAGTACAGAATAATCATGGGCTCTGTTTTAGTGTAAGTCAGAGAAGGTGGGTAAGAGTCCCTCATTTGCTTGTTAAATTAATGTTTGTCTTAACACAACACAGTATGGGACACTTTAAATTGGGGATTTGCTTATTTCTGCTATACGGAGTGAACTGATGTTATATTTGCTGAAAACCTTTTTCCAGATCTTTTAAATTTTGATCTACATTTGAAGAGCAGCACAACCTCCTCTCAGTGCCTACTTTATCATGCTATTTGTCACACTGTGCAGCTCACAGCAGACTGATGGTCCATTCGTATTCCTCCTTTAGCCCTGGAGCAACTCTGATTGTCATTCAGGGACAGAGGTGATACTCAAGTCATTTTACAAAGGTACATGTCTCCCATCCATCACATATTCTGGATACATTTATGGAGCTTTGTTTCATGTCTCCTTTGCCCTGTGTCTGTTCCTTGCTTTTCCCTTTCTATATGTAGTTTCTTTATACTCTTCAGCTGTGCTTACTTATTTTTCTGTGGGCTGAATGATGTCACCAACATTCAATTAGTACTGGAAGAGTAAAATTTATGCCTAATGCACAGTTATCCTATGATGTATTGTTAGCATCAAATAGATTTATCTCCAGAAATGTGTGGAACTTATTTTCATGTACGCTAAGTGAGAACAGAGGCCCCCTGCCGAAGAGTTCCTTTAACATGTTAAATGATGTCCAGTTAAAATCAAATAAATGCTAATGTACAGTACATAAACAAAGATAAAAACAGTCTAGCTAAATATGAAAAGTAATCTTTATGATGATCATTGCTGTGACTTACACAACAAATGAGCCAGATTGAGGAAACAAATGTTCAGAAGGGTTAAATCTGTGGAGCCAGCTGTTCTACAAACTATCCTCATCCTCATCTTAATAGTGAGCTGTGAAAACATGTTTCTTTTCCAGACCTCAGTCCCACTGGTTAAATGAGTTGCACAGTATTTGATTATAGAGTATAATCAACGTGTTGCAAAACCGAGTGAATAATTCATAATGTGTCATTTATCTGACAAATTTTGCCTCTGTTTCTGTTTGCCAGTTGTCAGTGAGCAGATTATTATGTTCTCAAATGCATCCCTTATTTGAATTTATTTGCTGAATAATTTCCTCAAATTATTCTTATTCTGTGCCTCATCCACAGGCAGTTTGTTATGAGAGTTCAACACTGGAAGATGCAGTTACTTTTATTTATTTGGCATACGGATCATGTGATATTCCTCTGTTTCCTGAATGTGTGACACCTAGAACAAAATGAAACTTCAGTATCTAAATTCTACATTATTTTTCTACCAGTATACACCAAAAATTCTTGGGTAAAAGCCAGCATGCCCCACTAGACTACAAACTCAAAGCACAGTCCAAGAACAGGAGATAGATACTTTAGGTGATCCATTTAGGTGATCTGAGGATCACCTCAGATCATCTAAAGACACCTATGTACTGCCAAGGAGATTTGAGTGTGCTGAGTCTATGAGCAGCCATGGTATGTGAAGAAACTACAGCAACTGGGGATCTCATCCTCTCAGTTCTCTTCTGATACTAATTGTGGCTAACGTTGTTGCTCAAAAAAGAGAATTATTTCAGTCTCTTTACCTTTTGCAAAATAGCCTTATGGACAGATAACTCTAAATTGGGAGGCTGCATTCTAGGGGAATCTGCTTGGAGAGAGGGATTAATCTATACCCCGTAAAGCAGCCAAAGCATTGAGCCTTACTGTTAGAAAGAATACTTTCTTTCTTGTCGCCTAGTTCTTTTATTTCTGGTTGTGTAATGGCCCAGTTTCTATAGAAGAGCTTCTCACTCTCCTTGACTTCCTCCCAGAATGCTTTAGGGACTATACTAACTTTTCAGGTTTCCTGTTAGGATTTGCCATATGGATAGCAAAACAGTTTTTAAAAGGATAAAGACCTTGCTGTGTCACAGAATATTTCTGAGTGACTATAGCTACCCAGCCAGCAAGCATCTAGCTCAGAGGGATTGTGCCCAGTGAAGCTAGGTTTCTACAAAGCTGAGCATTTCTAGGATGCAAGACTTAATGTGTATAAGACTTAATGAGCCATATTTGGTGTCTTAGGGGAAGGAATGTACAAGAGGATGGAGTCAAAGATTTGATTAAAAATGTAATTAGGTATTTCCGAAAGTAAGTCTTTCATCCATCTTTACAATTTTGTAAGGACTTTTATAATTGCAGTGGCTTGCATAAAAATGTTCACTATAGGAACAAAATTCCTCTGCCACATTTTTTATTATTATTTCCTATGTATATGTCAACACATAAGTCCAGTTCTGCACACTACTTGTGTTGGTAGCACTTACCCCTTGAACTAAATCTAAGATTTGAGTAACATTTCCCATGTGAAAAAAATGTCTTTAAGAATAACTATAGCAGAATTGGACACTGTTGTGATGCATATAAAATGCTTTTAATGTTTTTGGGTTATATCATGAGCTTTGGCTGCATTCTTCACAAATTGTCAAACTCTGGGGACTTCTGTGGTCTGGGATCTGAAACTTGTGACTGACATCTAGGACAGAGTCAGGGATGAAATTTTTACAGTTCTGAAAGATAAATGGAAATAATTTATAATTCTGCATGGAACAGGTTCAAGAGAGAATTTTGTCTCAACCTGTTGTGTGCACTTCACCATAGAGATCCATAAAGTTCTTTTGTGAAAAAATACGTCATTCTTTAAAGAGTCATCACTAGGAACTGCTGTGGAAGTATGCCCTTTCTTACAGAGCCTGTGCCCTCTGAATTTTCCATTACTGTACTGACAACTCATCCATAACTGTCTGTTCTGTCAGAATCTTAATCAATCAAATCAACCAATCAGTGAATAAATCTTGTACCTTTCTTTGCATGAACACACTTAATCTTGTTTTGTGTAAGCATTACAAGTGAGCCTCTGGCCCCAAGTGAGGCATGTGAGCCATTACAATAAGACAGATTGTGCCACTGCTTTATAAATTAATTGATTTTTTCCAGCATGTAATTCTTAGCAGAATTTGATTTTATTTACATTTGTCTATAGAAAGTGATATATTTCACCTGACCTAAAATGAATCTTTCAACAATATTCAGGTTTGTAAGACTTCATTCAGAGGCCTATCTGTGACCACTTTGGAGAGTGAGACCACAAACCAATTTCATACTGTCAGCTTTGAATTTCCTTTGTGTTGGAACATTCTTTCTTTTATATCCATTGCTTTGCTAATTTGCACCTCAACCAGTTCTCACTGCTTCTCAGATCAAAATTACTGATAGCCAGACGGAGTCCTAAAAGAGCTCCATTCTGTCATTGTATTGATAACAGAGTAGTTTAAATACAGCAGCATAAATAGGGATTGTCAGGAATAAATTTAAATTACTTTGAGACATCATTCCATTTAAATGTAACTAGAATGACATTCTACTGTTGGAAATCCCTCCTTTCTCCTAAAACTAGTAAAATTCTGGAAGACAGTATCTGTTGCTTGGATTTCATCTCAACTCAAAACAAAGCTGCAGGCAGATCAAGAAAAGTCCAGAAAGAGCAAATCTGAGGCCTTGCAAATTCAATATTGGTACTAGCAATGGCAACTTTGCAGGGCTACAAGGTTACAACATGAGCACAAGGTGAGGACCAAGACATTTCCTGATACCTTCAAAGAGTAATCGTGTATACCTGGAATGTCTATTACCATTGCTAGTAACAGGTCACAAGCTTTCTGCTGAGTTTGCCAGGACTGAAGCTTGTCAGGCTTGGTCTCTCCGAACTTTTCTTGACCTGCCTCTAGCTTTGTTTTTCTTGGTTTAACTGTGACAGCAATTTCTCTAATTGACCAGATGTCAAAGGCTAATTTGTTTTCCCTGGGTTTACCTTTGTGTACTATGACCACAGTTTTATATGGATAGTAGTAACAAGCAGTTATTCTATGTAGAATTAGATATTCACAAATCTAAATACCAGCGTGTTGAGGTGTGGTAACAGCAGCCTGAGGATGGGAGGCACAGAATGTGGGGTAGAGTGGGGGACATCAGGCATGGGATGTTAAGAGATGGGGCACAGAATTGATACTGGAGACCCCACAGCATTAAACAATAAAGAATTGGAGCAGGACAAAGCTTGTTCTAGGGTAACAAAGATAACAAAGAAATAGTATCTAACATGTATAAAAAGCACCATATATGGTAAGTGTGAATGTAACATGGAGCTTCATACCAAAGAAGAAAGAGCAAAGGTTTAAAGGAGTGTTAGCAAACATGTAAAAGCTACCTGGAGTGAATCTCTGAAGAAGGAATTAAAAAACATGGACATGGACATCATATTCCTTTTGGTGAAGGACTCCAGATGCTGACAGCACACCATAACCCACTCCCGCCATCACCACCATCACCACCTGATTGAAACCATTGATTTTAGGATTCTAAAATAATTCTATCTGGACTGACTAAGTGTAAGGAAGACAGAGACTGAAGTGGTTAACTTTTGTAACAAAGAAAGAACTACTTTATGTGACTACCACAAGTAAAAATTTGGAAATGTAGAACTGAAAGGTTAAAGAGGTACTAGTTCACCCTTTAGAACAGTTTCCTAGAAACAAATAATCTGCATTAAATTCCAAGAGCAACACTTAAAATACGTCTGCCACAGTGATGGGAATAAACTTGTTGATGATCATTTAAATGGCTTCTTTGTGCCCTTGTAGATATACAGATGATATGAGTGGTCTATTTTCAAGATATGAGGTGTGCAGAAATTATTTAGAGTGCTGAATAGTATCAGGTTTTAGCTTTATGTGACCACGAAAAAAATAAAAAAGGAGGTTTCTCCAGACACCAGATCGGTCTTTTTCTAGTTCCAGGATGTGGAGCTTAAAGTGGATGGTAAGAGATAACTGAGCATCAGGTCCATTTTGCTTGTAAGACTTAACATTGACAGTAAAGATGAAAATGTGTATGAATAGCTGATCCTTTCACATTACAGGCAATGGAAAAACAAACTTTTAAAATTGCATTCCTCAACTTATACTAGAATCGGCATGGAACAAACTTGATCTTCATTGCTATAGCACCCAACTGGGTGGGGCTCCATTCCTTAACTATGACATTTTAATACTGCTATGATGAAAATAATAATCCAACATGAGAGCAGTCCATGCTCAAATAACTGGTGTATTTTGAATACCACTATGTGGAGTTTCTCAGTAAATTAGCACAGACAATTAAGCACAGGTGTTTTGAAAGGTTCTTGTTAGTTGTCCAAGATACCAGAATTTATGAACAGAATGCTTTCCTCTCTCTCGGAGAATTTCCATTAAAAAAATGTCCAGAATACTTTCCAACTAATGATAAGTAACCAATATAACAAGAATTGACAGGTCATAACTTGCTCCTTCACCCTAATTTAAAGCTGTAGATTTCATAAAGTTTTAAATGTCTTTAAATACGCAAAAACTCAATGGGAAATTCCTGGTTTAAAGTGCCTGCTATCTTCACCTGAACATTCAAAATATGAAAGAAATTAACTTTTAAAGTGCATCTGTTGAACCATACTGATAACTGATATTCTGAAAAAGTCTAGCCAAAACATATTTTTAAAATGTAGTAATTTTATTTCTCAGATAAGATTGCATGGTACTTTATAATTCAAAAGCATTTTAATAAAAGTTTTAGCACACAAAAATGACCTTCTTAAAATGCATGCTAGCACTGTATTCACAAAAAGAAAAATAACAAGGTAAAAGATGGAAGTTCAACATGACCCAACACTATGCGCTTGCAGCCCAGAAGGCCGATCGTATCCTGGTCTGCATCAAAAGCAGCGTGGCCAGCAGGTTGAGGGAGGGGATTCTCCCCCTCTACTCCGCTCTGGTGAGACCCCACCTGCAGTACTGCATTCAGCTCTGGGGGCCCCAACATAAGAAGGAGATGGACCTCCTCCAGTGGGTCCAGGGGAGGGCCACGAACATGATCAGGGGGCTGGAGCATCTCCCCTATGAGGACAGGCTGAGAGAGTTGGGGTTGCTCAGCCTGGAGAGGAGAAGGCTCTGGGGAGACCTTACAGCAGCCTTCCAGTACCTAAAGGGGGCCTACAGGAAAGATGGGGAGGGACTTTTTATCAGGGAGTGAAGTGATAGGACAAGGGGCAACGGTTTTAAACTGAAAGAGGGTAGATTTAGATTAGATGTAAGGAAGAAATTCTTTATTGTGGGGGTGGTGAGGCACTGCCACAGGTTGCCCAGAGAGGCTGTGGATGCCCCATCCCTGGAAGTGTTCCAGGCCAGGTTGGATGGGGCTTTGAGCAACCTGGTCTAGTAGAAGATGTCCCTGACCATGGCAGGGGGGTTGGAACTAGGTGATCTTTAATGTCCCTTCCAACCCAAACACTTCTATAATTCTATAATGTGATTCTGTGAAAATATACTTTTTTTTTAGTAAAGAAGGAATTCAAGTGAAAAAAAATCTCTGTAAGTACTGCAAAATTATTACTGCAAAACCACATTATATTCTATGAACAGTCATTTAAGTATTTCAGAACATTAACTAGAAGTTATTTAACAGTATTTATTTTCTCTAACATTTTTAACAACTAAGATTACAGAAAGGAATGATGGCTAAAATTCCAAATTTTCAGTAATCCTGAAGAGCACCCCAAAAAAGTTAATTTTATTAGTACTTAAGTTTTAAGATTTGATTCTCCCCCTCATAATACTTTTCATTATTTTTATTATATAACAGAATATTAAGAAAACAAAAGAAAGATCTCCAAATAATATTTCTTAGGAAGATATGCAAACTTTTTTACAAACCTGATTATATTCATATTTATACATTATAAATAGTTTCACAAGAACCAGACACATCATGAAAATTTACTAAGACATGGCGAAAAAGGAATTAACATAAAATAATCATGAAAGGATCCAATTTACTACCCCCAATCTTGAATTTCTTTAGAGGATATTGATTTTGGAGTTTCACCTTGATAAGGTCATAATATCTCCTGACATGTCCAAAATATTTCAGAAGAGCTTTAAGAGATTTAATTTTGAGGGTTTTCAGATGAACCCTATCTTCGAGGCTGCCTACTTGAGGAATCACAAGAAGCTAGAGAAACACTGGGGTCTGGAAGGAAATACAGACTTGGGTGACTGAGTGAGAGACCTCCTAATGCTTCCATACCTGTAACTCCTGAGTAGCTTGGTATTAGTCTAGGATCCTTCTCACTTCTGAACAGCCTTCAGAACGGCTTTTGAGGAGTCCTACAGGTGAACAAGCTTCAACAAGTTTCTGATATCTGCCAGTCAAGGAGGGCTGTGTCTGTTATCTGCATGGTTCTGATAATAATTTAAAGTAGGGTTTGATTCTAAATGACCTTAGTAAAAAATTAGTGTTAATATTTGTCTATCATTCTGTACAAGCTATGTGTCACAATGTCATCAGTTGTTCTGTTCTAGCTGAGTGAAAAACAGAGTAAGAAAAATGGGATAATTTCTCCATACATCAAAATATATTTTTTCTTTATTTTACCATCATGCTCTAGCCTGTAACTTTCAGTTGGGAGAATAATTTAAAAAAAGTTCTTTCTCTTTCTTGAAAATATATTTGGCTATAAAGTACATTTGTGGGGTTCTTGGGTTTAGGCATGACATACCATGTTCCTTGGTATTATATGATATTAATCTTTGAGATACCTATTATCAAAACAGTTAAAAGGAACACTAAATTCAGCTGGCTAACTAATATTCATTAAATAACTTTTCTATATATAACATATGTATCTACATATGTGTTTGTCTTCCTTTATGTATGTTTTTGAGCACATGTACAATTGTGTCTTTTCATGTTTGGACCATGAGGGAAAGATAACTGATAACGATACATCCTCCAGAAGCTTTATTCCTCTATTACATTTTCCAATATATAATCTGAGTTTAAATGAGAGTTTGGGATGGTTGCTAGCATGGGATAATATTCAATATCAATCAAAAGTTTGTAACATTCAATATCATACACTCAACACTCAATATGAATTAACTATTAGCTGCTGTGAGCTCAGAATCTTTTACAGAAAAGCAATGGGCTATGGTCTTCTTCTGAGTACTTTATTCCCCTACTGATCATTAGATATTATGAATGTCAACACCTTGACAATGGAAACTGGACAAAATCCTAGCATAGACATTTGAGCTTACAAATTGTTAAAATAATTAGATTTTTAAAATTAAATCATAATTTGATTTAATAATGTTTGTCCTTACTAGCCTATTCTTCTACCGTAAAATTTAGAATTAAATTTGCTTTTTTTTCCTGATATCAGTTTGATCTTTTTCTTGCATTCACTTTGTTATGTGACTGACTCCTTAGGGCTACAGAAGTTGCTGCATGCAGAATTCTAATCTTTAAAGGACTGCATTTATATTGCCAGTAGAGAGCAGTAAGTAGCTGTCTCCTTTTGAATTTAGAGAGAAAGTTTCTGAGATAGCAGGAGAAATTCAAACTTTTTGGTCAGAAAGCAGCCTACCTTCAAAGTGGCTGGCTGAGAATACAGCTAAGATATCCCAACTCTCTACTAAACAGTGTGTTAATTTGTATGTTCTTTTGTTCTTAACAATTCCTCACATATAACAAGTTTATCACAGCAGCTGCTGAGTATCTGTAATTTAGAATCTATTTTATAATGTACTAAAAATGTGTCTTTTTGATACTTTCTCTTCTCACTGACCTTCTCTCTTTGCATCATAATCATATTGTCCTTGGCAGATTCCACAATGTTACATGCTTCATTGCATCTCACTGTCCCAAACTGCACACAGTATTCAAATATTCTGAGCAACCTTGTGTAGAAAGGTATGTTTCTTTCACATGTCGAGTGATATTTTCATAAGGAATACAAATCCAACATGTAAAGTCTAGGTCTTGATAAGAACCTCTGTACAATCTTTCTAGCCAAACTTCTATGCAGATATATCTCTGCATATTAAATTCTGTTTCATTTCCTTAGCAAATGAATATTCTAATTTTTAAAGTCAGTTAAACAATCTTATGTTGAATAGTTTAGAAATGCATACATTCTCCAAGTATTTAAATGTTTGTCTGCTGCTATGTGATACAATAAGTTGTATTTTACGTACTAAGAAACTTTGAGTTCTAGTGTCAAAATGGCAGAAGGTCTTTGTGAATAACTGATGTTTCAGCACAGCCAAGCCTAAGACTGAAGAAAAATCCATTAAACTCCCTCTGAATTAGACATGTGTGTGTTCTTCTTACATAATTAAAATCGGGAGAGGGGTGGGGGTAGGGGAAGCAGTCCAAATAGAAAGTATGTTTTCCAACACTTAAAAAAGCATGGGGAAAATCAAGAAAATTAGTCCTGCATTTCTCTAATGGTTTCCATAGGTACTCCAAAAGCAATATTGCTGCCTTTTGATCAGATACCTTAGTGCTTACAGCACTCATTGTAAGATGTTGGAGATCTAAAATAGCTAAGATCTGGTTCGGGTTCACTTCTACAACTCCTCTCACAGAGAAGTAAATGGTTTCAAACTGTTAAAACAGTGGATAATAGGAAAACACAAGTACCTCTTTCAAGCTGAAAGTATTTAGTCAACCTAGAATGACAGATCTTGTGCTTGTCAATGAATTTAGTTCTTTCAAAATAAATGCATATTCACTTTTGGACTTTACAGGGAATTATTTGAAGTTCATTCTTGGAGAGTTTTGGCAACAATGTAGGTAAAATTTTAATAGGTTTTGTTGAAGAAGCCTCTTTCAACAAGGCATGTTTATTCTCATCATGTTTTCTTGTAGAAAATGTATCTTTTTTTTTTTTTTCCGCTGGATTTTATTTTTTTCTCTTTTATTTTGCTGATATAAAATTTAACTGAACATGACTTTCTTCTTAAGGGACACGTTCCTTCATGGTTTTTGTTGTTTGGATTCTCTTATAATGTTAGAACAGTATCTCTAAAGGTGTTTTAAAGAGGCTTTCATTTTTTATTTTGGAAGCTGTTTTTAATGCTTCCTTTAAAAGGATAAGTCAGTGCAAAATAAAAGATAAAATGGTTTAATAAAGTTTTTATTTTATACTCTTTAGTGCTACTTTTAAGCTGAATATCCATTCATTAGAAAAAAACAGACAATATTTCTCAATTCAAAAAGGCAAGTGATATAAAAAGACCAGTGTGGCTTGCTACAGACAGTTCTTTATGGATCAGTAATTTCTTCACAACTATGCTTCTAATGGGCCATCACAGAGGAATCTGTTTAACTGTATTACTGTCTAATCAGATGTGGCATCTGTCAATCATGCCTGATTTAGCTCTAAAATGGCTAGACTACATATCAGGATACAGGCTGACCAGTTAACAAGAAAATAAAGTCCAAATAGTACTGTATACTGGCAATAGACATGAAAGACATGGAGAATTGTAATGTCTGAAAACACAGAGTTATTTATAAAAGTACAAATTTTTTATTATTTTGATGACAAAAAAATTCAGACTACTAGCTAAACTTTATGCTAATACCATTAGCCTACTGTCTGAAGGGAAGGATGTTTCCTCTTGCATGACTTGCTGAGGGCATACAAACAAGATAGGGGGAAAGAAAAGTGGAAGCTAAGCTTGAGTCACTGTTCTGTAAGACTCAAACTAGCAGTGTCAGCCCAAAAGAATAAACTCACTGTTTGGAATGTCTTTTTATTTTCCATTTTTGATTAAAAAAACAAAGAGGAAATGTATGTAGGAAAGCCTATTAAAAAGATAGAGGGATAGACAGATGAATTCTGCAGAAAAATTACTGGTGAGATTTACTTTTCTCAATACCATTCTAAGAGCCTCTCAGTGTTTCTGTGTTTGTTAGACCGGGAGTCATTCTGTATATGTGAATCTTTCTGCATCTACTGACGCATGTTTTGTTAACAACCTATGGAAATAGATAGATACATGGGAATGTGTCTAGAATGGTAATGCTGAAAACTTCAATTTTGTTTGTAACTGGGGTGTAATTATGTCTCTCAAGAAAACAGCTTTCTGACTATCAGATTCTGCCAATAGACCTTAACCCTGACTGTGACTGACCATCTCCAGAGGAAAGATGTCTTTTTTTAAGTCTTCAAGAGAATTTAAGCATTGTCCTCTCTGCTTGTATTACCACACAAGGATGCCAATTAATGTCATTTGCAGTGTGGATCCTTGTCAATTAGAAATGGTACTAAACCCAGTAAATCATTTCACAGAGACCATTGAATAACTGTCAGAGGGTAACACTTTCTGTCACTATTGATCTGGTACAGATGCGAAGAAGTGACCTAGAGGTGTAATGCTCTATCTTATTACCAGCTATATGGGCTGTCTGTCCTATTTAACTTTAATTATTTACTTTTGTATTGCACTTGTTTCTCTTTGCTCAGCAAGAAATACCCTCAATCTTCAGCAATGCTCAAAGACAATTGAGCTATTTTATTTTTAAGTGTGATATTTGGCCTGTATGTTAGGGGGAAAGAAAACTAAATTAAGCATTCTTCTTCCACATATTAATATAAGGTACTGATTTTCTCTTTTATTCTGTGTTTCATTCTGTTACCTTTTCTTTTTCCCATTCTCAAGATATGAGAAATCTTTCCAAGTCTCAGGATAAAAACCTTAAAGCATCTAAGAGGATGAGACCATTTGACTGGGGGCATTGCAGCTCAGGATTCTGATTTCATCTGAAGCGAGACTTTGACATCTTGATATTCTAGTGTAATATGCTAGGAAAACAAGAAAAAAATGTGGGTAGTGTGTGTGAAAATCTCTGTGATAAGATGGCTAATTCTAGTCACAGTGCTTTAAATAATGAGCTCATTCCTCTCCTATTACCATTGTAGCAAGTCATCTCATTGTGTTTCAGCACTTCAGCATCTCAAGACACATCCTAGCCATTTTAAGCATCTGCAAAACTCCTTTTAGTAGTTATAACTCTACTGAGTATTGATTAAAACTCTAAAAGACAGAGAGACAGAGGAGGAGGGGAGAGAGAAGGGGGGAGGGGGGAAAGAGAGAACTTGTAAGAACCAAATTTGGCATAAAACCAGGGAAATGTTTTAGATTTTGAATTACATCAGATTGATATATTTTTAATTGACCACATTAGATTTGGAGTGGGTTAATCTTTACTTTACATAGTAAATATTGCAGAAATGTTAAACTGAAGGTTGATTTCCCAGAGGTCAGCTCAGCAAAGACTGTTTTATACGAAGATTTTAGATGGGTTAGAGGAGTTCATCTAGGATTACTCTCCCAGTCACACTTGTCTAACTTTTGCCTCCAGTTATCTTTAGAGTAACTGATACACTCATCTTTCATCTTTCTTATGATCTTCACAATTGTTTCCAGAAACCCTAGGGACATACATATGCAATATAGTTCCAGATCTTGGATTAAGAATGGCAAGGATCTTTTGATCATGTTAATTTGCATTGACTACAGGACTTGGAGGAATACATGCATTCCAAAAGTCTTTTGGTTTCTCAAAACCAAGAATTATGCCCTTATCTGGGGCCTAAGGAGTCAGGAGCAGGTTTTAGATCTGCCAACAGGATGTAAGTTTCTAATGTTAAACACAAACATTAAGAGTTTAGAACCACTTTGTCATTTCTTGTAAAAAATTTTCAATACCTATGATATTAACATAAGAAAATAACAACAACAACAACCAGTTATCAAAGTAGGACTTCCTTCTGTCATGTCTTTCAGCCTTTCCTTGTGAAAGGAAAAAATATTTGCAAAGTGAAAAAGGACGCAAGTGTGACTAGGCTGTATTGATGAAATGCTGTGTCACCATAATCATGAAGCCACATCTTCAACATCTTTGAAGAAAAACAGGGGACTACAGCAAAAGTACTAGCAGATACTTTGAAAGAAAAAGGACAAAATTATTTCAGAGACCACAGAAGTATAAATGTAAAACACAAATGAGTAATTACTAATAAATGCAACTTTGAGAGCTGGGTAAGGTCCATTTTAGGGCATAATTTGAACATGTATAGAATTGTGGCACAGCCTATTGCAGATACTGGGGACTGATAGCATAGGTGGAATAGTCTTTAGATTGCTCACAAGACAACAAAAACCCGAACTAAATGCAGATATGCTTCTTTTCTTCAGAACTGTGTATGCAAATCCGATCAGTCTGATATCCTGTATCGATACTAAGCTATCTCTTTTTTATTATGAAAGGGAAATATACCTCTACTTCTTGTACCGGTACTGGTACTTCACCTCTGAGACTCAGTTGTAATTGGCATATGACTCAATCTGTGTCACACCCTTATGGCAGGAATATCTTCATCAGCCTTTTAGGCAGAGTTCATTGTCTTTGATAATGGAGCAAAGCAAACCAGACAAATGGAGCCTGGTCAAAGCTATTATTCTGTTTAAATTTTATTTTCCATATCTAAAAGTACATAATCATCTATCTTCATTGTTATGAATATTTATTTGGTTAATATACACAGAAATATATTGCATTTGTAAAAGAAATATAGAACAGAAAAAATTCCTTGAATGTATTACTGTGGCCTAACAAGTTATTCAATAATAAGTGATCTGCTATATGTGCATTTTTCAGCCTGTAACAATGAAAAATATTGTGACTTTGCTTACCAGTAAGCCTTTTGTTGTTTGATATTTAGCTGTGTTTCTTGATTCACATATACAGCACACCAAGAAAGTACAGACAGGCATTATGACTGATAAATGGTGACCTGTGAAGTAGTGACAATTTTACAAGTATCTGAGTCCTATCTTATATTTAGATAGTATAATTAAGATTTAGCATCTCAGAAAAAAATGGGGTTGTTATAAGCACAAGCATAGTGACATTTTTTTGGTGCTCTTTTTCAAGGCAGTTTAGACAAACACAGAGAATGTAAACATATCTCTCTTGATTTTGCATAAGATACATGTGTCAGGATTTTCAGGTGTTTAAGATTCCTACTGAATTTTATGAAACCCTTGAATGTCAAAGTATTTCTATGAACTAAAAAAACCCCCTCTTTTGACAAGTCCTCCAAATTTGGCTTTCTTACAATTTGACCATCTGTTTGTGCTGGACCTGGATTCCTGTATTACTGGCAATGGCCAGTGTTGTCTCAGGTGGTGAATGGAAGAGAAGAAATGGTGACATATGGTAGTAGGATGCTTAATCCAGCCGAGCAAAAACAAATTGTACTACATAAAAGCAATTACAGTTTCTCTTTTATGCACTGAACATACAGAATGGCATTTTAAAGGTTTTAGTAACTTACATTTTTTAAGGACTTAGTAAAAATTCATTAAATGTCTTTAGGCTAAAAACAGATAAAAATAACTTTGCAACCTCCATTCTGAGTTGAGGGAGGAAGAAAAGTGTTTATACTATCAATTTAGGTGATGAACTTAGGTCTAATAAGGAGACTGAAAAGTTTCCCTTGATGGTCAACAGAGGTACCTCAAAAAGGACATTTAGAACACCTAATTTAATTTACAGGTGCCTTCCTTATGTGCTTTAAAATATTCTTCATAGTTTTTAAAGTAGAAAACTGGAAAATTAAAGTTAAATACTATCTACTCACAAGAAAATCTAGTTGTTTTTAAATCTATACTTTTTGGCTATCTCCACTTTTTGGTAACAGGATATGGAAACAGGCTTTTCAAACAACTGAAATGGACAGCTAATGTAGTGAAATTGCAGAGAAACAGTTTTACCTCCCATGTGCTGTGAAGCTGACAAGTTCTGCCTAGCAATGCAGATCAAGAACACCTCTTTGTGGTGGAGCACTGTGTTTTGTTCGACTCGAGTTAAGACAAATGGTCTTTCTTTGTATGAAATCTTCACTCTGATACTCCATCAGTCAAAACAAACCCTATCTAGAGACTGATGTGGCCATTTATTTTTGTATATTCTACAATCTAAATAATGTGCAGAGAAGTCACACACCTTGTCAGGCAGGGGAAAAAAATGAAAAGAAAAAGGAGAAAAAGAATTCATGCACAAAGAAAAGCAAAAGCAACACATTGCCCCTCCCCACCCCTCCCAACCCCCACATTAAAGACATGGAAAAAAGATCTGTCCAAGGTACAATCTCTTTTCCATAGACAACCTCTGAAAAAGGTTAAGCTGCTTAATGCATAAATGCTGTCACTAACACATAATTATGGTTTCCACTTAATAGGTTTTGTATAGCATTCTGCATTTAGGTCTGCTGAAGAAATGACCCTATTGATACAACAGATTCCAATACTTACAGCATTTTAAGGGTTGGGTTTAGGGCTCAGTACAATGAAGTGGAATGATATTTAATTACTGATGTGCAGCCATTCGGTTCAGCTAATTATGATCCCTGGGGTTTAGTCATCATATGTAATTAACTTACTTTTGCAAAAGCTTAATGTGCTGCAAAAGCAGCAATGGCTGTGAATGTTACACTTCAAGATTACTGACAGTTCAAAGTGAATTCTAAAAGACAGTTTTTCTCACTAAGTGTTAATATAGCCATCTGCTCTTAAACAATGTAAATTTGTTTTAATAGGAACACAGATATCATTATCTATGTTTTGTTTTGGGGTTTTTTTGTTGGTTTTTTTTTAATTTCATGGTCACAGTACAAGCAAGTGTGAGAATAAATCAGCCCTGGACAAGCAATCATAATCTATTCAAATAAAACTAGCAAAAAGACTGATGAGCAGTATCTGAAAGGCCAGCTGGGTTTTCTTTTGTTTTATTTTGTGGGTTTTTTTAAAGAACATCTTTCAAACCATTGCAATTGCCAAAACTTAATTGTATTTGTATTTCTAGAGCATCTTAGAAGTAACTATGGAATAAAAAGTTCCATATACAGCTATTTACCAAAAACGATGGTTTTGTAGAAAGCCGGTTCACTACCTCATGTGTGTTTAGTCAGCTTTTACTGATCTTTGTTACAGAAAAAGGAAAATAGATCAAAGCTTTTAAGTAAAGTCAGAGAAGAATTGTATCCAGTTACAGCAAAATCTTGAGTTATGCTTAGCAAGCCAATTACAGTATGTCTATATGACACAATACAGTCAAGTGCAATACAGACAATTAGCTCTGAGGGAATGGGTGGGGGTACCAAAGCACTGTTACAGTTTGGTGGAACTTTCTAATCAGGCTAAAATAATCCATTTCTCAATAGAGTTAGGTTACCTATTAACAGCATGCTATCACATATACACGCAACAGGTATATTTGGTATAACCCTGGAGAACTGAAAACACATACCCATATTCTTTGTTTATGATAATTGTGAGGGTTACTGCTGAACAAGAAACTGATTTTAATAATGTTGATGGCACTGGCAGAGCTCAGGCTCAGGCAGGGGAGGCAACAGATATTTGGCCACAAGGCAGGCGTTGAAACCAGCTCAGCCCAGCTCCGGCCATGGTGAGCCCAGACCAGCCCTGAGACTGCACTCTCAGGTCAGGAGTACAGATCCTTATACAGAAAATGGCAAAATCATTTTTCCTGGGCTACAATGTAGTAGCTGCATTGCCTCACTGTGTGAGGACTGTAACGTGACAGAAGAGACTAGTCCTAACTAAAGAAAAAAACATATAAAGAAGGTGGTAATAAAAATAATATACTTTTATGAACCTTTAATAAGCCATAGAACAGCTTTTACAAGTGCAAGAGAACATAAATTAGGCCAAAGACCAGGAGCAGTTGCCAATGGAAGCAATATGATGGAAATTATAAAAGTTGAACAGCTTCTGAAACATTCTGACACTCTTTAAGTAGTTTAAGCACAGAAAATCAGGATAATTCAAGAAATCATAGGATAACAGGGTTAGACTAACGTTAGGTCTCATATACTTGAAAAAATGTTCCTGACATATCTGTACCGTTGCAGATTTATGTTAGAGATGAACCAAAATTCTATTGAGAATAAACTAAAGTTCTGCTTTGAGATGTTTTCCCTTTCATAGCAGAATCTCATTCATGTTGAAATACCTATTTGTAGATGCAATGGAGGAATTTAACTGAAAATTGGGCAAGATTTCGTGGTATCCTGGCTACCTCACAGAATTTCTTTTAAAAATTAAGAACTTACACATATTCCATAGTAGGATTCCTTTCTCTGATAAGTTGATAATGGTATACTGCATATACATGCATTTATTTAAAACTATATTGCATTATTTTGAATTTATTTTTATAGTCTTTTTGTAAGTATTTAAATAGAATTACTTAAAACTCACTTATCTAAATTATTTTTGAGTCATCACAGCAAGTCTTTCAACCTCTTTCTAAGAAAGCAAAACATGTCTGTCAGTCTGTTGGCTTGAATCTCATGTGTCATGTTGCAAGACCTCACTAGAATTAAGTAGTCAGTTAAGCTCAAATGTGGGTTTCAGTGGTTAGGATGTTCTAATTTCAGACACAGGCATATTTAACAAGTACAAATTTCAGTTAACATTTTCTTTGCATTGATTAGGAGACTTTTGCTTCATTGATCCCTGACAACCAGTGACTGAATTCCAAATACAGCCAGGTTGTAGAGTAAAGCTGTTATATCTCATATAAAATCAATTGTGCTATTTGAAATAGTATATGTGCTGATACTTGCTTCAGGTCTTTGAAAATTATTTTTCTTATTTACCTATCTAACTCCAATAATGAGCTTCTTAACTGGAGTAACGTAGTTCAAAGATAGATGCATCTGATCCTCAGAGAAATGGACTGTTAGTCTTCGCCCTGCGGTATATGCAGATCAATGTATTCCTGCTCTTTTATGTCTCCCTATTCCTTCACAAGTGTTGTGTCCAATTCACCATTGTAGTGAAATAATTCTCAGCATTGTATTTTTCAGGATTTACACCCTACCACCAGATGTGTGTGTTTCAGGTAAACTTCTTCCAAGTGTACTGATCTGCATACTCCAAGGGTAATGTCATCATCTTCCTTTTTTTTTCTAAAGCCAATTGAAATCATTCTTTCTTTGCACAACATCTCACCTGCATGAGCATGTGTAACTCCTTCCCATCTTGAATTCATTGTTAAATTATTCATTACTCCAAGATTCTGAATGGCAATATTAGTTTATTTGTGACATTAGTTTGGAGTAGTGGCTGTGGCTACTAAGGGGATCCTCTGTTTCTCGTCTCATTGCAGAGCTGAGGTGACACTGGGGCACAGATCCATATTAAAACGTCTGCATCACTCCTGAGCCTCTTAGTTGTGTGATAGGCTTAATGCTACAAGTTTTAGGCTTAAAACATGAATTCCATTTAGCATCTGGTGAAGCCTAACATCTATTGGTCCCACTCTAAACTGCTAATTTATCTGTTTGGATGTTGACCACATCCTGATATGACTTAGCCTTGCCAGCCTGGTGAACTTTAGTGAACCTTATATATTAAACCTGAGAAAACTCTCTAAACATGCTCAAATACTGTATTCATGTAGCAACTGTACAAGACAAAAGGTATTGCTTTCTATTCCGGTCACTGCCATTCAATATCCTGATATATCAGACAGTGTACCAACTGGTGCAAGACTTGGTACTGCTTTCTCATCACATTCTCTGAATGAAGTACACTAGCTTGTTTTGTTTCTGCTTTATTAAATGAATTGTCATCTAGTAGGCTTAATAGCTCTTATGGCAGTATTAGAAATGGAAATAATATCGAGTAGTTCTAGAATTATCACTGTGAAGTGGTACTTTAATGTTGATCTCTTATATCAGTCACTATGGTAATAAAACAAATCCTGAACTGTATTTATTTTCTCTATTGTTCAGTATCTGTTAAGGCAGTTCCCATATGATATTTGCTATCCTTAATGGCTTAGACCTTCCACCAATAATATATGTCCTCAGACTCTTTCTAACTTTTCTGTGAATGATATTGATTTATGTAGTCTTCTTAATGATTGCAGAATTTTATTTTCTGTATTTTCTCTAATATTTACCAAATGCCACATTTTTCTTAATTCAGGATTGAATCTTGGCTACTTAACAAGAATATGCTTTGAAAAGAGGAAAAATATAAGGCAAAGTTTATTTGGGGGTGATTTTCTTAACTTTTACCATTTTAAATGTAAATATCTTATCTGCCTACCTGCCTGGGCCAGAACTGATCATATTTCAGACCATCAGATATGCTATCGTTCTGCACCATATTGCTACTGCTATGAATTGTTTGTACGTGTGCAGTCTTGTTTACAGGCTTGTCTTCTGCGTCTCCAGAGGTGTCTGAAGTCTTAAATGACAAAATTTGAGGTCACAATTTATTGAACAAATCTCCATTAATTACCTCCTGTAGACTACTTGCATCAGCAGCCGTCAAGAGTCTAATGAGCTAAGTAGTATTGAAAGGTCCCATGCAAATGCAAAAGAGAAAAGTTGGGGCTACTTTGTTATCGTTACTAATTAAAAGTGATTGTTTTTCCTTACTCTCAGGTAAAACCAATACCTTAATACAAAGATATTCTACTTTAACTAAGGTCTGGGATTAGCAAGGATACTCTCTCTCAGTTTCCACAGTAGTCTTTTAAATTAAACTTGACGGAAAACCTGTACAGAACTCTTTTATCTAACCAAACCTGTTAGGCAGGTAGTTGAAGTGTGTAAAAGAATATTAACACTAGTACAGCAATGACAGGACTTGAAAAGTGACAGTATTATGCAAATTATATTTAAAAACCCCTATATTTTTATTTGGTGAGTACCATATTAAAATGAAGTCAGTCCTGGGCATTTGTATTTGGTTTGGATGTGATGGAGTTAAGTTTTCCCATATCAGCCCTCATAGTGTTGTGCTTTGTATTTGTAAATAGAACATTTTTGATGACACTGCAGTGTTTTGGATACTGCTGAGCATTGCTGACACAGCATGAAGGCTGTCTCTCCAACCTCCCTCCCCCCCAAATGCCAGTAGGCTGGGTGTGGGCAAGAGGTCAGGATAGAACACAGCCAGGACAGCTGACCCAAACTGACCAAAGGGATATTCCATACCATATGACATCATGCTAAGCCATACAAGATAAGAGAAAGGGAGTGGGGGGCATTCATTATTAAGGCATTTGCCTTCTGAAGCAACCACTATGCATACTGATGCCCTACTTCCCAGGAAGTGGCTGGACTTCTCCTGCTGATGGGGAATAGGGAATAAATATTTTTTTTTTTCTCTGCTTCCATGCATGGCCTTTGCTTTTCCTTATTAAAGTGCCTTTATCTTGATGCATGAAGTTTTAAACTTATTTTCTCCCCTGTCCCTCTGAGGAGGGGGAGTGAGAGGGGGGCTTGGCAGACACCTGGTAGCTAGCCATGGTAAACCCACCAAAACATTTCGTAAACACAACCCTCCCTGTTGACCAGATATTAAACTGATTACATGGATATTACTGTATTGGTGACACCATCTGTCTAGTAAGGTGTAAAACCAAATACATGAGCAAGAGTGATCTTTAGAGATACAAAGGACATTTCAGTGAGAGCAAAATTCTTCATTCTGGCAAAACTCCATCCCAGACAATTATGTCAGAACTACTTTAATTCAACCTATAATTTTAACTGCATATAAAATTCTACTTTAGTTTCCATCTGCATCGTTACTATGTATTAAGGGGCAAACACTTTATTTTACCCAGTGGCAACTGGAATGATAAAGGAACCTACTGTATCATAATGCTAATGCTTAATTAATAAATATTAAAATCTTGAATAAGTTCAATGAGTAGACTGGTTAGTAGCACAAAATATTCTCAACGGCCCTGAAGAACATTGACCAAAATCTGTTTTTATGTGGATAACACTTAATTATTTTCAATCTTTTAGTCTCTACTATGCTAAAATGTTGTTCAGGAGCCAGCCAATATAGCAATAGAACCCTGACACTAAGTTACCCCTGCAGGAGCGGACCTCAAGCTCAGACTGGCCCCTGCCCTGTACCAAAAGCTTGTGAGGGCAGCCTCACAAGGTGGAGATCCAGAGCTCATGACATCCTCTGGGCTTGAGCACTCAGTCCATGCTAGCACAAGTGTAAGCAACCTGAAAGGCAGCTGTGTACATAGGAGGTGGGTGGAACAAACAGTAAACTATTCCTGGGTGCCTCAGAGCAGCAGAGGTGTTAAGATAATACACTTATTTCATATCCATTGCAGTGAGATTTGCACAACCTTTGATTGCAAGCACAGGTAAGGCAAAACTTCTTAGTTCTATACCTGGCTATACTCTAAATCTGGTCATGGGAAAATAGATACTGCCTTATTTACTAGCAAAGGGAAGAGCATGCCATCCCAATGCTATGTCTTCCCCCAGCGGTTTCATTGCAAAAGATGGATGGTGTTTACTTTGCAAAGAAAAGCTTTTTCCCTCCTTAAGATATTTCTAAAACAGAAAAAAGTCTCTGGTACTTTGAATTACTGTCCACTACTGGCGTAATAGATACATCTAATTTCTTACTCCAGATTGAAAAACATCTTGAAAAAATATGCATCATCACCTATATCTCAACATATATAAATTCCAACTAGATTAAGAAGAGTATGTGAATATGTGTTTGCCTTAGAAATAATTCAGATTTCCAACATTTGGTATATTTGGATTTTATTTATCCTTAGCTCAATTACAGCAGAAGCCAAGAAGACACAATGAAGGTGGTTGAACGTGGGAATATACTGCCCAGAGGGGTTGTGAAGTATTCATCCTTAAAGAAAATCAAGACCAGACTGGACAGGGCCTTGTGCAACCTCCTTTAGCTGACCCTACCCTGAACAGGGCTTTGACTGAAGCATCTCCTGAGGTCCTGGCCAACCTCAGTAATTCTGTGACATAGGCAGAGCAAGGACTGGGGCCAAGATTTGAGCTTGGGACCAAGCTCTAGTTCCTTAATCATCTTAGTGGCCATTTGCTGGACTTAGAGGGACATTGAAGGGATGAACACAGCACCAGAAAAAAGGGGTAGATACCAGGAAGGTTTGTGTAGCAATTTATCATTGGTGATAGGAGAAAAACTGCCTGCAGAGTTTTGACCTTGAGTATGGGGAGAGCAGATTTTGGGCTGCTGAAGGAGCTAGCTAGTTAGATCCCCTGGGAATCTGCTTTTGCAGGTATGGGGGTTTATGAATGCTGGTCACTTTTTTAAAAGCCATTTCGTAGGATCGGTTCTTGTATCTTCTTTTCAGCCTCAGTAATGAATTCGTTTCACCACTGCATTGCACAATCTGTGCATTAGATTATAAGCACAGTATTTTCTTATACAGGTATAGGTATCTTTCATCATATCAGGCTTCCTAGCAATTAATCAATGCTATTTTCACATACTGCTTTCACTTATTCTTTTTTTCACAGTGTCATGGTTTGACTCCAGCCAGAAACTAAGCACCATGCAGCTGCTTACTCGTTTCCGCCCCCCCCAGTGGGATGTGGGAGAGAATCAGAAAAAAAAGTAAAACTCCTGGGTTGAGATAAAGTCAGTTTAATAGAACAGAAAAGAAGAAACCAATAATGATGATCATAAAAAACAATAATAAAATGACAATAATAATAATAAAATGATTGGAATATACAAGTGATGCACAATGCAATTGCTCACCACTCACCCACCAATGCCCAATTTGTTCCTGAATTCCTCCCACGCCCACTCCCCCCAGTTTATATACTGGATATGACTTCACATGGTATGGAATAGCCCGTTGGCCAGTTTGGGTCAGCTGTCCTGGCTGTGTCCCCTCCCAACTTCTTGTGTCCCTCCAGCCTTCTCGCTGGCTGGGCTTGAGAAGCTGAAAAATCCTTGACTTTTAGTATAAACACTACTTAGCAACAACTTCAAACATCAGTGTGTTATCAACATTCTTCTCATACCGAACTCGAAACACAGCACTGTACCAGCTACTAGGAAGACAATTAACTCTACCCTAGACAAAACCAGGACACACAGCTAAATCTGGATTTGCCTGGTTTCTATCCCACTAATGTATTAGATGTGAAAAAAATCCTGACATTGTGCTCTGACTTCCTAATATAAATCTTCCTTTATTGATTGTGTTCATTTAACTCTCAGAAGGCTATTTCCTTAATTATTTAAATGTACTCAGTTCCTTAAATATACTTCTTAGCCCAGGTATAGCATGCTGTAACAATGGTTTTGATAGCACCATTCTTTGAAGCAGATATTTTCAAAGCCTTGCTCTGCCTTTACCTTCTGTAGCAACAGAAGGCGTCACATTAGATGTCATCAGAGCCTCCATTTCTTCTGGTCTTTCTATGATTCTGTATTATCAATTATTATCATTGCAAGTGCTTCATATCTAGATGATCTGTGAAACTAATAAGATCCCGTCTCAAAAGAGGAGAAAATATGAACTGAATCAAAAAAAAGTTTAAGCTAGAAAAGAAAATGGAAACCACTTGAACAAAAATAATGAAAATAGTTTAATTCTTAGGGCATTCAGGCATCTAGTGCCATTGGCAGCAGTCACAGAGTGGCAAGCATAGAAAAATAGATTATGAAGTAATGTCATCATTTAGATGGCTTTAAAGAAACTAGATGTACAAAAATTAATCTTGAAATACTTAGAGAAGTGCTGGCAGCAGAGATATAAACAGTTATTTTTGAAGAAATGATGAAAAATGGGTGAGATTCTAGAAAATAGTGCTTGTTGCTGCAATGGGAAGAGACTGTGAATTATAAACTTATATTTTTTTTCTTCGACCCTCAGAAGTATATGGAGAAAAATAAGTGCCCATACACAGGAAATAAATTCAGTATCAGCTAGTATGAATTCATCAGGAACAAATCATGTCAATACAATTAAATTTTGCTCTGTGGCAGACTGGCAAGGTTGAGGGTTGAGAGAGAATTAAGAAATATTATATGCTGTGACCATAGAAAAGCTTTTGACACAACCATATTTGATATCTGTAAGAAAACTAAGAGAAAATAGTAGGATGCACATTCATAAATGGGTGCAAGACTAGGTGGAAAAGCATACCATACTATTATCAAAGGGTTCTTTGCCATCTGAGGATGAGTAAGGTGACATTTTCTGCTTGTCTATCTTGGACAACAGTTACTAATTATTTTCGTTAATAACCTGGGATATTAAATAAGTAGTCCTTTTATTTTGCAGATGACTTTTACCTCTCTAAACTTGAGAGGCTGAAAACCACAAAGGATGGGATAAGAATTCAAAACCATCTTGATAATTTGGAAATATTTGAACAAAAAATATTCAGAGTGATAAATACATTTAGGTAGAAAAATCACACAAATACAAGATGAAGAAAGACAAAACCAGCTAATAGTTCTGATCTCAAGACAGGTCATGATACATAAAAAAGCAAATATGATAACAAGGTGTATAAATAGGAATAGTCTAGTACAAGTGGCAGCATTAAGTCCACAGCAGCAATACTGAACCCATTTATGGGTTCTACACTTCCTGAAAGGTGGGGGCTAAATGGGGAAAGTCCATGATAATTACATGCAGCCAGGAGAGCGAAATGTTTATGGAATTTGACTTATGAGGTAAGTTTGAAGACTGGGTTTGTTTATTCTAGAACATAGAAAACTAAGGAGGAAGTAATAAGTTTTTGCACTGTTCAAGGTTTCTTCAAAGGGAAAGGAAATTGTTCCTTACATCTGCTGGAAAGAGGTTAGAAAGTAAAGGGATGCTTCTTCAGGAAAGACTGTTTTAAAAATTTCCAGTAGTAAACAAATAAAATGTGGTGGGATACTTCTCATCCAGAGGGGTTTATGAGAACAAGCATCTGTCAGGAATGTAATAGACCCACTGATTCTGCCTTAAGGCAAGGGTGGACCTGAAGACCTGGTAGGTTAATGCTAAACTTCTTTTTCTGTGGTTCAATAATTATTTTCAGTGCTTGAGTCACTATACTTTTGTATAGTTCCATTTTGTTGGTAGAAATATATATCCAAACTGTAGAAACTCAACCTGAGTTCAGTGCTTTCTGTAGTCAAAACTTTCATTTTAAATCCTTCTATAAGACAAGCTGTTCATAAGATTCCTCAAGGACATGCACTTCTATTAAAAGATTTAGTGCTGATTGGTTTACCGTCTTTTTCATTGATATATACTTGGGAAAAAGGAAGACTGCAAAAGGCTGCTAAAAAATCAAAAGTTTTGGTGAAACAATCCTAATATTTACAGGAATGAAAAAACAAGTAATCAATAAACCTGAAGGAACATTCCCAAAAATCTACAAAGCATTTCCTGAGGCTATTATGATTCAAACTTTTTTTTTTTTTTCTTTTTAAAACTCTCTTTTATCCCAGGACATACACCATTGGTAGAATTCCATAGCCAACATCATATTGAACTGCAATTTGGGCTGTTAACTCAGAAAGTATGAACCTTTCTTGTTGTATAGGGCTTGTACACAGTTTTATGGGGTTGCTGTGTCAAGAAACTCAATAAATTGTAATTAGCTGTTTAAACGTTATCAAGACTTTTGACAATCCTTATGGACTTTGCAGGAGCCTACTAGAGTATGATGGATTGTCAGCTAGTCTGCTGGAATGGAAACAGACTAATATACTTGGTTGTCACTAGGAGGTATTACTCATGACTCTACTACCAGACAGGGAGGTCAAAGGGAGGGGGCAGATGGTATCCATTCTGATTTTGCAAACCTATAAAGACACCTACAGTGTCAAAATGAAGATATTTCTTTGAAAGTAAGACTCAGCCATGTAAACTCACATGATAGAGAGAACGAGTGGCAGAGAAATGTTTTAATCAAATTATGAGACTGTATCTGACGGTTCTGAATATTTTGACATTGTTCAGATACAATCCGATTACTAAAGATTTCCTATTGTTGATTACCCATTAACCTATGGAGACCAGAGGCTAGCAATGATACCAAGGTGACTTGCTAACCTACCAGCTAGCTTGGTTTTATAAAATGCAAATGAACTCTGCATTTCAGTTTCTCATTTATAAATGAAGCAGTAGAGTATTTGCAACCTTGCATAAAATCTAAAATAAAATTGAAGAATTAAAGTTGCAGTGTGGCCTGTCAGTGGTTAATACTAGACAAGATAAGTACAGGAAAGCAAGTTTCAGAGACACCCTCAAAAGACCATGAAGTTCAACTTTGAAGAGTTTTTAAAGAGAAAGGAAGACTTGTCTTTTGGAAACAGATGAAAAATATTTTAGGTTTGATCCTAACTTCATGCATAAAATTAAGTTAGATGAGTTGGATTAGATTAGATTAGATTAGATTAGATTAGATTAGATTAGATTAGGTGAGAAGAAGCAAGATGACTTGAATATTATTGTGATAAGAACAAATAATCAAAATAATGATTGTTGCTGTTTCTCCCAATCCTGGTCTTGCTCCAAAATCTTTATTTATTCTTTATTGATGACAAGCAAACAGAAAACAGATATAATGCCTTGCAGGTTTAGTGCATAATGTGCTAGGGAGGACAATTTCAGGGAAAAATAGTTATTTTCTAAACATAAATTGGTTTGTTTACAACTAGTCCTAGAAGAGAGTTCTCATCATAAATAAAATGAAAAGATTGTTTTCCCTCAAATCTTAGTGAAAACCTGCTTCCCATTCTTGGGAATCAGTTCTGCCTAAAGAATTAATAATTGGAGAGAAAAGATGGGTTTTGTCCTATCTAACTTTGGCCACCTAAACAGCCACTGGTTGTGATTCATTTACTGAAGCATTAGTTTCCAGTGCTCTTCAATATTCCATACAGTATCTGTAGAGCTGGCAGATATGAAGCGCAAGAAAAGTAGAGACAATCCACACCTTTTTTGAGAGACAGTTGTAGGCCTGGGAGAATATCCGGGTACACATCAAAAAGTACTACATGTCTTTGCCTGGGCAATTAAATATCTGAGGTTGTGATTTAATGTGATATGAAGAAATTTAGATGCACATGTCTAGACATATGTATCCATATACATGTTGGGAGGTCTAAGCTTCCATTTATAGTCAGCAGAAATCTAGCCAAGGGAGTTTAGAGAGCTATTTAGCTGGCCACCTGGCAGATGTTGACTTTAAAGTGTGTTGAATCTCTGTCTACACCCATGGAATGTAATGACCAGTGGTGGGCGCTTGGACATATGTAGACAGCTAAATTTAGAAGATCCTGCACTCAGCCCAGCCATTAAGCTTTAATTAATTTTAACTTAGGGAGGTAGGTATGTACTGAGAAACACTAGCTATCACAGAAGATGAAAATATTCTGTCAAGATATTTGCAGAAAAAAAGTGCCCAGATGACCAACTTTAAATATACACTGACAGCTAAAAGGTTAGCTAGTGTCATGGACATCACTCTAAAAGACTGGTACAAAACCAGACAAGAATAACTAACCTGGAACAGAGTAAGGAAAGGGAGAGAGATTAATCTGATCTTCACTGTCATGCTGCCAATGGCTGTACTGCAGTGGAGCTACATTTTGGACAAAAAGGGTCATCTTACCAAGAAGGTTTGGATAAAATATACAAACTTAATAATAGTGATTCATACATTAAAACTAATTCAAGAAAATCATTCCTAGGACTGATCTGTCCTCAGGGAAAGAATTTGCTACAGGCAACACCAACTGTGCCTTGCTCCATTTATAGTCTTCATAAAACCCTGTTAACTATATGTCTCCTAAAGTTTCAGTGTTCGTTCCCAAGATAAGAAAGATAGCTTGAAACAATATCTGCACTCCTTCATGTTATTTTTAAAACAGATATGAGCTTTCTTCATGTACACTCCAGCCAGTGAAGGTAGATGAACTTGCACTAATCCCGAAGCGATTTCTTCATGGTAGTAAGTCATGATGGTAAGAATGTTAGCTCACTCTTATGCTAACATCTCAACATCTTGACTACTACTTTAAGGATAGTTCACGTCCAGCCACCTTGGAAGGAGGATATAATTATCAAGATTTGCCTAGAAAAGAAAACACAACTACATCCTCAGTATAGCAAAGGAACCTGATAACTTGCTACATGCTACTTCTTAATTTGAGACTTTTTATACCAAGGATGCATCTTCATAAATCTCATAGTCTGGAGATTATAACTGCTTGCTCTAGACATTCTTTTCCCTCAGTGACAAACAGCAGCCAAGGCGAATGGCTGGATTGCATAAAAATCTTTTTGTAAGAAACTCTACTGGCATTTCCTAACACAGTATTATATTTCAGGCTCACACCAATGATAACATTTAACACAGAGCTCAGCTGGGCAATATTTATTTCCAGAGGTCTCTGGACATGTGCAAAATACCTGTAAAATGGAAGCTTAGAGCTCTAATTTCTAGTAAAGCTTATTTCATATTGAATGTCAAAAAACATTTTATGGTTGTTTATTTAACACTGATTATTGTGCTTTACTTGCTTTGTGCAATTTAAAAGTTGCATCTAAGCTTTACATATGCAAGGATGCATAAATCACTGCTTTTACAAGAGTAAATTAATATTAGTGAACATTTAGAATAATTTATCTGAAGTTGGTGGATTTAGTAATTACTTGAACTTTTAGATCATGACTTCTAGAGTTGTGGTCATCTAGTTGACAGAAGCTGTCTGGATGTCACAGAAGTGGATAAAAGTTAACACATTTTTGTTAGACACTTGAAAGCATTCTGCAACCCTATGTGCTTTTTGGCTATCTACAATCCAGCGGATAATGATAAAACTGTTCTCTCTCAAAGGGAACTTTTAGAATTAAGGATTCTTCATGAGATAACGAATTTGTTAAAATAAACTTGTGTGGAAATAGGGGCTTCACAATAAATTTTGCTTTCTTTAATTTAAACATAAATTAATGGAGTATATTTGTATTGTTGAAGACGATACCAAACATTCATTTCCTGGGTTCAATTTCATTCTGAACTAGCAAGCACTTAACACTGTCAGCCCCTTGTGCTTTTAACTGAATAAAGGTCAGATAATCAGACATCTGAAAGGATAGCTCATTTATCATCCTTTGATAAATGTGTCAGTAGCTAATCTTTAGCAGTGGATGATAACAACATACAATGAAAATTTAATGGATTCAAAGCACTGAATTTACAACAACAAGGATGTAATGATGCTGTAAATCAGAAAGTTCAATTTTATTCCATATTTTAGATGAAATTATATTTGTGGCTGAAAACATTAATTACCACAATCTAAACGTTATTCTGATAAATTGTGTTCCACAGTGGTCAAGACTGATCTTGATAAGAATTCATAATTATAGAACTGATTGAAGTATTATTTCAACAAACAATTGTAGGATTTCTATCCCATCAAGCTAACTGCTGAAGCCTCACCAGTTTAGAAATTGTTAAACTTTTCTTGCTACAAGTTCATATATACCATTTCAGTAGCACATATTCTGACTTATATATAATTTATTATTCACCTAAAGTAAAACCTAGCCTAGTCAACCTAGACCTACAACTGAGGTTGAGAGCATAGGTGTCTGTCTTAGGTCATATATTGTCAGCCCTATACAGATGTTTCTGATATTCTAAGGCATCTCAAATGACTGGACACATCTGTTTAGAAGACTATTTTCTCAAAACTTTAGGAATCTTTTTTTTAAATATTGTTTTGGTTTTATCTAATTTTGTAAGTATTGTAGAACATAAGAAAGAGTAGTGCTGAAGATACGATATGAAGACAAATGATACACAGGAGTTATTAGATCCATGTATTCCTTGAATTGATGCCAGAAGAAAAATGTCTGACTTACAAGTTTATATTACTGCCACAGAAGGCAGGTCTCTACCTCCCTTTGCCGCCACCTTCTCTTTCTCTCCAGAAGTCCATGACAGAATCACATTAAGAGATATAGCTGATTATTTTTTGCTAGAACTCAGATTGTGGCAATTATAGTTAAAACCAGAGCCAGAGCAGATGCAGAAGACTTTCAAGCAAGTATCAGGTATTCCCTTGGAATCTGTTGGGATTTACAAGTTTTGAGATGGTCCTGTGCAGGACAAGGGAGATGATAGAGAAAATATCCAACACTTCAGTGATAAAAAACACACTGAGAGAAGTCTGGAGAAAATTGTCAGGGTATTTTACTACTTCACAGTCATATTTTTCCACGGAAGGGAACAATCTAGATCTATGTGGTTTATATTCTGGGTTATGGCATGCACAAACAAATTTTGAATCTGTTACTTAAGTTAAGAAAGGACAAAGACAATGTAAGTCTTATTTTCTAGGTGTTGAATTAGGTTTATTTAATTAATTCTAAAGAAGTTTCAAGTAACTATGTATTTAGCTTATAAAGGAGTTTTGTCAGAAAACAATTCACGAAGAAGAAAAGAATGGGGTTGCATTCATATCTAAAGTTTTAAATATCCTAATAACCACTTTTATCTAATTTTCAAGGATACGTTGCATTCTAATAGTTCATAATGTAAAAATCAGAAATATCATCTCCTTGCAGTATAATTTTGCAGGTATTATTTTCGTAACAGGAAATAAAGTAGATTTACTGCATGCTCTGTATCAGCTTTGCAAACTCACTGTTATGTTTGAGTCAAAAAACAGAACAGGAACTTTCTTAACAGAAAAAAACTTTCAAGAAATAATTAAAAAAAAGAAGAAAAGGTTATGACTGACGATAATTTTTTCTACCAGGAAGCTTAACTCAAACCTTTGATGTGTGTACAAAAGCAGGCTCAATACTATTTATAGTGAAGTCAGTGATATGAATGATAAAGAATATTTTCTTACAGTGGCACGCTGTTATTATTCAAGGGTCAACATTTCAAACACTTCACCATAGTAGCTATTAGTCAAAATAATAAAGTTCTATAATTTTAGACTAAAGATTTATATGACACTTTGTACCTAATATCTGGAGCTGCTCATTAAGATTAAGTGGACAGCATTGGATTAAAGAAATAATACAATAAAAACTAGCAAATAATTTATAATTACATATATACTCCTCTTCACAAGGCTTTTGAAGAGCAAAGCAAGATGCTTGCATAATGGATGTTTCTTTCATGCGTATTATGCAGCTGTACTTATTTTTTTATCTCTATCTCAATTAATTAATTAGGCAATTTTCTTATAAATTGTTCTTAGATAATAAGAATGTATCATTCAACTCAGAATGGTTTTGTATTATAATGACTTAATATGAATTCTGAGTATTTTCCTTATGATCCAATCTGCTTATAATCGTATATGAAATTTACAATTAGTTTTCATCGGTTGATAAGATTTCTATTCTCTTACTTAAAGATTTATCAAATAGACATTGAATTTGTGATTTATACAAAATTAACTGAAGCACTTAAATACCTCTGTGATAAATGAAGAATCAGAACGTAGAAAAATACACATAAAACAAAAATAATTTAGATTAATTGAAACTTACATGCTTGTTTCAATGCTTTTGCTTCCTGTGTGGGATTATATTGAAGTCTACAAACATAATAGTGAGAGGTTGTTCTGGGAAAACTACAAAATGAAGAAAGCTTTTTCATACTCGAAGTAGAACCAGACAGAATAGCTTTAGTGGGACTGCTCTGAAAACAATCAAGGCAATTTAGTATGAGCAGAAGACAGATAATGAAACTTTTGATAGTGAAAACTTGACTAAAAATCATTAGAGAAGGTATGTTTTAAGGAGTAAAATTTTCTGAAGCTAAACATAAATTTTCTGAGCATACACATTTTAAACAAAGAGTTAGAAATTTTAGAAAACATATTCCTAGGTTCAGCTGCAGTGCTGGGTACTTGGAAGTTTTATTTATATTCTGCTACACATTTGTCATCGTCCACAGGGGAGGTCTATTAAAGCTTACAAAGGTGACAGTTTCTCATGAAAAGTATAGAGATGTGTTTATGTAACTACTGCATGATTCTATGTGCATCACATGAAATCCAAGCAAAGGGTCAAAGTGTTCCTATCAGTTTAGTCTCAAAACTTTTTAATGTATGATTATTGCTGCCTCACAAGCAATTATTTTAATCTTGCTTTAAGATACAGTTCTGAACATATCCAGGAGGGCTTTACGGCTGATTGGCCTGATCTGAAAAGTCCTTCAAAAAGTTTAAGACATTATGCATGCACTGATGTATAATATTATACTAAGCCAAAGTACATTAGAATCTCAGTATTTCACTAGTGTATATGACTGATCATCTAGAAATCAAGAATAAAAGAAAAATAAAAAAGAAAAAAGAAAAGCAAATTATACATTGTCTTGTATGGAAGGTGCAAACTTCCACTTTGTTTTCTTACATGGTGATCTTCTATCACCATGGGGCTTCGGTCTGACTCAGAGGCCTAGGGCTCATTATAATCATGATGCTTAGCACTCACTGAAGAAAACAGATGTTTTTAAAATACTTCTAAGAAAATAGGTTTGGGATTAGGTAATAAAAAGAACTGTGGGATAACATGAAAATTAACAAAGCTGATAAGAGGTGTTCATGAGAGACTTGGAAAACATACCATATTTTATGGTTATTTGTTTTCTTTATAATGAACAGAGTATAAAGAATATATCACTCCATTCTTGATGTTGGCTTGTTTCAGACGGATTCTCCTACACACTGTTACTGTCATTATTATTATTATTATTATTATAACTACTCCTGCTATTGTTCTGCAGATAATGTACTGTAAGATGAAATACCCAAGAGGTCTGGAGACATGCGAAACAAAATCTCAGACCATACTGTCTTTGAAAATAATGTATATCACTCTTGTGAAACTTTGAAGTGAATAAATTGAAAAACTCTAATGAAAGGAGCTAGCCTCCTAGCCCGAAGTCAAATTAATCTCTCCACATCTTCCTTGAAAATTATTTAAGAAAAAATAAATTATCTTTGTAGCAAATTTATCTTCATCCCTAGGTGTTGAACTGCGTGTGTCTGCTGTGACAATATTTATTGTAGACAGCAATGGAAAAATCAGGGGTTTTTTACATTGTCTGAACATTACAACTTTGTCTTAGAATTCATACCACAATGTTAAAAGGATATATTTTTGTTCTCCAGTTTTTCTATTCTTCAGCTATTCTGATCATGGAGAATTTTCCTTTCTGGTTTCAGTTTTTATTTGAATATCTGCTCCTCTAAGTGGAGATTACATTTTCCATTCCTTAAATTCTGTGGAGTGGAAATAGCAGCTTTGAATGGAAGGCAAGCATCTTAAAGTTTTCCAAGAGCTAGAAGGTCATCTTGTCCAATCCTCCTGTTCAAGCAGGGTCACCTAGACCCATCTAGCTCCCCAAATACCCATGGGTGCATCGTACCAGGGCCCATGGATTTATGTATGGCCAGTTTGCATAAGTACTGCCTGATCTCATTGTCTTCCACCAAAGGCAAGTCTTCCTTGCTCCAGAATTTCCCTCATCTTTAGGTCCTTGGATTAAAAAAAAAAACAAGAGTTTTGACATAGACAGTGGGATTGAGTGCATCCTCAGAAAGTTATCTGATGACACCAAACTGGGTGGTGCAGTTTATTCTCTTGAGGGGAGGAATGCCATCCAGAAGGACCTTGACAGGCTTGAGGAGCAGGCCTGTGTGAACATCATGAAGTTCAACAAGGCCACGTTCAAGGTCCTGCACCTGGGTCAGGGCAATCCCCAATATCCATGCAGACTGGTGAAAGAATGGATTGAGAGCAGTCCTGTGGAGATGGACTTGGGTATACTGTCGGATGAAAAATTGGACATGAGCCAACAATGTGAGCTTGCAGCCCAGAAAGGCAATCGTATCGTGGGCTGCATAAAAAGAAGTGTGGCCAGAAGGTCAAGGGAGGTGGTTCTCCTCCTCTACTCAACTCTTGTGAGACCCCACCTGGAGTATTGTGTCCAGCTCTGGGTCCCCCAGCACAAGAGAGACATAGACCTGTATGGAGACAAACTTTTTAGCAGGCTCTGTTGTGATAGAGCAGGGGATAGTGGTTTTAAACTAAAAGAGGGTAGATTCAGATCAGATAGAAGGAAGACATTTTTTACAATGAGGGTGGTGAAACACTGGAACAAGTTGCACAGAGAGGTGGTAGATGCCCCATCCCTGGAAACATTCAAGGTCAGGTTGGACGGGGCTCTGAGCAACTTGATCTAGTTGAAGATGTCCCTGCTCATTGCAGGGGATTTGGACTAGATGACTTTTAAAGGTCCCTTCCAACCCAAACTATTCTATGATTCTATGATCCTATGACCTGTCAGAACGGGTCCAGAGAAGAGTCACAAAAATGATCAGGAGGCTGGAACACTTCTCCTATGAAGAAAGGCTGAAAGAGTTGGTGGTGTACAGCCTGGAGAAGAGAAGACTCCAGGGAGATTGCATTGTGGCCTTGCAATATATATAGGGGCTTATTTTCTTAAAATAAAGATGGAAAGAGACTTTTTACCATGGCCTGTAGTGACAGGACAAGGGGCAGTGGTATTAAACTGAAAGAGGGTAGATTTAGATTTGAGATAAGAAATTTTTTTACAATGAGGGTGGTGAGGCACTGGAATTGGTTGCCCAGAGAAGTTGTGGATGTGCCATCATTGGAAGAGTTCGAGGTCAGGTTGGATGGGGCTTTGAGCAAGCTTATCTAGTGAAAGATTCTCCTTTGGGTTGGACTAGATGATCTTTAAAGGTCCCTACCAACACAACTCATTCTATGATTCTATGATTCCTGAAGACCGGTGTCACTAGTAAAGACTAAAGTGAAGAAGGCATTCAGTACCCCAGCCTTTGCCATGTCCTGTGTCACCAGGGCCCCTGCCTCATTCAGCAGTGGGCCCACATTTTCCCCTAGTCTTTCTTTTGCAACTTATGTACTTACAGAAGCACTTCTTGTTGCCCTTGACATCCCTTACCAGATTCAACTCCAGATAGTCTTTGGCTTTCCTAACCACACCTCTGCATGCTCATGGTCTCTGTATTCCTCCCAAGTCACCTGTCCCTGCTTCCACCTTCTGCATGTTACATTTTTACATTTGAATTTTGCTAGCAGCTCCTTGTTCATCCATGCACTTTTGTATTCCTGCGCTTTGATGTTCAAAAGTCCTTTATGTTGTATTTTTTGATTCCTCAGTACTTTTTCGAATCTAAATCTAGAGACTTAATTTTTACTGCATTTCTATTCTGGGCTGTTAAGGAAGAAATATGTACTCTAGAAGTTTCTAGCTTGTTTTTTCATGGCTTCTACTACTGCATTTCCATTAGGAAGGATGAAAGAAGAAAAGCTATACAAAAAGTGATGACTAAACCTTTTTGCTATAATTTTAAGTCACATTTGATATAGCTGTCAAAGATATGATAATTTCACTTGAGGAGCATTTTGTTTGTTTCTGGCTTTGTCAGCTAGTTTTATCATTGCCATAATTTATATATAATTTAAGCAGGATGTCAGTTGTAGCAAAATGATTTACCTCAAACATTTTATCTGTCTCTTTGTGCTGTGCCCAAATATTCTACATTTCAGAAAGCTACTGGTATGCATGTGATTGCCCATACAAAGCCCTTCTTATCCTCCAAATATGTGTCTCATAACTCACTTTGCTGATAAACAGCATAATTGCCATTGTTAGTCTCAATAAAATATTTTTTTTGGTTACTGGGCTGTTTAACCATTTAACAGAACTGTAAAATATTTTGTTGAGTATAGATTTCTTTTACAATGCATTTATGATTCTGATGTTTAACAAATAGAATCTATTTATTTCTATTGTGATGAATTTCATTAAGGGAGATTCAAGCTGAGAACCTAATGCAAGCTGAATTAAATCAGAAACCACAGATATCCCTAATTGTCCATGACTAGATCTATGTAGTTATACTTAGCCCTTCCTTAAGTTAATAGCACAGACATTCTGGTAATTTATTTAACTCATTAACCCACTATTAATTAGTAATACCCACTAATTTTCGAACTTTCATATGGAGCCTAAGAGACTGTTGTGGTTTAACCCCAGCCAGCAACTAAGGACCACGCAGCTACACACTCACTTCCACCCCACACCCAGTGGGATGGGAGAGAGAATTGGGAAAAGAAGTAAAACTTGTGGGTTGAGATAAGAACAGTTTAATAGAACAGAAAAGAAGAAACTAAT
>JAVJGG010000005.1:19857023-19872441 GCA_035590195.1 Aviceda cuculoides | reverse complement strand
GCTTTATATGCTGAGCGTGATGTCCTATGGTGTGGGATATCCCTTGGGTCAGTGGGGGTCAGCTGGCCCAGCTGTGTCCACTCCCAACTCCTTTTGCCCCCCCCAGCCTCCTCGCTGGTGGGGTGGGGTGAGAAGCAGAAAAGACCTTGACTCTGTGTAAGCACTGCTCAGCAATAATCAAAACATCTCTGTTTTACCAACACTGTTTTCAGCACAAACCCAAAGCACAGCCCCATACCAGCTACTATGAAAAAAATTAACTCTATCCCAGACAAAACCAGCACAATAAATTATTGTAAATTGTCAGAATCCAGTACTCTTTGGCCAGGTTCTTTTAGATATTCCACACCAGGAGGGTTCAATGTTTAATATAAAATTTACCTGTTTGTGAATATTTGATGTTAACATGGGACTTTGATTTTGCAGAATGATACAGCAATATAATGAAATCACAACACAAACACAATATAATAACTGCAATGTACAATTGGATCACAATACAGACATGATTCCTATTACTGGTCTCTGTAAACTCACCAGCACGGTGCTGGATGTCCTCAGTCTCCAGGAACACGTGAGTTAAAGCCAGCTTAAGCCTGTTGCTCTCTTCAAACTTCATTTTCTTGTTTTTTCAATTTTTATTAGAGCCACATGTACTTTCCCATGCAGGTCTGGCTGGCTGTGGAAGATAATACTTTTTATTGACTAGAGAAGGCCATTTACATAACTGCTTAACACAGTCAGCTGTTACAGCCATTTATCTAAAGCAAAGGCTACTCTCTGGTCCCCTTTATGTTGTTCTTCCTTTGTAATACCTGTGGTCACTGAATTATTTTCTGAAATTCATGAGCACATCATCCTTGCTATAGTATTGGGTTTATGTGTCCAAGTTTTGGTAGCAGGGGGCTGTGAGGAGCGACTGGGGCTGCCCCATGCTAGACATCTGGTTCCAGATGGCTCCTATGGACCCACCACAAGACAGACCTGAGCCTGTCAGGCAAGCTGGTGGTGCCTCTGTGGTAACATATTTAGCAAAGGGTGAAAAGTGCTGTACAGTAGTTGAGAGAGTGAGGAGTGAGAAAAAATGCAGACCCACAGGTCAGTGAAGAAGGAGCTGGGGGAGGTGCTCTAGCTGCCAGAGCAGATTCCCCTGTAGCCCATGGAGAAGACCATGGTGATGCAGGTTGTCCTCCCTGCAGCCTATGGAGGACCATGCTGGAGCAGATATCCGCCTTGCAGCCTGTGGAGGATCCCAAGCCACAGCAAGTGGAGGTGCCCCGAAGGAAGTTGCAAACTGTGGAGAGCCCATGCAGGAGCAGGCTCCTGGCAGGAGCTGCAACCAATGGGGGGCCTGTGCTGTAGCAGTATGTCCCTGGTGGACTGTACTCCATGCAGATGACACATGCTGGACCAGTTCTTGAAGAACTGCAGTCGATGGGAAGGACCCACATTGGAACAGTTCATGAAGCACTGTGTCCTTCATGAGGGACCCCATGCTGGAGCAGGGGAAAAGTGTAAGGAAGATGGGAGCAGCAGAGGCAAAGTATTATGAACTGACTGCAATCCCCATTCCCCATCGCCTCATGCCACTCAGGGGAGAAAGTAGAAGACTCAGGAATGAAGGAATTAAATTGAGCCTGGGAAGATGGAGGGGTGGAAGGAAGGTATTTTCAGTTTTGTCTTTGTTTCTCGTCATCTTTCTCTATTTTTGCTGGCAAAAAAAATTAATTGCCCTTTCTCCAACTTGAGTCTTCTTTGCCCATGATGGTAATTGCTGAGTGGTCTCCCTGTCTTGAGTGATCTCATGTCAACCCATGAGCTTTTCCATCATATTTTCTCTGCCTGTCCTGCTGAGGACGGGGAGTGGGAGAGCAGATTGGCGGGCATCTGGCAGCCAGCCAAGCTTAACCCACCACACCTATCTTCTTTGAGCCTTCTTCCATTGTAGGGATTTGTTGATTTGTCACACAAACAAAATGGAGATTGATACCCCTGCCATACTGTTCCACATAATTTTTGTCTGTAACTAGAAGATTGTTTGTCAGGGACTGTTCCTTCTCTGTTAATAGTACAGTTTCTCTAGAAAATGCACATGAAGAGATAGAGTAGGTAGCAAAGCACAGACCTGAAAAACTCTTCTGCTCAGCAATAGTTGGTTCAGTCATGGATGAGACAGAACCGAATGTCAGAGGGAAGAACTGAAAGAACGCCTTCTGTGTGGTAACATGGGAAACCATTTCTTCACTTTCATCATTTTCTGGCAAGTGTTCAGACAGCCAATGGTCACTAAAAATATTAACTGTATGTCAGAAAGTTAATGGAAATTCTCCACACATTAAGTGTAGAACTCAAAAAGCAAGATAGTATATATGGGAAAATTCAGGAAATGAGCAAAGTATCTAAATTCTCAGCAAAATCATTCTCCTCTATTCCTTTCCCTTCACCAAAGTTAAGGTGCTTTCAAGTTAAATTTCCACTTCTAGTGAAGTATGTTCTTAAATTGTAAGTATGTCTATTCTGCTGCTGTTTTCAGCTCCTAGTTCTCTTTACATGGAGTTCTGTTTACATGGAGTTCTGTTTACATGTTTAGCTGGGAGTTGCTAAAATTTCAATGTACTTACATCACATTAAACCAGCTGGGGTTCTGCTTAGCAATAAATCTTAGAAAATATTCATTTTCAGGGGGTTACTTCTCTGTGTCATGATTACATTTTATAGGTGTTATCTACTAAGGGATTCTCAGCTAATTGCTTAGAAACAGTATTAAGTTTACTTTTTTGATAGCTTTGAATAGATGAAATACTGATTTCCATTAGTGAGTGCACACAAAGCAACAGACACATGGAATTATCAGCCAATAATTCAGAAAATGACCATGACAATCATCAGCCCCTAAAAGGCATGTGAATTATTTTGTAATACAAGCACTTTTGAAACAGTTTACCATAAAAAATATTAAAAGTTACAAAACAGATAGCAAAGTCAGCTCTGTCAAATGGATGCAACTTGAGCTGAATCTATTTGAAACTTTGTCAGAGTATAAGACTATTCCAAATTGGGTCAGGTGTAAATGAGACTGTGCTAATTTTTGATGTATGAATTTGTATGAATGGTTGTTGTGGTTCAAGCCCAGCTGGCAGCAAAGCACCAGGAGGGCATTTGCTCACTCCTTCCCCCCTCCCCGCCCTCTCCAGTGGGATGGGAAGGAGAATCAGAGAGGAGGGGGGAAAGACAAAAAGGGGGGCAGAACCTCATGGGTTGAGATAAGGACAGTTTATTGGGACAACACAAGGAGAGAAGTTACAATGATAAAAACAGTACTGATAAAAGAATATACAAAACAAGTGATGCACAATGCAGTTGCTCACCACCCGGAACCTGACGCTCTGCCATTTCCCCTGCTGCGATAGCATCCCATGGCATGCTACCCAGTTATATACTGAGCGTGACATCACATGGTATGGAATATCCCCTTGGCTAGCTTGGGTCAGCTGTCCTGGCTGTGCCCCCTCCCAGCTTCCTGTGAAAATAACTCAGCCAAACCCAGGATAATCCTTATTTCCATGTGAAAAGTATTTGTGCATCTGCCTTAGCACATTTCCTTGATTCATGTACTCATGCAAATGCATATATGTATACATAAGTAGATCCTGGTGATTCTCCTTCTCTCTAGTCCCCTATGTAAGTTTTAGAAGTTCTTTGATAATTTAGACCCTGTAACAAAATAATGGACAAACATTAATGCTAGTGTCAAAGTGCACAACCTGGTTTTTGTGATATTACTATGCTCATCAGAGGTCATTACATTTTTTTCATTCTCACAAAGTGTTTTTTTCCTAAAAATAAAATGAAAAATTTTCATACCCAAACTTCATTCATGGAAGGGTGAAGAGTTAGTAATTGCCCTTAGCATTACCAAGCATCAATTCAATCATGTCTGCAAATGACTTCTGGAAACTGGCTGAGGAGTGCCAAGAAGCTACCTTAAAATGTCATCCCACAAATTACCTATTGTTTTTCTTCTAATAAATCTTCCTGTCTTTCTGTAGGTATACATCACAGTTTAGTGTATCTGTAAGGCCCTTTATTTCATTAGTTTTAATGCAAGCAACTTCCATTTTCATTACATTCTTTGCTTTTCATTTTTTATTCTTACAGTAGAGCTTTTTGTTGTGTGAACATTCACTACTTCAATGCATGTGTCTCTGGGGTGTAGCATAGTAGTTATCCTCTGTAACAAAACTTCTGTTAAAAACCCCTAAACAAACACCAGACAATGCCCTCCACCCACCATACCCCCAAGAAAAAAAAGACTGTTTAGAAAAAAAGACTCCAGAGAGAAGTATAAGGGTGTTTCACACAGATCAACTTACCCAGATTAGATTTTCACCAGCAAAATGGGTTTAATACCCTTATCCTTATAAAAGTGTCTCAGGATCTCTTAATGAACATTAGCTGTCAGAGCACTGATATCAATTTCTAAAGTAATTTCTGTCTCTCAAACACAGTTGTCGTCTTGGTAAAACATGATACTACTGCTTGCTGGGAAAACAAATCATTGTGTTTGCAATGTGCAGACAAATCAGTCTGGTGTTAAACAAAGAACTGAACAGTTCTCTGCAGAGAAACTGATACTGATTAAAAATCCTGTCTTCACCAGTTCTTATGGCCAAACTATATTATACAGAAATATTGCCACATCCTTTAGAAATTCAGATCAAACTAAGACCTGTATACCACTAAATAAAATGTTCCAAGAGAAAAGAAAGATGTTGTGCAACTTATTTAAATGGGATTTTATTAAACCACACAACTATTTTAACAACAGTTAAAGTAACGCAATACTGTACTGACTACAGCAAGCAGGGGTGATAACATTATGTACTATAAGATTTCCTAATGTTTCTAAAAATAACACCCTTTTTCTACCTAAACTGTAATCATCTGAACACTCAGCTTCTAAATGTTATGTATACCTGGTTTAAAATAAAAATAAAAAAAAAATATCAAGCCCAAATAGGCTAGACATTTCTCTGAAAGAGGCTGAAGGTGAATATATGGGGGTTTATCCATGTTAAAGAAATCTAGAAACTTGTTAAAAGCTATTTATGCCTCATGCTTTGAATTGTGGAGATTAAGTTTGTCAGGAATCGTGGATTTTTGCCATGTTTGTGGAAAAACAGAGAGTTTAGCCAAATTGCACAGCTTAAAAAAAAAAAAAAAAATCCCATTCATACATATTCATTTGTAAAGCAGAATTTCACAGCTCCATTCCCTAAACACTCCATCTGCACTGAGCATGTTCTGGCCAGGTCTCAGCAGATATTCATGAATCATGGTAGCTCTACATCTAAGAATTGTAAGCTACAGCAAAAGGATTGTTCCTCTTGAACAACCAGTCTCTATATTTGTGCCCAGGCAGCAAGAGAAAGTGGACAGAGGAGATGAGGGTGCAAACTATCCAATTTCAATTCAGTTAAGATAAAAGATATTTTTGGAGCTAGATGATTAGACAGAGATAAGGAGGGGCATAGGAGGTTCCGTTTCAAGGAAAACACATTACATGGTGTAAACTGAGACTTACTGAAAAAAAAAAAAAGTGTCAGCGGGATTCTGATATATAACTTCCAGAGAGTGGTTCAGGAATCTGTTATTAGAGGTGAAGGGAAATTAGAGGTGTCTGAAAAGGCTAGACAAATGTGCATGGATATAGTCTGGTAAGAAACCATAGCACTGTTGCAGACCTGAGGTGGTCTATGCAAAATAAAATGGTTAATATGGTGGAAAAGAAGAAGCGAGATTAGATGTAGAGCTCAGAAATTAAGATTTTTGTTAGAAAGCATTTGAGCACTAATGGAAAGACACAAGTGAAGGTCAGAAGGCAACAAGGGAGCCAGGCTGAATGAAGAACCGTGGGGAGAGCAAGTGGAATTTTATGGGCAAGCTGTTAGCAGGATAGTCTTCAGCAGTAGGCAGAGGTTTTATCCAGCAAGGAAAGAGATTAATGATGTGAGCAGATATGTATTATATTTAGTAGCTTTTGTTAATTGGAAGCTCATGTGAGTTCTAGCACTTAAGTGTAACAATAATAAGCACAACTACAGTTCAACAACATTCAACTATGGGACAAAACAACAAATAATAACTGGCAATTATGGCAATAAGCTAATTATGAGAATGGCAGTAGAAAATATAATCATCGAAATCTTATAAAATAACTAATTAGATTATGTCCATGGTAGTGAATAACTACTCCAAACTCAACATCATGTTATCATTAAAATATTAGCAGAATAGTGTTATGGTTATGGCAAGCACTCTCAGTCCAAAATCCCTGAGCTCTCCAACAAGCTTAAGTTAACAAGACTCCTATCTTGGTCCTTAGAGTTCACATCCATGGTACAGGGGAACCAGCAGCATCCTGCTGGAGTGTCAAGGTGACTTGGAGAAGGTGCTTGCCTCTACAGAAGTTGACTCTCAGCCACTGATACCTGCAGTGCTAGTCCTCCTTACATGAAATGTTTAGTAGTCTTTTGAGTTGCCTTTTATCCCCTCAAAAGACTCATCATGTTATTCTGTTCTTTACTTCCCCAGTTTTGCAGACTGGTTGTTAATTTTGCTGAGTTTGTTTTTCAGTCTGCAGATAACTGATTGCTGTGTCCTTGGTCATCACGTTCTTGTCCTGAAAATGATCCTCTGGGGATCCTCCAAACTAATCAGAAATGACTGTTCCTTATTCTTTCTGCAGCTGACACAACCACATCATTATCCCACTGTTTTTTGTGTGTTCCATTTATTATGTTAGCTCAGCAGTGCATTAGTTCAATTGGTGTAGTCCTTAGATACTTCACTATCTAAACTTTAGGTTTAATCAGCATTTCGGTTAGTCCATATTTATGCAATACCAAATACATTTGTATTAGCAAATGCCACACCAAGGCTTATCTTGACCTCAGTGGTCACCTCTCCCCTATTATGGTGACTAGCCACTTGCTAAGGTCCATCTCAGATCAGCAGTTGCCTTCTCCCACAATAGCAGTATATATTAAGGTCTATTGCTCTATCCAGGCTGAGCAACTCCCTTCTCTAACACAGGTTTAAAACCTTTTTAGCATTCTTAAATTTCCTCTTACACATGCAAAGTAGAGATTGGGCAGTAGGAACAGGAAAATATTATCGTGGAGTTCAAAAGAAAAATGTATGTACTGAGTAGTTTAGGAGAATGGTTCTTTGATGAGAAAATCTCCTAGCCCATGTTGTGGGGTTCATGATCGTTGTGTGAAACTAGTCTTGGGGCAACAACTCAATTACACTTTACAAAAGGGATGAAAACTTCCTGCAACCGCAAAAAAATTCCTATTGTTCGTTTGACAGAAGGCTGTGAGCTGACAATGTTTAGGATTGATAGAGGGTTTGTAACAAGTTTATTAAAACTGTCTTTCAAAGAATCATATGCAAATAACATATTATGAAATATTACTTATAAATACATTTTGTTAAACTCATGAGTTTTGGCTAGCATTTTCCAGAGACAGCTCATGACTCTTTAAAAATAGAAATGAAAAAAAAATCATGAGTTGTTTGGCCAAACCACTTCCCCATAATCCTTTGACAGTTTTACAGGTTTTCAGTGTCTCATTTTGGGTTTTGTTTTCTTGTTTGCTTTCATTTTCTTAATCATAACACTGTGTATTCTCCATTACTGTAAAGTTTGCTTTAAGTGGTAACTCACACACTTATGCTTTCTTATACTGTATTCACATGCTTTTCTATTTTTCTCATGTACCTGTTTATCAGTGAAATGTCCTGTTCTATATTGAGTCCAGAATTTCTAACGCTGATCAGAAATCAGCATTTCTACCCCTTCTGGCTAGAATTCATACTGACTCAGAGAACTGTAAATAACTATGAAGCAATTAATAATGTTCCCTGTGTTGGGGTAATGAGTGTAGAACAAGAGGCATTTTGGGGGTTCAATGATTAATATAATCTGACTCAAAAAGAACCTGAATTCTCTGCCTCAGGGAAAAAGGATCCCCTCAACATATGTGAAGACTGAATTCAGAAGGGATGAAGAGCAGCTTATACCCTAGTGCCTAGGACATCCCACCAAGGAAAACCAGACAGTAATGATTGGAACACTTAGAAACATGTTTACAAGAAATGACTGCATGCATCAAGAGAATATTCTGTTCTTTTATTTTAAGTCCAGTGGTGGAATTAAATCAAAATGCTTGCACTGGGTCCCTGTTGAAAATGAACAGATGGCCTCGTTCTCTTGTGCTGCGAATATTTTTTTTGCACATACATTTCAGCAGCAAACTTCTATTGCCTTATCCCCCTGAAAAAAAACTGGGGGGGGGGGGGGGTGCCTGCATAAAAAGATAAGACTGTAAAACATGAATGACAGTGAAAGTCTATGAAATCTTAATGAGTCTGCTTCATAGCTGATGCATTGTTTGGCTATGAATCACCAATGTTTATTACAAGATCAGTGTAGTTACCGTAGATCACACAGAATGTGAATAGTGTGGAAAATAAATACGCACTTGAAATAATATCCTATTCTTAGGCACACAGAGTACCAACTCATTGTTGCTCATCATTACAAAATATAACTAAACTATAACATGACATAACTGTGCAATAAACGTTACGCTCTATACCAGCATCAAAGTCAGGTATCATTTCTCTCTCTGTTTATGCTTTCTACCTCATCCTCTTATACATTTCTTTCCTCTCTTTTCAACTCTTTAATTCTTTCAATATCCTATTATTATCACATACAGGGAACTTAATTTTCTCCAACTTTCCTCATTAGTTTTCCCAGTTCTTCTTCTGCTCCTTCATCTTTCTCTCACTGTTTCTAAGACATTTGTAATAGGTTTTCTTGATTTTCTACATGACTTTTATAGCTATTTTACTGTCTTGTACCAAAAAAATAACTTGGTGATATTCCTCAGAGATTTTTGCTCAAAGTAAAAAATCTTTGCAAATCTAGTGAGAACTAGAATTTTAAATATGTTGAAGGATCTGTGATGAAGTTACTGTCTCATCCATCCCCACGAGAACCATCCCATCAAAGTAGGAAGGGCTGGGAAAGTATGAACTGAGGTATCTTCTGCCACATTAGCATCCCAAGCTTAGAGGTTATAAAATCACCCTTCCTGCTTTGCATGAAGAACCTCTGGGTGAATTTTCTGACTACTGACTGACTTATTAGAGAGAGGGAAACTCTTCAGATCATATTTTAAAAGGAAAGTCTGACCTGTAAGTGTCTTGAGGAGAAGAAAAGTCCACTAATGATAAGGTTTCCCTTGTATTTCACTCCACACAAATCATACTTGTTGATCTTTTAATTAATGCAGTTGACATCTAATTAAGGAGGCATTTTCAGTAATAGTAGGCTAGGCTGTGAGTAACCTTCCCTCCTTTTAGAATTTTGTTAGCATTATGTAAATGACTTAATCTTCATGTACTCTGTTTTTTGCCTAGGATATTATAGGTATATTATTAATTCATAGTTTCGTAGACATTTATGCCAGAAAGGGATACTGGATCATCAAATGTGACACACTGTGCACTCTGGGCCCAATAATGTGCATTTAACTAAGGCATACCTTCCTCAAAGACATTCAAACTGCACTCCAGCTTTTCAAGAGGTAAAGATTTCAGTATTCCTTTAATTCCAAAGGAAAAATATGTTCTGCATTAACATGTGTAAATTCTTTATGACTGGAATCTTATTTTTTTACTTCATCACCTAATGTGTTGTATATTATAGTCATGCCCTCACTCCCTCCAAAACAACAAAACCCAAACCAACAGTTTAGGATACTCACTTAGCAAGGGTGGCTACTATAGCAGATCATGGGTAATTCAGTCTATATCTGTGGTATTCCTTAAGAAGAGTATATGAGGAGACAGCCAAACAATAACACAGGCATGGCATCTCTGTCACAAATCGTTCTCCATTGTCCTCCATTTTCAGATATTTCAGTTTCCAGTATCAATCCAGAATTAATATCCATGAAAAAGCCCTCATGATTTTCATTCATTTATAGGAATGCAATACTGTATGTTTAAATAATGCATGCATGTTCAAGCAGCCCTAAATATTTCAGAAGCCATAAGAACCTTGCCAGACCAGGAGCCAATAATGAACTCTATTATGCTTTGTTGGTCCATCTTACTGGGCATACTGTAAAAGATCAAAAGATGGGATAACAACCAGCTGTACTAACTGCATTGCTTCTGTGTTGGTTCTTTTCCTTCTGAGTTACTACAGTAACCATGCCTTCAGCAGGTGTATCACACAGATTGAGTGGATGGGTCAGCTTGTAAAACAAAACTAAAACTCCAACAGTTGTTCTGGTCAGGTGGAGAAAACAAATTGCCTATATTTATCACACCCACCTTAGGGAAAATCTCTGGAAATAAACAAACAAGCTCCAGAGTCCAAGTGATTATCCATACCTTCCTAAAATGTGCAAGGACCTAAGCTGGCAAAAACCCCAGCATTCTTTATTATTGTCCTAGTTTTCTGCACTCTTAACACACTTTTCTACGTCCTGATTTCCAGAGTGCTAAACCACTGCATTCTGGTAAACAGTAGAAGCTAGAAACAATAACCTGTCTTTAGCTACACAAAGTTGCTTAATTATCCCTTTTTAATTTCAGCAAAAAAATGGTGAAAAGACAGAGACAAATGATCCAGGAGTTACAGAAAGAAGATAGAAATTGCTCCCTTTCAGCTTTCAGTCATTTCCTGTTCACTTATACAGTTATTTTACCCAAACCAGAAAACTCCAAAACTGTCAAATTAACAGAATCATGTTGAGAAAGATGCAAAGAGGATCTTTAGGCAACAGAATTTTGTGTCTCAAACTGCTGGGCAAGGCTGACAGTGTCAGCTAACTAGAGGCTAAGATCTGGAACAAGAAAAGTATTTAGGCACTGAGTATTGCATTGCCTCATCAGTAATGCTCTGGTTCATCTCACCTAACCCCAGATATTTACTGAGCAGACATCTGCATGACCTAAACAGACTCCTGTTTGGGCAGTGGAGGAAAACAAGCACGCACAGGATGCAATTTGTCTCATCCTAGTGGATGCTAAAAATAGGACAAAGGAATTGTACTATAGAAGTGTCAACTCATTGTTAATGACCAAAGAGAAAGTTGGAATTAGAACATATTTAGCCATCTACACTGTTGATGTGACGAACATTTCAAAAATACACCTTACTAACTATAAATGGGACACATTTTTCCTTATACAATACAGAGACACATAAACGACTCCTAGCAGCATGAACAGTCTCTGGACATTTGAAACTTTATAAATTAGCCTTTTGGAAACACTTGCAGTAGTGTAGCAATGAATCTGGTCCTTTTCCTGAAGATTAGAAAACATAGGTGTTTCTTTTTTTGGGTAATTTAACTTTGCTTATAAATTGTTATTTCACATTTTACCTAAATGCTTTTTGTGTGTTTGTGGTGTTTCTTTTTGAAAAACTGATCATTTTGCAAAAGTCCACTGGAACTTTCAGTATGGAAGACATGTTATTGCAGTGAATTCTTTATGCACTGACATATGTTTATAAAAATGTATACATATTAATTTGTGTACAGCTAGATTTGAGTGTCAATGAGGGAGGGAAATGGTATCTTTCACATACCATTCAAACCTATTTCTCTATGAAATATAGTAAAAAACATACAGATGAGGTTTCTTTAAAGATTATGATTAATATCTGAAGATTTTTATTCCACAAATATATTCCTATTTACACCTTATCAACTGACTGCAACTTACTTACTTACAAAGCTGAAATTCATTCTCTTGTCCTTTCAGGCTGCACAATTGCTCAGATATTTCTGTAGGATATTACGTGCTTTTAGATTATGTAAAGCAAAGATACTATTATAGTTTTTCATGAAAGCAGTTATACATCTGCACTACAATTAATGAACCAGAATTAGTATTTTTCTCAGGCCTACATTTCCTACCAATCAAGAATTTGCCACTAGGAACACAAATACCTGTACTGAGAAGACACAAGGAGTAAAACACTGATACAAAACACCTAATAGAAATCTGCATATAATGAAAATAATTCTTGAAAAATTGTCCAACCTCACTGGCAAATAACTAGCATTGTGCAAAAAAAGTATGGAGCTGAACTAAATGTCATAACTTGATTTTACTTTTTCTTCTTTTTAATCTCTTTGGATATATAATAGTTTTTATGCTTAATTTCCTGTTTAAACTATATGGAATTGCAGTCTGATTCAAGATTCTGTTCTTATAAAAAGAAACATTGTTATATTCAAAAGCTTTTCTATATTAAACATCTCTTTTTTTCCAAAATATTGTAGCACCTTTATTTTTACCAATAAAGAAACTAAGGAATAGATGTGTCCAAAATGAGACTATTAGTTGATGATGGGATCAGGAGTAAAATCTGTCATCCTGTCCCTGTAGAGATAGCTCGTCTAACTATCTAAAAATATCCCTTCCCTACCTCAGTTGTCCACAGGCGAGAGTAACTACTGGCTATGTTGTGTGCTTCATTGCTGATGTTCACAGAAGTGTTAGACACAGAAAGAACCACAGGAAGGCAGCAGATGGTATTGTCTAGGGATGGGGTTGTAATTTGTGCTCTTCCATTTACCACCATACACACATTTAAATAATAAGAAATATAATGAAAGAGCAGTAGTTCCACTGACGGCTTTTGGCATCATTCTAAGATTGTGTGCAGAGTTTCTGAATTAATTGTCCTATCAACCAGGGTCCAAAAGAAAAATCTAAGTTTCCAGCTGTATTTTTTAACAGAATATTTTCAGAAATATTAAATTAAAAACTTAATATATACTATTATATCATTCATGCTAGAAAATGAGTGACTTCAGAACTCAGTGTTAGATTGTCCACACATTTTATTTATTTATTTACTTTAAAGAGTTTTCTTATCTTAAATTCTTTATGCCTCAGACATTCATCTGGAGTCTGACGTTGTGAGCTTACCTAGAGTTACTGTGGTGATGGGTTTTAAATGTCCGTATGGTAGTTTAAGGTTTTCTGCTGACTCATAGTCACAACTGAAAAACACTAATGTACTCTGTCACCTCAGCTACTCAGACTCATCTGTCATCTCTGGTCTCTTGGCTTGTCCCATACCTCAAGATGCCTGTTGCCATTCTGTCTGCAGGACTGACTGCAGCAAAGGAGGACATTTGTTAACACTTACACTTATGTGAATTTTCAAAGACAAACAAGTCTCTAGAGAGAATTAGTGTATTTTCTCAGCCTTTGTTACACGTCTAGTGCCTTATCAGAACCATCAAGCCTAAAAAGAAAAATTGCCTTATTTATCAATGTTCTCAGATCATCATGGCTATGACAATTCCACTTAGTAAAGGAAGTGCTTTTGCAACATCTTTAAAATTCACTCCTGGCTTGTGACACATTCAGTCTGGAAAAGGACATAATATTGTGATTTAAGTGACCATCAAGAACATCAGTGACCAAATAGTTAAAACTCAAAGCAAGGTGTTTGTAATCAAATTTTGGCTTGGACTATTTTAAACTGTTCACACAAACAATTTCTTGATTGACTTAATATAAGCAACTCATTGGTAAACACTGAACTCTGTTGTGAATAATTTGCAAATAATAAAAAAAAGCAAGCATGTAAAAGAAAATATTCCTAGAGCATTATCTGTCCAAATCTCTTGATTGGAGCCTTTTTCTTGTATTATCCATGAGCAACCAAACACTGTTTACCTCCTCTCTAAACAGTCTGTAGTGAAGTACTGGGGAATCTGGCAGGCCACAAAAAAAATTCAAAGCAAATGCTAAAACCAATGCTTTTTCATGGATGCTTTTTAAACTCCCCTGTTGCGTATTCATAATATTATGATTTTTAAAAGTGTGCACATTCTTACACAATGCATAGATGCATAGGACACCTGAGAGACCACATTTAAAACAAAGGATCAATTATGTATCCATCTCCACCTCCACGCATTTTCTGGGACCTGTTCTGCATGTTGTGTGGTACAGGCTGAAATCCTCTGATTTACCCACTTCCTTCCATCTTTCAGGAAGACTCTGTCCTGTCTTCTACTTTAAAATAGGAGTTATTTTCTATGCTTTTCTAGAAAAGAGAACTGGATTCTGGCCTAAAAAGATCATCTTCACACTGAAACTGTTAAGTAACAAAGAAGTTGGAAAAAGATACCGGATAGACGAGAACAGGAACAGGAGTATCACATTAGGTCCACTAGCACAGAGTAGGACACAGATCTATTATCATGACTAAGACAACATAGGTGCATGATAATTTTGGCATTGTTTAATATGTTTGGATCACTTCCTGTTACTGTTTCAGCTCTGAATTCTTTTCAATTGTCTTGTCAGTAATCTGCAAATTTTCATCTGGGCTCTTCAGGAGGTGTTTCAGCCTTCCAGAGAGCGCAAAATGAACAATACAACTGATCTTTTCAGAATAGCTGTGCAGAAGGATTACAGTCCACAAAAGCTCAAATCTTTTTTTTTTTTTTTTTTTTTTAATTCATAACATGTGGTTAAGTCTCAGGTTATGAACAGAAAACTGTAGATACACAAAAAAAAGAAAGAAGAGTTTCTACCACCACCTTCAAACCAAATCACTGTATTTATCAATTTTACTCAAAATGGCATACTTCTAATACATCATAGGATTAAACCCACAGCAGAAAAGTCAAAGTCAAACACTGATTAACTTGAGGCCACAGACAATTAATGGAAATATTCTGACTAACATCACAGGAATCATTTTTCCACCCTGAAGAACTTAAAATGCACTTACCAGAAGTAATGATGAGTACACATCAGGTATCTTATTAATCATCAGATTTGATTTGTATCCATCCCTCTGCTTCTTGTTGACTCCTGAACTTCTCCTACTCTTGATCTTTTCATTCCTCTGTATCTAAACTATATTGGATTTTTCATCTGCTTTAGTCTACAATTGTTGTGGTTTAACCCCAGCCAGCAACTAAGCACCATGCAGCCACTCACTTACTTCCCCCCCACCGCAGTGGGATGGGGGAGAAAATCGGGAAAAGAAGTAAAACTCATGGGTTGAGATAAAAATGGTTTAATAGAATGGAAAAGAAGAAACTAATAATGATGATGATAACACTAATAAAATGACAACAGTAATAATCAAAGGATTGGAATGTACAAATGATGCACAGTGCAATTGCTCACCACCCGCTGATCGACACCCCATTAGTCCCAGGGTGGCAAAACACCCCCACACACACTCCCCCCAGTTCATATACTGGGCATGATGTCCCATGGTATAGAATACCCCGTTGGCCAGTTTGGGTCAGCTGCCCTGGCTGTGTCCTGTGCCAGCTTCTTG
>JAVJGG010000005.1:19846377-19856923 GCA_035590195.1 Aviceda cuculoides | reverse complement strand
CTAAACACTACTGAGCAACAACTGAAAACATCAGGGTGTTATCAACATTCTTGCATACTGAACTCAAAACACAGCACTGTACCAGCTACTCAGAAGACAATTAACTCTGTCCCAGCTGAAACCAGGACAACCATAATACCTCAGTTTCTTGAGACTCGGAATAGGTATGTTACCATGTGCCTAATTATATTTTAAATAACTTACATTTTTGCCTAGGACAAAAAATGAAGAGTCCAATTTGTATAATACAAATTTAAACTAAAACATGTTCAAAGTATCCACTAATTTAGGGCTTCAGAAAATTCTGCTCTTTCACGTACTTTTTTTTCCCCAAAGAATTACTTGTCATTATTTACACTTATGAGTAGGAAGCAAGATTTTATGCTTTGCTGCTCAGCTAGAAAATGCTGAAATTAGGAGGACATGAATGATTTCTCACAGAAAAGTCAATTGCTTTTTTCGTGTGCTCTGAGTTAATTTTATGGCCTTAGTTTCAATTTCTCCTCCCAAATTCCTATACATCTATTTCTTAGAAATGACCTAAGCCTGTAAAATTTAAGCTCTAAGATTCAACCCTTTGTCTTGCAGATGTCCATCCACCCATTTCTGATATATCCGAGATAACTCACTCTTTGGTCTGGGGAAAATGACGTGATGATCTGTAGCTTTTTTTTTTCTCCTCATCTATAAATTTTTCTCTACATCCCAGATGTGTTTTTTAGATTAAATCTATTAATGAGATGATTAGTTTCTGGGTTGACTAGAAGAATTAACTTCTTAGATTGACATGCATTTTTATTAAAAAAAATATGTAAAATATTTTTGCAGGTAGTGCTTATAACAATTAATGTTGATTACCAACTGAGACATAAATATTTTAAAAAGATATAGTGATACAATTCAGGTTGCAGCATCATTTTGAATACAATGCCTGAAGGATTTCCATGTAATATAAAACTTATGTGGATATAAATCAGCATCTGACTAAAAGGGAACTAAAACCCCCTTATTTCTGATCAAATCCATAACATTATTTTTAAACAGATTGTAGAAAACATCTTCTAGCATTTTTTTTTCTGTTTCTAATTTAAAGATCACAGTCTTCAACAGGTCATTAGTATTAGTGTACTGTAGTTCAAGTACTATCCATAGAGAGATATGAGGGAAATGGAGAAGGGAAGTATTCTTCTCAAAGCAGAAGAGATTTGAAAGCATATCAGAAATATTGCAGCACTCTAACAATCTACATGATCAGCAAAAAGCCCTTCCTCAAAGAAATTAGAGTAGTTTTTCTCACTATCATTTTTTAACTAGACTGATTGTTTAGAAGTTAGCAAATTGCAATATTTTTCCATTAAAGGTTATAATATTTTGTGAATTCAGATTTTGATTCCTTTTTTTTCTTTCTTTACAAATATTTTTCCCCATTTTTCCCATTTTAGAATTTCTTGACATGAAAATAAAGCATCAAACACTTTCAAGCTTCTCTAGGGAAAACTTTGCTCTACTTGAGCTTAGCCTTGTTATCCATCAATCACTCAATCAGCTTTTTTTTTATGTACAGTAACACATTGGGAGAATGAATCTCAAAGTGTCGTGCATAATAGCTGTTAGTTAACAAGAGAAAGCTAATCTCAGCTGATGAATTTTCACCTTTGTTTTATGTCTGCTTAAAGAGTTTCTAATAACCTCAGGGACTAAGTGTTATTGCTGCAGGGTATATGCTTGAAGTCTTAGTCTCTGTGTTTTGTGCAGCTGTGTCCATGATCACTACGGAATAAAATGAACTTGGGTTTAAAAATGAAAAAATAGCATCAATGGCTGAATTTTTATGCTATGTAGCAGAACAGTGACTAATTACATTTTTGTGACTTAAGAACTTACCATGTCCACTGCCAGGCAAACTGTTATAAATAGATCAAAGCTGGCTGTGTTACTGAATCAGTATCCATACAGTAAAATCAATCACAACTACATTCTTTGCAGCTAACACAGATGAGGAATACACCTGAGGGAGGTCACGATGTTCTTATGCAAAACTGAAATTGTCCACTAGCTAGCTAATTGTTACTTGGCAAACCCTGCCCCTGACTCCACGAAACATCAAGAGACCTATGAGGGAGCTCTTGTTGGGACTTTTCATCTGCACTTTTCCATTAGAAAAAACATTTTGTGTCAAAGTGAATGGTGGTAGTAAGTATGCCCTCTACTTACAGCATTATTAGTAATAATGATAATTTCTAAAATCCCACAGATATTTTTTCCATCTTTTTGCTGCTTAATACAGAGTGTCAAGCTTCCTACATCAAGAGTTTGACATATTTTCTAGGTAATGTATAGACAGAAGAACAGAAGCCAGTGGATACAAAATGGCAAATGCACCTGGAAAGCTTGACAAGTATCTGAGAGCTTCAAAATTTCTCCTGAAGTGTATGTATGCTATTGTTTGTTAGAAGAAAAGAAGCAGCAGAAAACTAACTAAATTCACTGTAATCTAAACAGACTATCTCTTGACTCTGTTACTAACTGAGCTTCTTTTTCAGTATAAACAAGCATATAATTTCTATTGTTAATTAGAAACATTTGAGTAAATTCTGGTATAGGCTCATTTTCCAAACTATATGTGTTGACATCTGTATTAATAATATCACTATTAACAATTAAAAGGAACAGCAGTCATTTTCACAACTCAGATGAAAATTCTGCAGAATTTTTCTGAGAAATTAGTTTCTATTATTATCTAATAGATTTTTGTAGAAAAATCCAGAACTTAATGTTTTGCATGTAAGCAGGCCAGCTTTCTCTCCAGTAGATTCTCTACAGAGAATGCCTGTATTTCCTCTGTAGGCCTAATGAAAAATTAGGAGCAAGGTAACATGATATTATCTTTGACATTTACGTGTTCTTTTTATTTGTTTGATTGGTTGGGGTTTTTTTGTAGAGAGTATCTAATTTAAACAGTATAATTCAGGCAGAGAAAACCTTGAGTATGTTTCCTCAAACATTTCAAATAATCAAATAAAACTTCATAGAAGTTTGGGACGTTCAGAGGCAAACAGCACAGCACAAAGAAGGTTTCCATCTCAAAAGAGAACTACAGTATATAGATAAAGCTTCAGACCTTAAATGGCTGGTAAGTTTTGTGAGATAGAAACTGCTTCACCAAAGTGGGGAACCTGAGCTCATGACTGAAAGATGAGAAAAATTCTAGTAATTCTACTCAGGGCAACAGTATGGAGGAAGGGACCTACCCATGGGAACTCAGCACATTTTTGAGGATATTTTTGTCTCCATATTTGTCCATTTTTGCCCCTCCAAGGCAAAATATTAGTATGTATTTACTGTGGCAATTTATTGTGAGTTTTAATAAACATCACAAGGAACTAAATTTGTTTAAAGGTAGTAGTTTTTCATAGCACATATTCAGTCCTCGGAAAGAATCAGTATGCCAATCCAAATAAATCTCCTTTTAAAAGCTATAATGCTTACTGGCACACGTCAATTCGTAAGAGGAGTGCTTATAATAATTGGCACTTAACACCGTATTATGAATCAGGTTGTTCACTGTTAATGGAATGTAATGGATTGTAATTCTGCATTTTAATATTACCTGCCAAAGCATGCCACTCTCACCTTCCTTTCCGTCTTTGTAACCTATTATATAAAATTTGACAATGATAAGTAGACAAATGGTAATACTTCACACACTGTTTCATTAGCTTTAGAAATGCGATGGCTATGGACCATTTCTAGTGCTTTACAAAAGTCCTGTAGACTTCACATAAATTATCAACACATGATTGTCCATTTTTCCTAGGTGAATGCTTACTTTCATTATGAATTTTTACACAGGGTCATAGCAGAAATATTCTACACATATTGATTATTAAATACATTGAGTGTAGCTACTAGATAAGTGATACTTACACAGGCATTCTGTCACTTCTGACACCAAACTGTCAAGAAACTTTATTTGGTTTTGGGTCTGCTGTTGTTAAAACTCCTGAAATCTATTCAGGTGTAAATAAACAATAGACACAAATCTTGAAAGCACTGGGGTTGAGGCTAAGTGATCTCTGCTAATAATTACTACTACATGTGTGAAATTTCTGGAGCTTGGACAAACCAACCTGCCCATAGGAACCACTGTACCTGATCCCTAAGAAAGGACACGTAATAAGGTAAGTGCCTAGTAAATAACCACAACAGCCAGCTGACGTTTTGTGCCTGTCATTTTCTGCTGGGAATTAGGCCAGTTCTATATCGGGGAAAAGAATGATAGAAAGAAAAAGAAAGAATGTTTGCACTTTTTGTAGAATAGACAAGCATGGTTTTTGTTTAACTGTACAAAGCAATAGCAATGTTTCTTTTCAAGCCAGTGCTAATTAAAGTTTGAATCAATCTCTCTGCCATTGCTAGCAGTAAACTTTAAAATATATTCGCTTGTTTGGCTTGACAGCAGTGAAAGAATTGGCTTCTTAGGCTTTTTTTTCTCATTCCTGTTATACTGAAGTGCTAATATATATGTGTGTGTGTGTATAAATATATATATATGTACATATATATATATAAAGTCACTGCCATTCACTACTAAACTAGTTATGGAAAGTGCAATCTTCCTGTATGACAACATCTAGCAGCTAAACAGAAATCAATTTACCTTTCTGCAGATAATTTGTATGAATTATAAATCAAGAAAAAATATCAAGATATTGGAGCAAGAATATATATTGCTTTCATAAAACCAGTGCAATAAAAACTTTCTCCGTCCCCAAATAATTACTTAAATTCATTTCATTTGAAATAAAAACTAAACCTGAACAGTAAGTCTTATTACAACCTAAGAGGAAAGGAAAACATGTGAAGTTTATGCATTGAATCTTAACCTCACAAGAAATAAAAGTGTCTATATGGCTCACCAGAGCCAGTAAGGTTGTCCTCAGTTTCATCGTGAAACAGGATTCCCATTTCTGAAGATGTCTGTTTGATTATTGAATAGCATAGAGCGGAAGTATTGGATATGCGATGATTTCAATCAGTTGTGATTCTGTGCTTCTTTTGAAGCTTTTTTAGTACACAAACACAACATTTAACAGACAATAGAAGTAATACATTGAGAAAATATCAGATTTTTTTAATATTAGGAATTTATATTGATGAAATAAGTACTTTTCTTCTTTACAAACTTTTTAATAGCTGCATTGTTCCTAGTATACTGCACCTCAGGTTTACTAGTATACTGCACCTGTAATTAACAAACCCAATCTCTTCCTAGACTTCTAGGAGCAACAACAACAAAAAATCACCAAATCATCTCAGTCTTGCTTAGATCCTGGAAAGAACATTTATGTTGTGTAAGCTGTGCCTTTATAATGACAAATTGAGAAAACCCTTTAAAGAATTAGGCAGAGATTGTTGTTACGGCTAGCTTCATCTGTTGAGAACCTAGTGTTAACAAATGGGTAAAACACTGGCAGAAAATGGAATACTCCTAACTTTTATCCTTTATGTTGAAAATTAAACCCTGGATAACACCAAGATATAGATTCCTACATGTATACGTTATGTTCACATGGTACATACCTAGACCCATACAGACTGGATAAATAAATAATAAAATAATAATAATAATGAATACTAGAGAAACACTGTATCATACTCTTGGCATATTGAATTTTGGTAAATACTCTTTTTAAAAAAAACCCAAGTAGATAATTGTTTCCATTTAGCAAGTCTGGGGTTCTCTAAATTCAGAACTGCTGGATGAATTTTATAGGTTCAAGTCAAGGTGTACGCTCTAGTTAGTACTTGGCTACCTGCCTGAACCGACCCGCAAAATGAACTGCTTGAAAAAGAAAATGAAAGAATCAATTCTTTGGAGATACCACTTTATTGTGTTACATGGCGTTGCTATTATTGTAATCCTGGGTTAAATTATGACTCTCCAAAGGATTGTAAAGGGGATATAATCAGTGACTGTTTCCTCAGCATAGGAAAAGCAAAAATGGTTAGCATTTTTGTACACATCAAAGCTGAACCTTTAAAGTGAGTCACCCCACTTAGTGAAATTTTTGCATCACAGAGCAGTCATGGAATGTACAAGCTGTTTCCTTTCAGATGAAACCAAATCAGCAGATAAGGTTTGGAAAAGCACCTGATGTTCTCCAACCAATAATTGTTTGGGGGTTTTTTTGTGTGTGCCATCGTGGAACCAGACTAGGGATAATTTGAAGCAAAAAAAAAGGAAAGAAAAAAACCCCAAAACCCAAACAAAGAAAAAGAAAATATATACAGTGGGGATAAAAGGTCATCAACACCAACTGCTGCGCTGTGCAGATTCACTGCCTGTGATACATATTTATACAGACATAGGCAATGGCATTTTTAAGTCAGCCATCCCACAAAGTCCTAAGCATTAGAAATTATGTAAGTGTACATCCTGGTTAACATACCACTGAAGTATGATGCAATGGTTAATTTCCTTTTGAATTATGAAGTGTGCTTGGAATTCTGTTTCTTAAAATCAGTGCGCTTAATGGAATTATCATGGTTTGATTCCTCTTTATGGTTCCTCTTACATTCCCCTGTGCTTTTGTGCCACAATTGAATAAAAGCATTCGAGAGCATACAACCAGCATCAAGGTATGGTGTTTGTGTAATTGTCATGGCTTAGGGAGGTTGATGTCATATCTTCAATTTTTAACTTTCTATCCATCTCTTGCTGCCTTTATTTCAAGAGCACTGTGTATATTTTCAAATATATTTTCAAATATAACAAAATCTCTAATCGTAAATGTAACCCAATATCCTACTGTATTAAATGCAATGCAAAACAATGTGTAGTGCCTTGCTGTGCAGCCAGCATGAGGAGAATTAAAACCTAACTGTAAATTGTGTGTGTGTGCATGCATGCATACATACTTAAGTAATGAATTAGATTAAGGGTAAAAACAAAGCTCTCAGATTAGTTGCTATTCTTTTAATGTTGAATATCTTCTTATTTAATGAATAATACAGTTGATTTCTTCAACTTTCTTTAAAAAAGGAAAGCAACCTCAGAGGTTATCAGAAAGTCAGATGTAAACCCCAAGTTTGATCTTTTATGGTAAATACTAGTTTTGTTGTAGTCAGTGGAAGAACTCTATTTCAGACTTCAGAATTGCTCATAAGAATAAATATGTCTACTTACAGGATACAAAATCCCATTGTAAAAATACCTAGGGTTAAAATTAATTTTTTTTACTCCATGCATGGTGTTATAAATATCCACTCATATGTTTTGTCTTTTGTTTATCCTTTGCTGAATATAAGAACATGAAACACAGAGCTCTGTTGTGAAAAGTTCAACAATCTGTGAATGAACTTGAATCAATTTCCTTATTATCACCCTTTCCATTATAGTTAAAACAGTGTCAAATACTGCAATATATTAGAAATTATACTTTTTTCGCCAAGAAAAAGCCTTGCTAAACAGATTACCTGGGCAGTGCTAGTTATAAACATAAGTTTTCCACAGAAATTTTAGATACATGAGCACTCATTAGTGTCAAAAAAGGCTAGATGCCACTCATTGTCAGACAGTTGCCAAAAATTTTTAATGTTCTTTAGCTTTCGGTTTGTCATTCATTCACCAAATATCCCTTCATTCTTCGTTGATTTCTGCTTGTAGGGCCACACCAGTATCTCATTTTCCTGTATGTTCAAAATAATGAATAAGACAAGGGGGTTTTGTGCTCGCTTAAGCACTACAAATGTCATCTTTCCAAAATTATTTTGAAAGGAAACAGATTTTAACATCTGATGTAGTGACTGAAAATGGAGTTATAGATGCCTAAGTTATTGTGATACATTTGAAAATCGTAATTAGTATCTGGCCCTTTCTAGATCTACTGTGAAGGTGAGAACAGCAACAGGACATCTGCCTAGGGAGCATTACAATTAGTAAATTTTCTTAGCGTAATAGCATGATAGATTAAAAAGTATCAGGCACAGAAAAAATTCCTTCCCTAGATACTTAAAAAAAATTAATACAAAGCTTAAGGGAACAGAAATGCCATCTTGTCCAAGCATGGGGCATTATGGGAAGGATTAGGAAATCAGCCCATTTTTCCTAAAATAATTGAAATTTAAAAGAACTATCTCATTGAAGTATATCAGAGAAACCTGATACACTGACAAGTACTCAACTGAAAATAACTTAAATTTACTTGTTTTGGATTAAAAAAAAAAAAAAAAAGGCAAAAAAATAAAAGCTTTCTTCAACCAAATTTTGTACGTGGAAACACAGATGGATGTGTGTCAGAATCTAGAGAAAATAAAATAACTGAGAAACAAAGTCCACTGTTTCTTTGCCACATGTATTCCTAATAGTCTACAGTTCTCAGAACTGGGCAAGAACAGTAACAATTTTAAAGGAATGTGGGCAGCATAGCAATGAGTGTCCTACTTTGTGCTGCTCTACTAAGGATTGGAGTATGTTACAGTCTCATAAGTTCTGTATGCCTTTTCTCCAGGAGTCCCAAATAGGCAGATCAAAATAGCAGCTACATTTTTAGAGAAAAAAAGGTGGTTTTTTGAAAGGAATGAAATGGTACTGTAGGGTACTGTAAGGATAAAGGATTTTTCTAGCATTTGTCAACTGTAAGATAAAACTCTCTTCCTCCTAGCATGTCAAAATTAAGGAAATGCCCAGACTGTTGAATCTGGGAGGAAGAAATTGGTGCATGAGGAAAGATACTACATCATATTTTTGGCATCCTAGCTGATGCTACTGGGTCAATGCTAGTCAATAATTTAACGCAACCTGTTCAACTGTGTCCTGTAAAGCACAGAGAGACACTCAGGATCTCAAGCATGAGTCTTGCTCAGGAAGCAGTGCCAGAAAGCCTCTCCTTCCTAGCTGATATAATGCTCTGGTTGTTGGGGTCCTCCTCTTTTGCTATACAATGAATTTTTACCATAAATGTCTAAGCAATGGATTCACTTTGAATTGGAATGAAGAAAACACAATGCTTACCTGGTCACATGCTGCTTAAAGATAGTAAAACATCTCTTTCTACCTCTTCTGTTCATTTGCTTCTGTCACACTCAGTTTCCAAATGTCTTTCCATTAATTTAATATCATAAACACTGGGTACACAGGAGAGGTTAAGCTCACCTGAGATTCTTCTCAGGTAAAACGGCTCTTCTCCTATTTTAGGCCCATTCAAGACCTAAATCTGTTTGCAGCTATCTGTTTGGCATCTCTTCACATGCATAGTAGCCAGGCTGATGGTGTTCTGACTACTGTCTAAAACTTTTTCCACATCAGGAGAAAAAGTCAAGTTAAAAACCCAACAAACCAAATCCCCAAAACCAAACCTTTAAGAAACTTTGTCAGAAATTATAAACTTAATTTTAAGGAACTAATTTTTTTTCCTTGCAATAACAATAATTAATCTTTCTTGTTCCTTAAGTGAAATGAAGCTTGAACATTTGAGAGGATTTTGCTATCAATTGCTTTTGTATTAGTTCTAAGATGTCTAGGATCAATTAAGTACAAGAATTCTGACTGTTATACAGTCTATGAGAAGGGGAGAATTTTTGAAGATATTTCAAAACTTTCTAAAATCAAAATATATTTACAAATAAAATTACTGAAATTAAAACCAGCTTATTCTGTCTGGAAACAAGCAAAGACTGACAGTAACTTCTAATGTGTGGCTTATCTCACCATTTTTCAACAAAAGCAGGTTTAACAAAAAAGATGTCTGCTGCTGCTCAATTCTACCTCCTCAGATAGAATATATACCCCGGCTCAATATCCTCCTATTTCATTTTTTCTCAGTTCTACTGCACCTCTATGAAAAAGTCTTTAACAACAGCCTTTAAAAAAAATCTTTGTTTTTTATACTATTCCAAAAATCCATCTTTATTTATTTTTCTTAGCACAATTAAGTTCATTCTTGTCATGGTTTCAGCCCAGCAGGTAACAAAGCACCATGCAGCCGCTCCCTCACTCGCCCCCTCCTCCAGCTGTGGTGGGATGAGGAGGACAAAATACAAAGAAATACTCGTGGATCGAGATAAGGACAAGGAGGGATCACTCACCAACTATGGTCATGGGCAAAAGACAGACTCAACTTGGGGAAAAAACACAATCAATTTAATTTACTACAAGTCAAATCAAAACAAGGATACTAAGAAGTAAAGCCAAACCTTAGGTCATCTTCCCCCCACTCCTCCCTCCTTCCCAGCTCAACTCCACTCCCAGTTTTCTCTACCTCCTCCCCTCACGACTGGGAATGGGGGATGGGGTCAGTTCCTCATACCTTCTCTCTGCTGCTCCTTCCTCCTCAGGGGGAGGACTCCGCACTCCTCCCCTGCTCCAGTGTGGAGTTCCTCCCACGCGAGACAGTTCCTCACAAACTTCTCCAACGTGAGTCCTTCCTGCGGGCTGCAGTCCTTCAGGCACAGACTGCTCCAGCACAGGCTTTCCCATGGAGTCCCAGCCATCTTGGGGGGCATCCCCCTGCTCCGGCGTGGGCTCCTCTCTCCCCGGGCTGCA
>JAVJGG010000005.1:19814338-19831813 GCA_035590195.1 Aviceda cuculoides | reverse complement strand
CCCCCCCCCCCCCCCCCCCCCCCCCCCCCCCCCCCCCCCCCCCCCCCCCCCCCCCCCCCCCCCCCCCCCCCCCGCAGATAAAAACAAATCTATTTTAATTTTTGACCACAAAATTCACAAATTTTGTCTTTGAGCTCTGTTACCAAACGTAATCCCTACATATATGATATTTCTAACTCTTTCCTTCTGCAATATTTTACCTCAAACTGAGGCTGTTCTTAAATGAATGACACTTTGGTTAGAATTGTAAAAAAATATATTGTTTACAACAGAACACATTTCAGGAAATAATTTTTCTTTCACAGAAATTTTAGTTGTAAGTCTACCAACTTGCAATTTAAAAATTAATATTTAAGGAAAATTTGGTCTGCATATCAAAATGTAGACTTTGTCAGGTTTTCAGAATAAATGCTTTCGTTCACCTCTACCTTTGTATTTCATACTAGTGATCTCCAGGACAAAGCATTTCAATCATTCTCATTATTCTGTCCAAATATTCTGTAAAAAGATCACTGTACTATGTTGAAAACAGTGTTACACTGGGATCAGTGGGGTCCATTATCAAATGTACTGGTATTACCACAAAACAAATTATGAGTAATTTCTACCTTTCTTACAATTGCTTCTTTGGCAAATTATTTCAACTTACAACAGTCCCCTAAAAGAGAACTTTCAATTTCATTGGACAGCTGTAAGTTTTATAAGTAGTACACTGACAGTAAACATCCAGTATGTTATCTGTAGTTTTCTCAATATTTCCAAAGGAACCCACAACAGTGTCTCTTTCAGACAAAATATTGACATCTTGTAAGGATGTAGGAGAAATCCACTGCTAGTATCTTTCTTGCCTGAGTGAAAACTAGTTCAAGCTTCTTTTCCACATAAGGGCTGGCAAAAAGCAGCACAATCCCTTCTTTATTAGTAGTAATATCTGTTGTGCTTATTTTGTTACTCCTTAAAGAAGCAGACACAGGGTTGACATTCCCTCACCTAACCTTTGTCATTCAGGAGCTGAATACCTAGTCTCAAGAGGCAGGCTAGATAACTAGTTAAGGTTCATCCTATATTAAGATACAATAAATTCCTTCTTGCAGTTGCTTATCTCTTAGCTTTGATATAGTAAAGAAGGCAATACGAATCACAGCCACAATATAGGCTTATCTATGTGAAATTTCTAGTCCCTCTTGAGTGGAGTTCATGCTCCTCTGTGTGCTGTAAAAATGCTTACGATCCTCAGGTTATACTGCATCTATTCTATTTTTTATTTCTAATGGAGAGAATAGTAATAAGCATATTAATCTTTCAACATTTTTCTCCTTTTTTTTAATGCAATTTTTTTTCAGCTTTCAAGCATTCTATTTGTTCCTGATTGCCATAAGGACAGGTTAAATAAATTTATTTCTATTTTATTTTCTATTTAGCGCCTGAAAATGTGGTGTTAAAAGACAACATCTACTGTCACTCTAAATCTTGTAGTGCAGATATTTTTTTTGCTAAACTCCAATTTTGTCTTATAAATGGAATGGAAAACGTGAATTTTGTACTTGAAATTTTGTGTGAATGGAAAAAAATGAACTTTGATCTGTTTCAAAAATTTTTTAGTTACATTTCAAAAGGCAAAGAAGTTAAAACCTGGATGACAAGATTTCAATATAAAGAAAAACTAATGAGGCTCCTTTCCATATATTCACCATGTTCCCAGGAAGTTATTTTCTTTGTTCAGGACATTTGGCTTGCACTTAAACTTAACAGATAACCTCATCTCTCTTTGTGGCCCAAGGCCGTCTGTACAGTATTCTTCAGAGCTTGTGTGTAAAAGCATCCTTGGGAAGGAACAGACCCTGGCAGCCAAGCTAGGAATGTGATAGGGCTAGAAATCCCTGGAGAGGACTGGTCATACCTACCCCGTACAGGACTTGAACCAGGTTTCCTCCTGACCAGTGTGACAGTCCTGTGGTCCTAAATTAACTTGCCACTGTGTGTGTAGATTTTCAGTTCAAAGTGACTGAAATAATGTGGGGTTTGTTTTGTTTCTTGCCACTTGCTTTTAGGGCATGTTGCATTCTGCAGGAGATGACAGGATGTTTGAAGTAGAAGAGACGACTGAGAAAATGACAAAAGTAGGCTAAAGACTAGCTGGAATATGGGATCTCTTCAGTTTTCCTAAAGGAGAATCACTGGACAGGACAGATTCAAAATTCTTTGCAATCAGATAGTGCAGATGAGTCTGCACTTGCTTCTGCAACCTCGTGTGTAGAAAGAGGATGATCACTTTACTTCCAGAAAACAAAATCAAGCAGCTTGATAGTGCTTCTCCTCGAAAGTGGAAGAGAGAAATCTGGATCTCTTTCAAAAAAGAAAGAAATGTCTTCTCATTTTCTGAACATGGTCTCTGTAACCACTACCTCCTTACAGCAGGAGAGGATATGCATGCACATCACTTGGAACAGTCTGAATGTTGAGCAGTGGGACAATGTGACTCCCAGTATTACACTCAGAGTCTTGTTACAGGGTAAAGGAAACATGCTGTAGATATGGAGCCAAGAATTTGTCATTAGCTTAATTAAAATCTTTAACAAGCTTATCAGAATGCAACACTTACTAGTTAAGTTACAATATTGCTAAGTCCCATAATCCAAATAATAGCAAAAAAAAGCCTCATTAATAATTGTTATTCAAGAAAACATATTAATATCCATGCCTTTTCCTCAGTATTGTGTTCACACTTTCAGCATTCCTAATGTGGAAGGCCTGATGATTTTTCTCAAGCAGGAAGATGGTGAGGTGTCCTAGTGGGTTTCTATCATCTTCAGGAGGAGTTCAGCCCCAGTGATGAGAGTACCTTCCTCCTCAGCCCTAGGGACTGGTTTGGCTTGTTTCTAAATGTTTCCTCTGCCCATGCTGCTGCCTTCTGGCTGCTCCCAGCTGAGGTGAGTGTGGTCCCACAGCTTTTCCCAGGGACTCTGCTTTGTTGGGCAGCGACCCCTTGGGTTTGCCGGACCCTTCCCAGGGAGGCACTGGCAGAGCTCGGGCTCAGGCAGGAGTCCAGTGGCACTGGCTTAACTGTGCTTAATTCATTGGGGAACTGAATCCTAGGGTAAAATGATCTCCTGGATTCTTACTGTGCTGAAGTATAACGTAGGCAAATAGCTTCTGCAATAAGAATTGAGGCACTTCTGAAAAATCAAAGAAGAAATTTCAAGAGCTGGAATATTGTGCTTAAAAAGTTGCAATGACTTGGGAATCCAGTCTTTGACACTTAGATAATTAAGAAGCGATACACTGAAGTTAGCAGAACTGTGAATTTTCAGTTAGGCATCTAAAATTCTAATTCTCACTCTACTCTCCTAAATATAACTATCGGATCTAGACATAGTTTCCCTGTTGAGCTAGGATTTTCAGATCAGAACAGTTAAATTAGGAACAGATGTAAAAGGGTGCATTTGTTTGTTAGTGATCATTCAAAGACAAATACAATAGCATTGGGTGTGAGGGAAGGTGCTAACTAGCTAATTGTGATTCTGATGATGGTTTTGGCACTTTCAGAATGGTATAAGCAAGTAATTGACTTTGTACTGTATATTATCACTTTTATCATCAGCATGTCAAAGAGAGAGATAAATTGTCCAGCTGTCTCTACAATATTCCCAAGTGTGTGTTTAGTAGGGGAAACCATTCATGTTTTTTATTTTATTTGCTTCTACCAGTGCTTAATTACAGTCCTTATCATTTTAATTTAAAAACTCATGAGCCAGAGCCCAAAAATGAACAACTGAAAGTTAAATTTAGCAACAATTGTGTAAAATAATAAAGCAGGCAAACTTCTGCTGTTACAACTTTCATCTTTCACACTTTCATTGAATATATCGACTCTGCAATTAGTGATGTGCTAAAAACTGAAAAAAAGCATACCTAGCTTACCCTGTGAATAGCTAATCAGATTCTAATGTGATCAATCAGAGCCTCAAACCTGCAGATGTCCTCCTTTATTTTTACAGTACACACTATCAGGTTTTCATTTTGTGTTGTTACAGACACAGGAAATGAGCAGGAGTTTAAGAGGAAATTACTTTCCCCTTCTGTCCCCATTGGTATTGTATAATCCATTTTACTGTTAAAAGCAGTTTGCCTATAACAATAACCTTAAAGATAACATAAGTTTTGCTGTTATGTAAGAGAAGCAAGATTACATTGACCCTAACTCTCACTTCAAACAATAACATGTCTATTATGAATGCAACATGAGAATAATGTTGTACATCAGATCTTCTACTGTAGAAAGATTAACTATGTCAAAGGCTTGGTACAAAGCTGCAAGAAAGCCAGCTCAGGACACACTCAGAAAGCTTTATAATTCTGTATGACTCAAACTTGAATTTGTAGATTAAAGTGGCAGAGAACAAATTTTGAAGTTGTACCTCAGTGTCCCTTTTTGCACAATTTTTCCTAAGAAAATTGTATTAGTGGCTGAACATGTATATTTGCATTATTCCATTTTCACATGTCCTTTGCCATAGGCAGAGGAGCACATTACTGCTACCATTTTGACTTCAGCTTCTCATGACCATTCATTTCCTCCTAGTTGAGGATATCAGTCCTCTTACCTCTGCTGGTTGCAAGATCACTCCTAACCCATTTTGTCTGATATGAACCAAATTATGGACATTTCGTGTAGCAAGTCTTTGCCAAGATAGTAGTTCTAAGAAATCAGTTTGCCTTTGTTGGGTGAGCCTAGAGTAATAACCACCTCAACCAACTATAGGACAATATGTTCAGAGAACCTCAATTGGCAAAGGGAGAAAACGTTACAGCAGATAATTCACGTGCTATGTTGACCGTTTTATTTGGAAAATATAGCCATAAAATCAGGTAGATAGATTTCCTCTGTAAGGTAGGTCATAGGGTTCAATTCAGTAATTCTTACATCAAGACAATGAGACAGTCATGACTATGAGATTTACCAGAGTTCCTGTTGCTGTTGGGAGTAGAGGATTATTTTTGAAATATTATGTGCATAGATCACAAAACACCTGTGTTTAAGTATTGTCTGCATTTTAATTAAAACTCAGATACTGACCTGTATGTGTGACATAATCTGTTACAGATGACATTGTTTCCCATCCTTGATCAAGTAACTAGTTCTATTTATTAGAATCTGTAGCTTCAGCCTTGTAGTTTCAAAACTTCTTCAATATTCTTAGACATAAGGGTGCAAGATTTTCCAGGAATACTTAGTCAGACTTCTCAGTTCTCCACAAGAACAGCTTCCATTTGGTTAGTTTCTTGCTGTTTAATAGCTAGGAAATTGAGCTGAAACACAGAAATTTCTTTGAGAGTGCATGAAATAACTTTCTGAGTATCAGCATGTCCCATGATAGTTTGGCCCATGGGGTCTTGAGAGCTATCTGGTCTCTGAAGTGAGAAGTGCCAGCATTGCAGACACCTAAAGCCAGGCAAGATGACTCCTTCTCTTATCTCTAAACTACAGACATTTGCTATCCTCACCATATAAGTCAGAGAAATAATATTCCTGATTTATTATGTCACTGAGAAAGCAGTGTCAGCAGAAGTCCTTTCTAAGGATATATTTATTATAAAAATATAGTTCTGTGCTTATGGAGAATAAATTTCTTTCCTTTTAGCACTCACACCAACAGTTTCACTATAACTGGTAAAAAGAACAGCATGATCAGAGTAAAGTGTGGAAGAGGCAAGCGAGATCTATTACATAATTATTTCACAGAAACTGTAAAATGACACAGCCTACACAGGTTCTCTCCATTTCCTGAGGAATCACTTTCTACTATTCCCCTGGCTGTATTGACTAAATCTCCATTGATTACAATGCTAGCCGAGACAAGTAACTCACACATAAATCACATTCCAGACACCTCACAACAAGCAAGGTGAAATCCACCCAGACCATACATTCTCACAGCACTAGAGTGATACTTGTGTAACTGGCTCTTTCCACTTTCTTCTGCAACTAAATACACAGATGATCTGTTTGCCATACTTTGTTATGCTTTCTCTCCTCTTCCTCAATGCCTCATCTTCTTCCCAGCTTCAACCAGTGCTACTTATAGGTGACCAACCTAACATGTTAGTTGGAAAGTTCCTGTGAATGTCAACAACCTCCTGGACAAAGAAGGTGTATGTCCTAGGGCTCTGTGAAGTGCAGTTCAGAATACATCCATGGATGAAGATTCTGGAGCCTATCTGGGCAACAGGGTTTAAACTATCTTATTGTAAAGAACTCAACTGGATTTTTTTTTTTTTATTTCCCAGCTTGTGACCTCTGCATCTTTTTGTTTCCTTGTGCATATCTTAGAAATGGTTTGTTCCATTTTTCTCTATACCTTCCTTTTTTGGTAATGGAAGACAGCAGTTAGGTCCTCCCCCATAAGTATTCTCTTCTCCAGGGTACACAAAGCTTCAGCCCCTCTTCGTGTTATGTGTGCCAATTGTCTAAGCATTTTAGTGGTCTTTTACTGGATTTTACCCAGATTATTGACATGCTTAATACAAGGAGCCAAATTGGACACAGTATTACAGATATGCCCTCATGAATGCCAAGTAGGGGGAACTGGTTACTTCCCTTGACCTACAGCTATACTTTCAGCTCAGTAATTGATGAGTTTTCACTGGTCCAAGGGTACTCTGCTAATGCATATTCGAATCCCCCAGTTCTTCCCTGCAAGGCTATAAAACAGCCAGTCAGTTCCCAGTCCATACTGATGTGTAGGACTCTTCCATCTGAGGTGTAGGCCTTCACATTTGTCTCCATTAAATATCTTCAGTTTCTAATGGCTCATTCCTTCAGCTTTTTGGAGTCCCTCTGAATGGAAATTCTCCCTCCTGACCACTAATAACCAGTCTCCATTTTGGCGTTGTCCACAACAGTGATGAGGGTTAACTCTCTTGCTGTCATTGATGAAGATCTTAAGTCAATACCTGTGGAATGTCAAGCATGAATAGATACCAGTTAGACTTCTAAGTGTTGACTGCTAGGCTTTTAAGCCTGATAGATAAGCCATTTTTTACTTTCCTTGTAATCCACTCAGCCTGTTCATGTCTCACCACTTTGAATTCCAGATTGGTATTAGAGATAATTTTTAAAAAGGTTGCTAAAGTAAAGGTAAACATCTACTCTCATCCACAGAGCCTGTTATTTCATCACAGAAACTGATTAAGTGGTCGAGGACAACTTGCTCTTGGTAAATTCTTGCTGGCTGTTCCAGTCACCTTGTCCTTCCGGCTCTTGGAAATAGCTTCTAGGAGAAATTGGTCCATAATCTTCCTAGAGACAGATGCAAGCCTGACCACCTGTAGTTCCCTGTATCCTTCTTGATTTTTTAAAATGGGAATAGCATGAGGAGCTAAGAAACAAATCTGATTATTCACATAGTGCTTCATTCTGTTGGAAGACATTTCTGAATCTGATTGCCCATCAGATGTGAACAATAATTTTCTAGATAATTTTCTGTTTTGGTTTGTTTTCTCAAATGGAGAAGGTGTTTCTGTAAAATCAAAATATCCTATGGAAATATAAAAAAATAACTAACTTGCTTCAGATATACAACAAAACAAGTTGAAATCTTTCAATTTGGTTGAAGGCAACATTAAAGCTGTATTTTATCACAGAACTAAAGTTTGTGGACCTATGTTCCTGCTTTTCTGTTGTAACTGCAACATACTTAAGATTCTTCTGAACTAACAAAATTTAAGAAACTGGTGTACAATGCAGGCTAAATCTAGAGGAAGCATGGAGTTCCCTTTCACTATGAAACAAACAATAATCAAATTCCATTTTGATAAATATTTGTACAAATAATTGATGTTTTTTTTCCAGGGTGGACAGAAAATAGTCATTTGGATCACCAATTTTTATTTCCATTACTAAAGTTGAAATTTGTCAGCTAACAGAAAGAACAAGATTATTTTTCTCCATTATTTTCAATGATTATAGCATATTTTCCCTGTTCAGTGTCCTGTTCTCTTGAAACTGGAGTTTACCCATAAGATGCCCCCTTTTTTCCCTAAGCAAAACCATATGAGGCAGAGCTTGGGCAGAAGAAAATATTCATTGTATTTTGAGGTACACAAATGTACAGCCTGAACTATCTACCGTCATGATAAGGATGGTGAGCTAATAAGATGCATGTAATGGTTCATGAAACAGATTTAAAAAAAAAACTTTTTCAGGACACCTGAAAAGATGAAATAATCTTACAATAATTGAAAGATCTGAAGTAAAAAAAAGGTCATCTTTATTCTCCCAATGGTGTTTTTTCATCCATAAACAAATTTCAGATTTTAAGGTGTATCTCTATGCAAAAAGACCTTTCATGGAAAATGATGAAAAAGCCAGTGGAGCAAGGTAACTCAGTCTTATAGTTTACCACTCTATATGAAAAATCAAACCAATCCTAAACAAAAACCTTCTGATCTTCCAGAAGAAATTGCTCTTTGCTTAGTGCAGTTTTGAGTTAGCACTCATCCTGTGACAGCAGTTTCTTGAGTATTGAAGAACTATATATGAATGATGCATAAGTGCAGGAGACATTGGCTGCCTAGGTAAGAGAAAGGCTTCTGTTCCTCCTTATCTGACTGTTTATCCTGACTTTGACACACAAGTGAAAGTAGAAAGTAATTAAGTAACATTTCTCTTTCCACTGCCCACAGAAAAGATGCATTGGAATTTCCTTCTTTCATGATGGTGAGTTTCAGAACCTATTAGATTCATAGCTAACGGCTCTCAGAAATTAAAGGAACTCATGCAGGTATAGAAGGAGAGAGGAGGAGAGTAATGCACATGCTAATAAAACATCCATGTAGTCTGCATCATTAAAATAACAGGTTTAGCCTTTTTGGTACATAGATTACTGTTGAAAGCAAGAAAAGAACTTTTCTGAAGTTCAAAAATAAAAGCTATTGGGAACACATTGGAGGGAAGAGGTATTGTAACAATTAGAAAGGTATTGCTCGTTATATGAATGAAACGTCTCATTTGTTTACAGTGTGATGTTAGGTCTCATTTTTCAGCGACAGGTGACTCCTCATGCACAGTGGTAGGTTTATAAATGGACAGAGCATACTTTATTTCCATTTGTGCTGCTTGTATCAGCTGCAGTTCTGAAAATAAGTCTAACTGCATTTCAAGAAATGCATCTCATTGCAGGCTTCTAAATATGTTACAAAACTCTTTCTAAGGAACAGCAAAAAGCCTTGAGTCACTCTTGATGATGAAGAAATGAGTTGTGCAACAAATACTCAACATGTGCATGAAGGAAATATAGAGCATACAGTAAAACTGAAGTGAATACTGTAAAGTTTGTGTTCTAGGGGAAAATGGGAACTTTCTTGAAGCTGACTGAAAAAAACCACTCACCTAGCTCACTAGACCTTGTGGATCATTAATATTCCTTAAGACTTACACAGTTATTCCACACAAACTTTTATTTTCTCTTTAGGCAAATAACACAAAATGAAACAATAATTATGAACATTACCATAATGTTTTAAAAGTTAGATGAACATTTTTCATGAAAATTATGAACTAGTCCATTGTGCCCATGTTCATGGACTGCTCAATAACAAATTAAAGATGATTTTGTGCATGGAGCCATGACAGGTAGGAATGATAAATTTCATTTTGTCTATCACCTTGTAAGTAGTTTAGAAGAGGTTTACACCTGCTGTGTAATACTAGGGCTCAGCCAGTTACAACACTGGCTGAGGCTGGACTTATTAATAAATCATAGATTCATATAGCAACTTTTTTCTTCCTACTTTTACAATATTTTATGTTCCTACAATTTTTAAACAAAGCAATTAAACCTTAAATATGTTTGCAACCATTTTAGTTTGAGGATATTGATTGACCCACACAAAGTTTGAAACAGATTGTCTTGTGGCAGCTTATCAAACTAGAGTGCTTTTTTCTGTGGCCAACACTTTATGTTCCATCACTCACAGCTTTCATTTCAAACAAACAAAAGAAAACTCCCCAGACATCTGGTGAAAAAAAAAATCCATGGAAATGTCATGGGAGTACAACTACTGTCAGTGTGAGTATTCAGAGGATCTGGAATAGAAGATCTGAAATACATGAACAGTCATACACATGCAAAGAGGAATTAAAAATATTGTCAGTGAATGTATAAGCAAAAAATGAGAGTTTTTCAGGGCATAAGTGAGGCATTTTAGCCTAGAAAAGGAGGCCATGATGGTTTAATTCTTATTGTCTAATTATTTGGTTTCCAACGGAGATTTGATTGTTGGAATGGTCTCTTGGGCAGGTGAGATAAGTATGTTGGTGTCATGGTTGCAAAGGCCATGAAACACTGAGTTAATTGTTCCAGAGCAGAGTGGTTAAATTTTCCATATTAATAAGTTTGTGGGGAACATGAACAAAGAGACACAGTGCATTTAAGTTAGCAGCTTGAGAATGTCAACAGATGGTAGATATGGGAATACTGAGAAAATTTAAAAAGAGGGAATATGAGAAGTTTCCTTCTTTGCTACAACTCTAGATGCAGTATTGTGATCATTAGCAATGGAACAGTAATTGTAGCTGACAAAAGATGTGTTATTCAATCAATTTTGTTCTCTCTTGTATGGGAAAATTTGTGCAAAATGGAAGCAAGGCCAGCAGAGGGTCCCCAGGATGAGTAGGGGTCTGGAGCACGATGCACTGAGAGAAACTGAGAACTGGATTTGTTTAGGTTTAAGAAGAGAGGGCTAAGGGAAAGCTTTAATTGCTGTTTTCAGTGATCTACTGGGCTATTAAAAAGAAGATAGATGACTCTTAGAGGTGAAAAGCAAAAGGACAAGAGGCAACTCACACAAACTGCAGAAGAGAAATCCTAATTAGATACAGAGAAAAGCTTGACAGGTGGTTTAGGCTTGCCCAGAGAGGTTGTGAAATCTCTATCCTTGGAGATACTCAGAACTCAACTGCACAAAGCCTTCAGCAACCTGATCTAACCAGAGTCAGATCTGGGTTTGAAACTGGCCTTATTTTGAGCAGGGATTTGAACCAGGTTATCACCAAGGTCTCTTTCAATTTTAATTGGTCTAAAATTATTTTTTCTTGAAGCTATAACATACTTTTTCTTATGAAGCTGATAGATGGCTTTACTCATAGGAAAGATTCTTCAGGTAGAAAGAATGCATATAGACACTATAGAACATTTTAGACGAAAAGTAGGCCTGGATAACCAGACTTCAGTAAATGCTGTTATCTCTGATTCCATGAAGAAAGGGACCATGTACCAAGAGCAAAAAAACAAAGCAGTAACTGAAAATTTTGTAAGAAATCAAAGTCAAAAATATGATGTTGTGTTCTACCTAGCTGGAGACAGGCAAAGATAAATGGATGAGTAACCAAAAAAAAAAAAAGGATAAGTATAACTTCAAGTCACTATAAAGTAAGGTCACTGTAAGTTCTGACAATGGTGTTTATGTGAAATTTAACAGTTCCAAAAATGCAGCTAATAATCTAAGACAAATAGGAAATACCTGTAAAAAGTTGTCTATGAAGAGTTGTAATTAGTAAGCAATTTCCCTGTCTTTAGTTTGACCCATTAGTTTTGTTATCTTAGTTTCTCCTCATGTCCTGCAGAGAGAGGAGTGAGCAAGTAGTTGGGTGGATACAGGAAAGCAGCTGCTCTCTCCACCAGCCCAAGGCAGAGGCTCCCTGTACTCTGAACTGCTTTTGGCTAAAACTAGCAGTCCCACTGATAAACAAAAGGAGTTGGAATTACTAATTTAGAAGTCCAGTTTAGTGGTTTCTGGTGGGGTGATTGGTGTATCAGGAATGTTAACACCATGTGCAAGGAAAAAGGGGAGGAACTTATCTCTATAAAGATGGCATCATGTATTTCCAAGTAACAACTTCTGAGTATTTAGGACTAAATGTTCTAACAGATAAAGCAGAAGATGGATCAGTAGTAATTCTTTAGAGATAGAAATCGCGTACAAGCTTAGACCTGCAGTTACATAGGGTATTTATGATTTCCTGTGTATGTACAGGAGAAAGCAAAGCTGTGGTATCTTTGATGACTGAATGGTTGTTAAAAACTGAAAGGTCCTTCTGCCAGTTGCTTGTCATGCTCAAGATTGTAAATGGCAATTTATTAGCTCACAAGTAGTTGTATTCAAAATGAGGAGGGAATCTGATATTTAATCTTTTAAATTAATCACAGAAGAAAAAATAATGATTGCTCAGGTTTGAAAAATCGTTATTCATGTACATTTTCTGCATGTAGAAATAGTGAAATTCAAGCTAAAACAGGCTTGGGAAATTACACTGTAAGTTTGGAAGACATGTATGAGGAATTACATTGTTAGAATTGGGAAAGAATTTTTCATTAAGAAGTTAGAACAATACAAAGTCAACATGGCATAGTATAAATGAAATACTATCAAACTGACATGTCTCAATGAATTCATCAAACAGAGAATTGCACGTAACTTTTTTTTTTGCTTAACATTTTAATGATGAACTAGATTCATAATGGATAAAGTTTGCAATGACTCAAGGATTAGGATAGTACTAAATAAAAAGGAAGAAAGAAAGACAAAACACTCATAACAAGAAACATTTCCAAGTGGTCTAAAGTGTTAGGTTCTTGTTATGGGATAAAGGGAACACACTATATGAATACAACCCAGAATTTGTTGCTAGTCTAAATAAAAAATTAGCAGTGTAATCAAAATGCAATGAACACATTATTAATTCAGTTACAACAGTTACATCATCTTACAGCTCATAATAATACAGTAAAGTTTCTTTAATAATGCAATTGAAGTTGTTATACAAGAAAATTTATTAATATCTACCCCTTTTCTTTGTTGTGCTCTCCTTTCCAATGTCTCTGTGAGTCATACCATCAGCAGCTGCAGCTTCATCAGAAGGAATTGCATGCATGGGGAAGGGCAGTTTGTGAAAAGTCATTAGTGTCCCAAATTAAGCCCTGGAAGGAGTATGATGCTCTTGCAAACCCCACAGACAGCATTGGCAGAGCTCAGGCTCAGGCAGGGGAGGCAACAGGCACTTGGCCCCGAGACAGGAGCTGAAACCAGCCCAGCCCAGCTCTGGCCACGGTGAGCCCAGCCAGGCCTGAGACCTGCGCTCTCAGCTCAGGGCAAAGCCCAAGGGCTTTAACTAGGAGTGGCAAAAAACCCATTTTATTAGGATACAAATGAGTTACTCTATAATTACTCTATGAAGAACACTTTCATCAGAAACTTGATTCTGAAAATGCCTTAAAGAGTATCCACTCTGGGTAGCAGATTAATGTGGTGCTGTGGACCAAAATATTGAAATACTTTTTTACGTCTGGCCCTGAAATTTTAGAACTTAAATTTTTAAGTTTTGATTACAATTTGTTCACAAACTGATTTTTTTTTTTTTTTAAATAAAAAATAATACAGAAGTTCCTTCTCAGGTGACAGTTTGAGGAAGTCTTATATCCGGTGTTATTCAGGCTGATGGACACAGCAACTGCTTCTGTCAATTTGGTATAATTTCATCATCTTGATCAATAAAAGCAAAAGAACTTTTAACTTTTTATTCCTGATCAAAGTCCACAAGACAGATGTCAGACAAAATTTTGAAAGCTATCTCTTTTAAAGACCTCAATCTGTCTAATTATTTTGATTTGTTTGCAGTGTTAAGAGCATTGATCTTTCTCTCCTTCCCTGTTTTCATTATGGATTCAATGAATCAGATGGAGGAGTAGGAGGAATTGGAAAGAAGCAAAAAGTGGCTTCTCTCTGGGATACTATATAGCACCATTTACAAGCAATAGCAGATGAATAGATAACTGATAGATGAAAAAAAGTAAAAGATAGTGTCTTTATTCTAAAAAGCAATGTTATAACAAATGTTTTCAGGGAAAGACTACTGAAATCTTGCGAATGCTACATATGTTCCAATGCTCTGAGCAGAGACAAGAGAGGGCTGAGAACTCCAAAATCCTCCTTATTTTTTATCTTATTTGTTCTTATTACTCTCTTACGACAGTAGAGAGTCAAATTTTATGGATTCTTAACCAGGTATGACCCAAGAGTCTGAATACATATAAAAAGATATTTCCTGTGCTAATTCTTTGTGAAAGGAAATTCTTAGAGTAGAAGAACAAAAAAACTTCCACTGTTTTACTCCCTTTGTGATTTTATTTCTGTACCTGGATCTCCTGATATTTCTTTAGGTACTGTCTTGAAGAAAAATAGACATATTTCTACTGTAGATAAAGTGCATTAAGTAAATCATGATAAAATGACCTATGTGAATTTTAATTAGGATTTTAACAACTTAGAAGAGACCTTAACATTGTATTTCTTTGCATAGGCCAAAATGGGTCAATCTAGTTTCTTGTCAATTGTAATTTCTTAATTTTTGTGCCAAATTCAGCAACCAAATATTTCACAGAGAGATCCACATTTGCCTGATTTGTATTGTGCTATTTAACTTAAAGTTGGTTAGCATAAATGTGCCATGCAGAGGTTAGGATTAAAATCAAGAGGTAAAGAAAACTACAATGTAAAAGTCAAATGTCTACTTTAAAGCTTCATTTAAAAGGATAACCTTTTGGCTGCTTGATCCTTTTGCAAAATGGTTAATTGTGAAAAAAAAATGTGAGAAGAATTTATTTTTAGCCGTCTATTAAATAATTTTAGTGTGCTTATGTTTTATTTCTATGCTCTGTACTGGGAAATAAACTAATTATGATCTTATTAAGTTGCAAACTTTTATGCTCAGTTTACACACAGTGTAGTTAATGAATTAAAAAAATGGAACTGTTTAGATTTTAATTAGGAAAGAAGTGCATAAACAAGTAAAACATATCTCTGTCATTTAGGAAGCTGATAATTTGGAGGGAGAATACTCACCTGGATGACATAGAAATAGGGAGAGGAGAAGGGATAGTGAATTGTGTCTCATTTTGATGCCATATCACTATCTGGGAGTTTAGTGGGGCAGATTTTCTTTTTTATTTTCTAGGTTTTTTGAAAAAAACTTGTGTAATGCCTGTACATCAATTTACCCTGCTGAATGACTATAGCTGTAGGACTAATAGAAACAGTAGCACACACTTTTGTTACCCATCACTTCATTATAATACAATGCATTTGTGTTAATCAGGGATATGCATGTGTTCTCAACTGTGGCAGTCAGCAGTATGTCTGCTTCCAGAGGTGTTTCTGCATTAATCATGAAGAACAAGGAACATGAACATGTGTATGTCCATGTTCCTGTAATTATTGCTACAAAACAATAGCTATGTTGAGCTGGTCCCCAAACTAAATAACACTGTATACAATTAGGTCAGATTCTACTTGCATCTTCTTGTGTTACAAGTCAGTACAGTACTTATACAATATAAGGTACCATGCCAGACAATGTGGTTTAACTAGGGAGGTGTCTTAATGGAGAGGCAAAGTGAATAAGCTGCAGGAAAATACATACAGCCTTTCTTGTAACACCACTACCACAGATGACAAGTGTCTTCTTTGTTTATGCAACCAGGCAGATGGCAGAGAAAGGTCACCTTTTTCTTCCAAGATAAAGATGAATACCTTTAAAAACTTTTCTTAGACTGGTAGGGCTGGAAGTAGTACAGACTTATCAAAATCTTAACTGCTGGATTGTCTATAATGTATTTGGCAACGGATTCAACAAAAAGTGATCATATGCAGAGCTTCTCCTTTCCCAAGAATTACGGACTTTGTGATACACAGTTTTGTTTGCCAGTGCTGTGACCACTGGACTGTAATGCAGAAGTTGGATTTTCCTCTGAATAGGCTAATTATTTTTGTGGGCAGATAGAGTTTTGTGAGGCTTTGCTAAGAAAGCAAAATTTAGACAAAATTCAGAGGTTGTATACCTAGACCTATATCACTGTGAAGCTCTAAGCAGAGACCAGAATGGGCTGTTTCTCAGTACACTTGACCTATGGAACTCCTAAGCTCTGTAGTGAGGAAGTTGATCAGTGGAGGCAACTAAGCCATGAGGCAAACTGGATTATAACCTGGGATTTGGATATATTTAGTCATCCTTGAGCTACTTATTCAATCTCAAAACCCTTAAACACTATGTTGGAATCATATTTGTGTAACACAAGTAAAGTCTTCGTAAGTTCAAATTTAAACCTTTAGCTGATACAGGCTGAGACATCTTATGGTGGCTAATAGGAATGACTATCAGAAACCTCACACATGCAGTTTTGAAGTAAAAAATTCATATTTTAAAATGGAGGAACTGAACCCCTGAAATGTTGGTTTTCATTTTTTTTTTTAGATGGAAATATGACACCATACGATGGATTTTTATCCAAAGTGCATGTAAAATGATTAATGGTGTTCTGAATTAAGCTTTTGTAGTTAAGTTTTTGTAAATCTTTCAACCTCTTATCACCAAAGAGGAGCTACATTCCTACATTCCTGCCCAGCTAAACCTTGTCAGATGTTCAGTTAAAAAAAAAAAAAAAAAAAAAAAAAAAAATCAGTGTTTTTAGAAAGTTTCTTGATGGTTAAATTTTTATTATTCACCTCAAAGTTTGAAATACATACATGTGTGTTAGAGCTTGAAAAATGTACCAATAATATAGGATAACCATATGGATGTGCATATTGCGAGAAGATGATACAGGAGGGCATGTTAAACAGGACAAAATTCATGTTATGCCACTGTGGTACTTAAATTGGTACAACTGTTCTTACCTGTAACTCCTGACACAAAGTGAATTTTCTGCTGACTACCACCTTTAGTTCCAGATCATTACAGACATGAGAGATTTATCTGCCCATAAATTCTTGATTCTTGAGGAAAGTAATTAAAATATAAGTATTTCAGAGTTTGTTATGTCTCTTGTTTAATTCTTTTTTCGACCTTCATAGTTAACACTTGTTTTGCTTCCATACAGTCTTTTTCAGATTCTGTGAAATTTCAAAAATGTTTTTGAAGGGATTTTTCAGAAACTAGTTAATGCAATCAAACAAGCTATTTCTAATGTGCAACATTTTCAGATCTGTTACTGACATAACTCAGAGATGTGATGCTGTAAAATTTCTCAAGAGAGTTGTGCAGCTCATTGACATAGGTGTAAAATGCAACTCATTTCAATCAAAGTCATTGGCAAATAATTAATTTTTTGTACCCAAAAAGTTTGATTATGTCTGAAATAGAAATGTTATTCATTTGAAAGCTCTGGGGTTTTTTAAAAGCTTTAATAGGAGAATATATATCTTGTTCAGTTGTTTGTTTTGAATTGGACAAGTGGTTAAAAATAATAAACTGTATTTTTAATTATATTTAATATTTTAGGTTTTGTTAAAATGTTAAATTTATACTGCATTTTTTTAACATTTTGAATAGCTTTTCGTTTGTGTTTAATTGTGAGTCTGCATATGTGTAAAAACCAATAACCTATGGTAAGTATTTCATGGAAATACTTGCTATGGGTT
>JAVJGG010000005.1:19795256-19808960 GCA_035590195.1 Aviceda cuculoides | reverse complement strand
CCAATCCTTTCATTATTACTGTTGTCATTTTATTAGTGTTATCATTATCATTATTAGTTTCTTCTTTTCTGTTCTATAAAACCGTTCTTATCTCAACCCACGAGTTTTACTTCTTTTCCCAATTTTCTCCCCCATCCCACTGGGTGTGGGGGAAGTGAATGAGCGGCTGCGTGGTGCTTAGTTGCTGGCTGGGGTTAAACCACAACAATCCTTACCTACTTCTCATAATATTCTCCATGCATCTGCTACCTCCATTTATGAAAGACAGGACACTGCGTTAACACCACCATAGTACAATACGTGCTGCCATACTACCTTTTCTTTTATTCAATTTGGTTACAGAAATTGTTTAAAACTATTTAAATGGATCAAATCATTAGAGAGAGTTGTGAGAAAAGGAGAACAATGAATAAAAATAGACCAGTATGGTGAGTTGCATAGCTATTCTTTACCCCAAAACACCTTTGTTGCTTAGATATCACCTATATCAAATTACACACACTTGAAAGTAATGATGTCATTAATCTTTCTTCTTGGCTATGAAAGACATTAGTTACAAGTATTACATTTGTTCATAGACTGATTAGCAGCTATTTGCAAGGGGCAATTCATGACCATTATGAAGTTCTTTTAACTTTTTAATTGTATGTATAATTAAATCTCTAAAAGTCCTCTATAATTCACAATAGGTGTTGTACTTTCAACTCAGCTGTAGTTGTATAAGTGTTTGACACAGAAGAGAGGTTCATTTTTGCTCCCCTCTGCTTGAATTTTTGTAAATATAATTTGATTTCTGTTTCAAATATGTTTTTTAAATCATACTCTTTGAGTCTGATTTCTTTTAGAGCTGGAGACTGTTTTAATTTTAGGCATTATTTCTATAGCAGACAGTTGTTTTCTCCCTATAGTTTCTGTAAATTGAAAGAGGAATGACTTGAAGAAGTCCTCCCTGGCAACACAGTTCCTTTCATAAATTCTAACAGACATAAAGCAACTGATTCTCACCCTCCTCCCTCCAAACCCATCCACAAAACTAATTAGCTTGGAAAAGGTTCTTTGTTTCCCATACCACATGATTTTTCTCATCAGTGCACTACTGTTTTTCACAGAATTGGAATTTTGAGATTTTAAATCATGTTCAAACATTTCACAAGACCTATAGAGGAATGGGCCATGTTCCCTGTTTCATAGGAGTGATAGTTTTCTCTTAGCATGTCTGACTCTAGAAATAGAAAGTACTAGTATTAAGTGTATTCTGCCTCACTTCCTGCTTCTTTTGAAAACTAAAACTACATTACTTGTTAAAAGTGTAACAAATATATAGACCTCCTGAATTTTGTCTGCTAACAGCAGATAGTTTGCTTTTCTTCTTCAAATCTGTGTTAGAGAAAACCAGAAAGGTCAGAATGACTACCAGGTACTATCATAAACCAGCTATCATTTACTAAATGAAGTGACACAGCCTAATGGAACTCAGATTTGCGTACTGAAGCTGACAAACTTTGAAATTATCTTCAGTGTTATTATGTCATAATGAATGCAGAAGGTTTTGCACAAACTCGACCTCCCTCAGGAAAGTTTCTGTAGCAGGGTGAGCAGGAATAATGGAATAATTTTATTTGGATACTAACTTCAAATTAAGCAAAGCAAAGTTCTCTCACAGCAAAGATGAGCAATATAGCTATTTGGCTTTTGTGTGCAACAGGGTTTAAGGGACATAAGAAGAGGATACCTCCTTTTCCTTTCTTTTTGAGAAAAGGCTTTTATATTTTTTTAGTGGAACTAATAGAAATAGTCAGCATGTGGTAAATTCAATTTCTATGATAAATATATTTGAAAAACTTACTTTTGCTTAAGCCTCTTCAGAGTTATGTTTAATTTTGCACTGTCCTGCTAGCATAGTACTTGAACTCAATGACAAGCCAGCCTTATGTCTGTCTGTAAGTACACAAGAATATTCTTGTGATCAGTGGCTCCTCCTTTTCTTCCAGTTTCCTACCTAATTACCTACCTCATATAAGGTATGCAACTACCGTGTCAGTCTTTCCTGGGTCTCATTGTAACTGTGTCTTTCTACCTTAAGCTTTTTAACCATTTGCTAAAGTTCTTTGAGAATTTATATCTTTTTATAATATGAGCAAGATAATGAGACAAATTACCACATCTGGGCTTTCAAAGTGTGATGTCAAGGGTGTACATCATGTGTATATGTGTATACACACATACATGTAAATATATATTTCATTTCTATAAGTATATATATTATATATACATGCATAATGTTTATGTATAGATGTATATATACGCCATGTATGTATATATAATATATATACACGTAGAAATGAAATCAATTCTATATATATATGTGTTCTATTTATTCAGAGTTCAAATGATTTATTATCTGTTAAAAATTACTTAATCCTGGGAGTAGTTGCAACTAAGTGGGAGAGGTCAGCCTAAGTTTGTCAAGACAATTTCATAGAATCATAAAATCATTTAGGTTGGAAAAGACCTTTAAGATCATTGACTCCAACTGTAAAGCTAACACTGACAAGTCCACAACAAAACCATGTCCCTAAGCGCCACATCTACACATTTTTAAATACCTCCAGGGGTGGTGGTATTTAAATGAAATCAATTATTTTCATAGATGTACCAAACTTCTGTGATATGCTTAGAATCTACACATTTGGATATTACAACATTATGAAATACAATTCAAAGCAGAATTCCACATGTGTGGAATAAACCCAACAGATGGCAAGAATCCTCTAAGGCAGTCTGTATGTCATCGTATAAGTACTGCTGCAGTAAAACTAATCAGAAGAGGAAACTAAAGCCTGTAGATGATGTATCATTAAGCTAAATCATGTAAGAATTCTGGATTCGCAGCTTGGCTGATTCAGTGAGTCTCATCCTGTAATAACTTATTGTCATGTTTTCTTTCCTAAAGTAGAGAAAAAAGATTCTTAATTTTAATGACTGAGATATATTTGCAAGGAATGGTTTGGAGATACATTGTGTTTGTCCTTACTAGGTACAAGAATTATGTAAAGCCCTGGATATCTTTGAAAAATATTCTGTAATAGCACTGGACTAGAAGCTGTGTAAGTAAAAGCCTAAGTGATGACTGCAAGACTTATTCCAAAGCGAGGGTACAGTTTTTGACCAGCACCCAGCTTGTGTAGCATCGATAAAAGATTTACTTGGTATGTACTGCCTTATGCTTCTTGACTTCCAGCCTGAAACTGGGATCTTAATCAGACTTTCCATCTGATGGTGCAACTCACAAATATATGACATAGTCTTCTAGAAGGATAATTTTATTCATATCTTACTATTTTTTCTGCTCACTACACTCTGATAACCAACAATCCACACATCATCTCCCAGAAGTCAAACTATGCAGTTAAATACTTGGCCTAAAGTAATTGCAATAGAGATGGAAATCTAAGTGTCTCATTTGAGATGCTTTATGTCTTTTAAAGAACTGTACAAAAGTTCTTACAGGAACAGTAATGATATGCCATTATATGCTTCCCCAAGACCCGCCTTCAGGTACACCTCAGCCTCAAAGATGACAAATTAGATACCCTTGGAGAAGCTCAGTGCTTGCACTGTGTGTTTCACATCATCTCATGGGTGAAAGTCTAAAAATTCAGTTGCATCTTTGTAAGCATAAAGCAAATAAAAATCGCTGTTTGCATCAATATGAACTTATTAAACACTGAAGTCCAAGTTAGGCAACTCATGCAGCATGATTCCCTGCTGGTCTGTGTGACTGACCCAGCAGTTCTGTCTGCATGAAGGGCTGATAAATCTGATTGAATCAACATTGGTTCTTTGCTTATAATTTTAAGCAAAACTTCACTATATCGTCTCAAAGGTGGGATATATGGTTCTCATATTTTGCCCCACTTGCTGGAAGTCTTAGGTCCTAAGCATATTTTAACCATACATGGATGTATAGTACATGTTGAATAATTGGTTACAGTTGTCCCTGGCTTTGATAAAAAAAGATATTTGTTAGTATCTAACTGAAATCAGACTACTATGCTCAGCTTTAAGTAAATCAATCAGCCTTTCCAATTAAGCCAGTGTGGGAAGATTTCACTATGAAGAGATATAGTGCTAAAGAGATGGTTCCTTAATAAAAGACATGTGTAGATGTCTTAAAGGCTTTTTTGTGTTGCCTTAAACTGAATAATCAGGTGGTTTTAGGTCTAGAAGCACATCATGTTTTTATTCTATTTTGCTTTTCTTTCAACATACACTTAAGATACACATTGTCACTACTTCTGATGTCTCTTTTTGTGTAAAAAACACTTACGTGTAATAAAAAAATTCAAAATAATTGAGAGAAATAGAGAAGACTTCCCTGGAAACATACCTACAACCCTCTAGGCAAGGCATATAAAAAAATGTACTCCCAATGGATGTGATATGCTAACACATTCGCTCTCTCTGCCTGAACATTTTTAGGCAATCTCTCTGAAAATTTGATTGCTGGCAGGTTTGATAGCAAATACAATCTGCCACACTTTTGTGTGAGTTATGCACAGCTGTGTATATAAGCTTCCATAAAATAACCCATATGCTAATTGTGTGAATTGGAGAAGCCTGTATAAGCACAGGAAAAAGATAAGGGAGTAATTAAGATTTTCTTTTTGCTTGATGCTCTCCTCTTGCTATGTTCTCTCATGTTTCTCGTAATCTGAAGTGAAACGCATCAGTGACCAATGAGTAAAATTTGGTACACTATAAGCAGCCACCACTTAGTCACTTTTCCATCGCTCTAGTACTCCAATGGCATGATTGCAGGTTTCCCAGCAATGAGGCTCTTTCACTTCCACCTCTCAGGGGTTCTCCATTTACAATTTTCAGTGCTAAAAATGTAGCAAAATGTTGTTACTATGGTTACACAAATATAATTTTTGAAAAACACAGTAGCCTTTTTTTTCCCCACCTTTGCGAGAATATCTGCCCAAAGTTTGGCACTCACTTCTGAGGACCAGTGCGGAAGAAGAGTACAAGTACTTGCTTAGAACTTCTCAGTTTGGTCCTACTTACACTGACTACTACAAAGCAACCTTCTGTAGGATCCTATGAGCCCAAGTGAAATAAGCTTGTTTTCCCAATTTATAGTATTTGTTCACAGCTCTCTGATTAGCCACTGTTTCTCTCCAGCCAGCCACATGACAGCTACTGGTAACCTATTCATGAGTGAAATCAGACTTTTATGGGCGAAACCAAGTCTATTAAAAATAGTTTAATTGATCTACAGAAATGTATTACTAAATATTTCCTTTGCATGTTTGATGTATTGAAAAAGAACTTCAGGAAAAAGAGAAGACATGAGCAAGACAATAACAGGAGGTTAATAACAGGAGGAAAAAACGAAATGCTTCTGTGAAGCAACAATGCTTCTCTGACAGAAACAAAAGGCAGAGAGCTAAATGCAAAGACCATTGGACAGAGACCACTTGAAGACCTGTCTTGTAGCAAAATCAATTAATGAAACATAGCGGAGAAGCACCTTTGAAAGAGAGTAGAGCATTCCTGGCCAGAGGAAAGTAGGCAGAAGAAGCTGATTTGCTGAAGGATGATTTTCTGGTTCACATTCACCACTACAAGGCATTAAAAAGAAAAGAAAAGAAAAGAAAAGAAAAGAAAAGAAAAGAAAAGAAAAGAAAAGAAAAGAAAAGAAAAGAAAAGAAAATGAAACACACACAAAAACCCCAAAACAAAACAACCCAACCAAAACCCCCTATTAACAGCCTTATTACCACAACAGGTAGTAATCTTTTCCAACAGGCTTCTGTTTTCCACTGCATATTCTGGAAATACAAAAATACACTTTTAACGTGTTCAGTTTTAAATTTTATTTACCGTTATCAAAGCACAATAATGTTTATAATATTTTTTGTTCCAGTTCAGTAATATAGCAACCTAAAAAAAACCCCTACCCCAAACTAAAATCATTGCAACTCATTTACAAAATCAGTTAACTGGTTATAAGTGCAACTACATTATAAAATGAAGGTAAGAGAATATTGTTATTACTGTACAGCATATATTTATATGTATAGTGCTTGGGTAAAACCAGACTTTAACAGACACTTAAAAAAATTACTTTCAGTATTTCTATGTATTGTTCATCTGTTTTACAAAATTGCAGAGCAAATGGATACATACACTGTTATCCAACTACATTCATCCTTTTTTACAATAGAGAAAAGGTATGAATATACACTCCCATATACATACACACCCATGTGCATATATGTATACATACATACACTTACATATTTACATACAAATACATATCTTTAGAGATATGTTTCTTATGATGCATTTACACAAGCAGTGGCTGAAAACAGAGCCCTGAGAACCAAATAACTTTTTCATTAAATGAACTTAAGTTTGATTTTTGTCTTTATACTTAATATTCAGAAAATTAACTATAAACCACAAATTAGCTGAGCGTAGTACAGAATCAAATCCAGAAAGATTCTGTTTTCTGTTAGAGCATTCAGGGTATCAGTCGTCCACTTAAGTCAGTGTCAAAGCTTACATTGCCTTTAGTATTGTAAGGCCAAAGATCAAGTCTCTCTAAAAAAGGGAGGAAAAAACCTCATAGTGAATTATAAGAAAGCAGCAGAAAAATATGATAGCTGAGGTAAGCATTAAACAGTCAATAAAAACATAATGGTTAAGTAATTAAGTAGGGAAAAATAATTAACTGTAATTGAATTCAGTAATTATTTACTTCTGATAATACCAGATATAATTAATAGTCACTATTGTAATTCTTCAACTTGTTATTTATTTGGGGCATTTCACCTTGTAGTAGGAATCTAAGCATTATTTTATAAAAAGAAAATCCATACTTATACACATACACTTAAGTATTTAAATATAAAATAAAGAAGCTTGAAACAGCCTCGTCAGCTACCCTGTAGAAAATGACCTAAAATATACTGTAGAAGATATAGTATGGTTAATGTAAAAGCACTCTCAGAAAACCAGGTCTATTTGCAACAAAAATCAGGGGGAATTGAAAACTGCAAGATAGATTTTACAGGCCTGATGGAAAACTATCTGATGTCAGAGGAAAGATTCCCAAATAGCTAGATGCGGTGAAAGGATTGAATTACATTCTGGTTTATGAATGTTCATCTCGGTTCTTTATCCACTGCATTTCCAGTGGATTATAGTGCTTCAGTTGTCTGTACCAGGAAGGGCAAGAATTTTTCTCACACACAATAAATTGCCAAAAACTCTGTGTAGATAAAATATCAAACTTCAAATACTTCAGTATAAATTATTACAATTATAAAAATCAACTATTATCAATACATTTATGAAAATGGACTTAATTCTATTTACTTTCCCAATGTATATAATCTGGTTTTTAGATTTTCCTGCATTGGCCTTCTTCCATATCTGATTATTTGAGAGCTCTGGAAATGGGTTTGGAGCCTTACAAAAATGTAAGATTATGATCTGTTTTAGTTTTGCTTATAGCCAGATATATTACATTAGCTTCTCAGCTGAAAGGTAATAAAAATATTTAAGTGTACTTACAAGTTATTGAAAATAGTGTTTAATTATAAATTTGAAGCTGCAAATGAATAAGGATCTCTATAGAAAATTAAAATGGCTTAGTGCCAATGTCAAAGTGGTTCTATCCATATTTTATCCAGAGTTTATTTATTTGTGGAAGTTGCAATTTTTCCCTGTATGTAAATGCGTTGAGAGGTATTCTCTGAAGTGTATTCTCCCAAAGAAAGAAATTCCAGATATCACACATTTTTCAGTGTTTGGCACGTCCCTAGATTTTAAAACTGATTCTTTATGTAAACGACGAGTGTCAGAGAGACCAGAGCTGCAATGTCCAAGTCTCAAGAGGACTCATTAAACTGAGACTGTTTATAATCTTGCCCTTGATGTTCACGCACAAACATCATTCTGTCAGAATACCTGGAAGTACATTACTCTTCATAGCACATCCAGGTGCACAGGCTGTGTAGGTTGCATGCAGGATTAGCTGTAGCAAAAAAGGAAGCAACATGTGATTTAGTATTAAAGCCTGAGCTTCCATCACAAGCAACGTTGTGACAGCAACAGTACTATAATCGACTTGACTTTTCTATTTTATGTAATGATTTTCCAGGTTTAATATGTTTCCTAACCTGAGTGCTGCAGAGGTGAAACTATACAGTTGAGTATTGGATGGTTTGTTTGGTTTGGGGTTTGTTTTTTGAAGGCTTTTCAATCCAAATGGTGTTGCATTGTCTATTTCATGTAGTTTAAACCATGTCAGGATCAAAGTGGTTTATTGATTTCTCAATGACGTATATGTAATGGTCAATCAGTGAAATCTAGAGTCAAGATCTATGTCAACAGATAAACTACAATACTAGCTGGTTACAAAATGTTAATAGAGTTTTTAATTTTTTGAAAAATCGTTCAGTAACTGATCTCCAAACCCTCTAATCGCACACATGCACCTTTGCTCTCCCTGACTGCATGGGCACCCAGCTCTCCCCATCCCCTCCCTGGCCGTGCAAGTGCCCCCCACAGCCCCGCCAGCCCCCCCCGAGCAGGCAGCACCCACCCGCCTGCCCACCCCGCTGGGTCTCTCCTGCACTGGAGATCTTCCTAGCTGTTTTACCCAGCTTTTCAAGCTGACCCTCGCTTTGTTTCAGACTCTGGTAATCCACTGGTAACAGCTTCATCCAGCTGATGGGCGGCTTTGTCTTTAACATGAGCGGTTTGGGGGCAGATGCCCTTCCAGGCAACCTGGAGTATTTGATTCACTCTGTGCCTACACCCGTATTCTTGTCTTGAAGAATGCTGTTGAACAGGACTTCTGCCAAGGGTAAGCCATGAAAGCAACCACCAATATGTGTACATAAATACATGTGTGTGAGCATATCCATACGTACAGTTTTTTGGAGAAGACATTTTCTATTTGTTTATCTGTACACACAGATATGCGTATGATATTATTCTCTTTCCTCACAGTCTTTCCATCCTTCCCCAATGTACTTTTTTTGTTTTAACCTTCAAACAATTAACTACTCCTCTCTAGCCCTTATTCCAGTAATTTTAACTAAACTGCTGACATTTTCTCTTGTCAGGCTTAGAGCAAAATTGTTTTGATTTAATTATTGCCATAAAATTATCAAAGCACTGTCACCTAAAACAGAGAATGATGTTAAGATGTCAAATTAGTCAAGTAGTGTACATGCAAATTTGTGAAGATGCTGGTGCAATGCTGTATGAAGACTGATACAAATAATATCATTAGATGTCAGTGGAGAGGAAGACCTCATAAAGTTGTTTGCTGGGGATTCATGATGTGATAAACATGTCTGCAAGAATAACTTCTAATTCATATTTTAGCCTACAAAATTTCAGTTGCTTCAGCAAGGTGTTGTAAACCCGTTACTGACACAATCTCTGACACACTGCTGTAGTTCTGAAGCATAAAATGTCCCTTTTTTCCCCATCATGCTTCTGCTTATCTCAATGTGTCCTCCATTTCCTGGTTTTTATTTCTTTGTTGGTAGCATTACCTTATCTTTTCTACCATCCCATTCTCCCCACTCTGTCTGTTGTAATATATTAATTAAAAACAAACATACAAATCAAATACTCCCTCCCTACTAAGAATAGTGATTTACCTGCACTTTGACAGCCATTAACTGTCATGACCTAAATTCTGTTCTTTGTCCTTCTATCTTCTGCTTTCTATGGGATTTTACACTCTGTGTTCAGTGAGTCAGGAACCAGGTCTAAGGACTGGTGGAACGCTCATACATAAGGATTTTTCCTGGCCTCTGACAAATAGTGGAGAGGGACACAAATGCATTATCCTCCTTCCCCCACCAACAGAGAGTCTGCAAAGCCAAGTAGTTGTGACTGCATTATATGCACTGGAAAGCATATAGTTTCAGGTCCCATATTTCCATTTGAAATTTGTGGAAAGAAATACTCATGTGACACCGGATATTAAATTAATCCAGTGCAGCACCAACATGCCAGGCCCATTTGGCTACCTGTACTCTGCTTTTGATTTCAGAACACATAGAAAAATCTAATACATCCAGACTATCATGGAGTCTGTCAATTCTGTTCTACATGTGCAAGGGATCTTGCATGCAGTAAGTGTTCTGATATGAAGTGTGATGTATTCTAATGTAACTGTTTTTCCTGCTTTGAAACCTGAGTGGCTATTAAAAAGAAGTTATAAGTGACCAAGCAGATGATAAACCATAAAAGGCAGTTTGTAAAGCATGATTTTAAAATCAGAAGTACAAAAATGGAATAAAAATAAATCAATTTAAAAAATGAAATGTACTGAAATTTGCTAATATTCTTTCAGTTTGAAATTGGCAAAAACAGTGAATGAAAATAAATCCTCAAGCACTGATTTTGATTACCTGAAACATTTTTTGTCTTTTTTTTTTTCTCTCTAGAAGCCTGGGACTTCCAACGTAGCACCTCACTATGTTTTCTAATAAAATACATCTCAAGATCACAAAGATTTAATTATTCTAATTTTGAAAATAAGAAAGAAAATGTATGATACACAGGAATACTTCTGAAATTATCCAAATTGCTTCATATCTTATAAAACAGCTTAGAAACATTTTTAAGTTTCTATCAGGGGCCTTTGAAGGCATCATATAATAGTAACTTTGGATTTATATCTTCAGACAAATTGCTTCATATAGGAGAAAAGCTAAAAAATCAGAAAAATAAATGAGGAATTACTACAATGTGATAGCTCAAAAAATGTAAATTACTTTCAAGTTTTACAGTTATTTGAACCTTGAAAATCTGACACTAACCTGATCATATTGACAGTTTTGGCAGTTTTAACAAATATGAAATAATAAAATAAAAATTGAATGTTTTGTTTCCTAGCAGATCTGGGAGGGAAGAGGTTTATCCCTTCCCATGGATAATTGCCTGATTTCAGGTGTTGTACATTGCACATGGACACTTAAGACATGATCAGCTATATGTCGATATGCTATATAGAGGCAAAATTTTCACATTCCTTGGCTGAATTAATCATGGAAAAGACTTGAATTTATTGAACTGAAGGAACCTGGATTTCCTTTCTCTCACTTTCTGGAACCATTTCTCTTTGAATAATTACAGAATGCCCACATTACCCAAGTATTATTCTCTTTCCCTTTCTGTCTATCTGCCTGCCTCTGTTTTTGAAATGAACCATTTTGGGGTTTTGGTGTGGTTTGTTTTTTCTAAATATATTAAACCAGGCAGTATCATGGGTAGAATGGTAGATGATAGGAAATTCTGCCAAAAAATGTGATTAAAAGGAAGAAATGGAGACACCTGGAGAAATGGAATACTGATAGAGGAAGAAAGAGACATTTTATGCTTCAGAACTACAGCCATATGTATTAGAGAAGACATCAGTAATGAGCTTTCCCAGTTGAACTGTCTCCCACCCTATGTATTTATAGCCATGGTTTCAATTTTAATGGCTCAATATTTTCCAGCAAAAATCAACTTCCCTGAAAAATGCCCAGCTGCATGTTTCCTGTCTACACCTGTTCATGGCAGTTTTTTCTTCCTGCAAGTCTTAGACAACTACATTGGAAAACAGTTGTGTGTTTCCAAATACCGTAATACACAATATAGAGTAACTAAGTAAGAGAGGTTTGTCTTTTTTTTTTTTTTTTTTCCCACAGATATTCAATAAAGAATAGTCAGGAAAATATTCTCTGACAAAAATGTGTGAATGAAATAGTTACAGAAAAGTCTCGAGATCTTTAAAAAGGGGTATCTAAGTGTAGATTGCTAGCTTGGAGTTTCACCTTCTAGAAACCCTTGTGTATGTGTGGCAAAAGTGAGAAAATGACTGTAAAACATTGATATTTTGCTATGCTATAATCTTCATCTCTGCTCTCCATTTGGTTTACAAAGGCATAATCATAAAGAAATGAAGAATTAGGGCCCTTAAGTTTTACTTTGTTGTCTAAGTGTAACTCTTTGCTTCCTCTGCATTGAGCTGGGGACTGGTTGAGTCCCACACTGAATTAAGTTCAAGAGAGACCACACATAAATGGATAACATTTTCTTCACATTATTTCTCTATATATTGCACCATGACCAGCTCAGATGGTTTTGGAGCTTTGAATCTACATATAAGTATACTGATGTAGGATTTAGAGACTTTATTGTATTTTTTCTGAATGGCTTTGTACTGTCATGGACAGCTCTGCATTTTAACAATTAAAGAAATAATTATTCTCATACTTTGAATATATAAGTAGTATTCAGCTTTTGTTACCGCTAAATATATTCCCTTGGGCCAAATTAGTGATCAGAGTTCCTTAAAAATGTAGATACACATAAATCCTAACACAAATGGATGGCATAATATCCAATCCCTCCCTCTCCAAAATTTTCTACGTAATCATTTGGTCATTTTTCAAGTACACAGTATTTCAACCCCAAACACTTACAATGGATTGGAAGGTGTGGAGGTAGAAGAAAGGTGGGAGTAGCATAAGATTATTTTCTTTTAATCAGCAGTACTTTTTATTATTACATTATAAAGCAGTTCGCTGCAATTCCTAATCATGTTATACAGCATAATACTGAGTTTTTCTCTTCTGATCTGTCTCAGAAGCATGTTTAATATTTTACAAATATAAAAATAACTATTTGCAACACACACAGAAAAAAGTATAGATTGTGTAACTGCATATAAGACATGAATACACAGAACTAAACAGGTAGGTCTGTTCAGTTCTTAAAAACAAAAGGACTCTTAAGTGGGAGAAAAGATCTTTCAGACTAAAAGTTTACTAAAAAAAGATTTGGTTCTGTACTTTTATATTATTTTTAACTGTCCGTTATGACTAGCATTTGTCTGCAAAATAATCCATACCTTACTGTCTTCTGGATTTTCCCCAAAAGCAAAGACCAAATCTGTACCAAAAAAAGACAGATGACATTAACAAAGTCTAACTACACCAAGAACATTAAATTTATGATAGCACACCTGCAGATGGTGCTGTTCCACAACATTTCCTGCATAAAAGCAGATTAAAATGCATCAGTTGGTCTATTCTTTGATCTTTCATTATATATTGCCATACAGTACATGCAACTTTTACATAAAATGGTTGGCTGTGTGTGAAGGCGGAAGTAGATGGAAAATGATACATAAAGATACAATGTTTCCCCACCCCAAAGATGCCTTCTTTTTTTTTTCCCACCCCCTTCTTATTATACTGTTAGCAGTTATCCAGCGATGTCATACTTCTTTTTAATAGTATATAGTATTTTAACATTGTTGTTTGTGAGACCAAAAATTGCAGTTACTCAGAAAGGCTATGTTTTAAATCGTGTTTCCATTTCAAACATGCTACAGTGTATAAACAATTTTTAGCAAATGTTCTTCTACAGAATATTCTTACTTATGGGCTACAGATTACGAATTATACTATTGTCACAAAGTCTGTGGGGACAGTAGAAATAAAATATTGCTCCACAGAGATAAAAATTTTCAAAGCTATGTTTATTGCCAGAGCAGAAGACTGAGGGCAACATGTGTTATCAAGTGAATTTTTTTGTTCTTCAGTCCTATAAATTTATTATGATTTCCATTGGAACTAGTTGTATTTATTTTATTATTCCATAGTTTTTGAT
>JAVJGG010000005.1:19760442-19781432 GCA_035590195.1 Aviceda cuculoides | reverse complement strand
TAGTTTCTTCTTTTCTGTTCTATTAAACTGTTCTTATCTCAACCCATGAGTTTTACTTCTTTTCCTGATTGTCTCCTCCATCCCACTGGGTGGGGGGGAGTGAGTGAGCAGCTGCGTGGTGCTTAGTTGCTGTCTGGGGTTAAACCATGGCACTATGGAAAAGGATTTATGAGGAGGGTAGGTCTCTTTTCTTATGCAGAGTCCTTGAAACTTTAGTGTTTGAAAGAAAGCAATACTCAGCAATTCTGTGATTTTTTTTTGCTCTTGGTTTCGTGAAATATTCAGATTTTACTTCATCTTATTAGTGTACCCCCATCTCCATATTCTTTGGGAGCTTGTCTTGCTTCTGAACAAAGCTTGAACAGCTGAAGGATGACTTTACTTAGATTTTACTATTTCTGATAAGAGGCTACCAAGAATAACCAAACTACAGTGTACTCCCTCTTTATTTCATTTCCCTTTCCTCCTGTTCTTATCATGGTGTGGGAGTGATACACGTTTACCAGTGAACACCCTACAGAACAGGTTTACATCTTAAAGCCTTTGCATTTTGTTCTAATACCGGATGACTCCAGGACACCAAAATAAGATGAGGAAGCATTTCCCTAAGGCTTTATCTCATAGCATGTCTGATTTATGCAAGATTGATTAGAGTTTTGAAATTTTTTTTGGATTGGATAATAAAGGCTAGATACCTCATAAGAGGTTTATCAGAAATCCTTTGTTCTTGCAGGAGTATACATAGGAGTAAAAAGTAGAAAAACACTTGAAAAACAGATAGAAAAATTAAAAAAAAAAATCAAGAAAACTAAGTATCTAGCATCACCCGTACCTTTTCTTCAAACATGATTTGGGGCCTTAGAAAGGGCCAAGTAAGAAGGAACCTACAGGAAAATAAATGTATTGGACAAAAAAAAAATCTTTTTAATTTTAATTTTAATAAAAAACGGGCATTGGAAGTTCCACACATGGTCACCAATGAATATAAACCTTTTTAAACGTAGATTTATATGTGGAAGATATCAAAGTCTTCCAATATGAAATTGTTTGGACCTCAGCAGGTGATCTATAATTGAGTACAAGTAGATTCAACAACTAGGTCATCTTGTTTTCAAGTCACCTGGCAATATTTAAGGATTTATTTAGTTCTACCTCCATCATCTACAGCCCTCAGATCAAAACTTTGATCTGAACTTCTTTAGAGGATCAGATATGTCACCCATTCATCTTTACACACTAAAAAAAGTGGTTCCTCCCACATCTCTCTAGTCACTTAGTTATGGTAATCTTCCTGCCCGCAAAAATGATTGGCCCAAAGACAATTAATACGTACGTGAGGAAGATACACGCAGCTGAGTAAACACTTGAATAGTATGGAATTCTACAAAAGCAAGTTTTACTGTCTTAAGTGATCTAATTTCCCCTAAAATCTAAGATTTACGAGAATTTCCTTTGAGGCAGATTTGCCCATTTATTTTATGTTTTTCTTCCAAGTAAAAATGGTTATCACACTCACAAATTATAGAACCTGCTTCTTCAGTAGGATCTAAAATGTTTCCAAAAATAATTTTCTCAGGTATGGTCACTCCTGACATGCATCCAAACTGTGGTGCTCTCATCACTCTCTTCCAAACAAGCCACATTCCAGCAAACCTTTACGTAGAAAATGAGCATTCTAAGAAGTGAGAGAAGTCAGATCACTCCAGCTTGACATCTTGATGACTTCTAAATTAAAGACCTTACATGACCTAGAATGTATTTTTCCTAGCAGAAAAATCTCCTCCCTATCATTACAACAGCCTGTCCTTAGGCAAGGTTGGGTATGTTTAGCACAAAATAGAGAATTTGCAACTTTATGCAACTATTTCTAACACTCGCATTACATATGTTTCTTGTCAATATCACTCAGCTGTCCAGCTAAGCACGTAAGCTCTCAGAAGAGATTGTTTCTGCATTGTGTTTAATGATGCTGAACACAGTGGTTCTTTGCTTTAAATACAGAGGATGTTTCTGCCAGCTAGAATGAGTTCTTAGAGTCAAGTGTCTGAGATCTGCATATTTCCATTGCTAAAGCAGTAGATGATACATGGATCCCCAGACTGTATAAGAAAGTAAAGAAAATTCAAAATACAAATGTGATGTCATAAGAGTCATGTGCTCATCATGAGCTGTGAGAGAATCAGATCCGTAGAGAGTACAAAGGAAGGCACTCTTGCAGAAAGAATGATGAAGGAAATAAGACTTTCTTAATGTAGGTTTCAAAACTAACTTCCTGGTAGCAGAAGATTCAAGGTGTTAGAAATGGTGACATCAATGTCTTCCTTCAGGTGAAAAGGTAGGCACAAAGATACTAAATTTTCACTTCTCTGTGGCACTTCTGCATTTTCACACAGTGGCTGAGGTCAGAAGGGATCTCTGGAGCTCATCTAGTCCAACCTCCCTACTCAAAGTGGTGTTCACTACAGCAGGTTCCTCAGGGCGGTGCCCAGTCAGATTTTTAGTATCTCCAAGGCTGGAGATTCCACAACCTCTCCAGGCAACCTGTGCCAGTGTTTGAAGCCCTCATACTACTCTTTTTCCTTTTTCTTCTTATGTCTAAATTAAATAACCGATATTTCAGTTTGTGACTCTTGCCTCTGGAGTAGCTCAATAAATATGATTTTGACATTGCTACTGTTAGATTATCTGATTAAAAGATAGTTGCAATAAACACAATGAGCACCAAGAATCAGAGGTAGAACAACAGGTGACCAAACCCTGGTTATCTTATCAGTGAAAATGAAGCACACTGAATTGACTACTTTTAAGGTTTCACACCAAGATGGGCCAACCAAAGGAACTCTGTTCAGAATGCCTTGCAAAATAAAAGGAGTTATTGCCTAAAGGGAGTTAGAAATTTTATTGGATGGAGACAGAAGACTTTTTAGTATGTATAAAGCTTTCTTTGTATGTGTGTGAGTACTTTGTGTGATTATGTGGGTAGGTGCTGGTAAAGACACAGCTCTGTCTGTGTTGATCTGTGTGGCCAATCCATGTATGTCTTGTATATTATGCATGTGTGCGCACATACGCACACACCTATTAGCAGTAAGTGAGCAGCCCTGCCCTAACCTGCTGCAGTCACACCTATCAGGCAGGGGAAAGGACAAATCCATCAGTGTCATGAAACCCACCAAATTAGGCTGCCTCTAACAACTAATGAAAAGCTCTGCCCTGAGCTGAGAGTGCAGGTCTCAGGACTGGCCCCTGGGCTCTCCGTGGCCGGCGCTGGGCTGGGCTGGTTTCAGCTCCTGCCTCGGAGCCAAGTGCCTGTTGCCTCCCCTGCCTGAGCCTGAGCTCTGCCAGTGCCTCCCTGGGAAGGCTCTAGAAACACAGTTTCCTACTTGCTGTCTAAGGAACAAGAGCCCACGGGGAGGCTGAGCCTGGGGGAGACTATGGGACCACCTTCACACTCAGCTGCGAGCATCCAGAGGGGATCAACTAGTAGTAAGACATTCTAAAAATAAACCCAAACAACTCAAGACTAGGAGGATGTATTCCCCACTTTGAACATTAAACTCCTTACAATGAAGTCCTCAGGATGCTGATGGCTCATCGTAACCATCACTTGTTCTTCTTCAGGAAGACTGAGACTATCAATCTTAGGACCTGGAGGGACATCAGAAGGGTAGACATAACACTGATGAAAAGACAGAGGTACCAGGAATTTTATGTATAACAATTTTATCTGTATTTTAGTGAGAATTTTCTATGTTGATTTGACTATTAGGCTGTTAAAACGTTAGTTAGATTAATAATAAATTTTTGGCTACATATATATAGTGTGTTCCCTTTTGCCCATAACAACTGTAACACTAGGGTAGCATATTAAAAATACATATACCCAAAAGACTTCCATTCAGCTCTGTACATGGGCCATTGCTATATATATATATAAAAAATATTTGATTAACCTGACCTTAAAGCTCATGCTTTTCCTCCAGGAAATTATACTGCATTTTTAAGAAGTATTGTACAAGTAAAAAATCACCCAGCTGAGCAAGAAACAAGAGAAAGGAAAAAGGCAAACAATCATAATCAATGGACATGTTCTGTATATGGTTTTCCAACACTTTGCTATGCTGTTTCTGATCAGAAGTCTACTAAAAAATTACCAAGTGTGTGTAGTGACCAAGGGGATCAAATGTTGCTTGCTAAAGGGTGAAAGTGTAACTGCCACTGGAGACCATCAGTAAACAGATCTACATCTTCACCTTTATCATTTTACCTCACTTCTGGCACTAAGATTAGGAAGTACTACAACCAATGACCTGTGACAAATGTGACTGCATTACTTTATGAGGAAGTAAGAAGCCAGAGAGTTATGTAATGTTTATTTTCCCACAGATTGAGGTAAACTGACTGTTTTGTGTGAAGTAACAACCCATATAAGCAAGCTGTATGATTTGAACCAAACTTTATACCTATTAATGTAGAGAGTAATTAAACTCTCATGTGGGAAACACTTTGGAACTTACTATTGGGTAAAATACTTATTGTTTTACAGGATGGTGACAGTAGCTATCATTCAGTTGTCTGAGATTTCTTGAAGAGAAAAATATCACTGTGTGCTGAAATCCTTTTAAATTGCACAGGTTCAATGTATCCAGTTTTCAAGTTATCTGCGTTTTAGTGTATATGCCCATTATCACCTCTACAGAGTGCACAGGATAGGCCAGACTTTCCAAACCTTTTCAAATGGGGAGATTGACTGTGTGTGAAAAGATCCTTCTGAAGAAGAAATACTTCTACCTTACTGACTATTGCATCTATTGAACAAACTGACACTTATTGACTGTGGACATACCTGGTACCTCTGGGTCTACAAGCTGCCTCTTCTGAGCTACTGTGTAGTACCAACCAAACTGATACGGCTGGCAGTCATCTGGAAATTTTAGACAAATAGAAAAAACACCCCAAAGTAAACTCAATTTATGCCATAGGAAAAGAAACCTATCTGAGAATATCCAGGTATGAAATGGCATCACATGTACCAGACCAATGTGGTACTATTAAAGCCAAGAAAATATAGAAAATTTTAGTATTATTTTCACCACAGAATAGGAATGAAGAGTTGAGATATTGCAAATTTATACATAATAAAATGCAAAAAAAGGTCCAGTTTAATTAAATAATTTTCAAACACTCCTAAGGTAAAATAACTACATTTCTTTTCAGTTCTGCATTTCTTAGTGCTAGCTCCATTTCCCATTTTGACTCCAGTATTAACTCCACTCTTACATGGTTACCATAAAGCATGACACGAGTTAGAGGAGAAAATAAGTTAGAGCGAAGGTAAATTTAGGAGGGAAATGGATGTAAGTTGAGGAGCAAAAATGGATGTAATTGAAAACCAAGAGGATTACTCCCATGAGCTAAAACAGAGTTTGCAGTAACCTATAGAGGTCAGTTCAAAAAAAGAAATATTTTGAATTAGGTTATAGAACCCCAAACAAGTTACTCTGTATTTCTTTTCCTGTAGGCAATTTGAAAAGAAGTTTCAAGAAATATGCAATTTTTATCTAAGAAAAATAAATTTGTCCAGATGATATAGATAGAGGAAAACTGAACCGCTCTTACAATGTATGGAAATACTTACTAGACCCAGTCAGTAGTTGGGAATACACATCTCAAAAGAAATCTCTGTCCCAAGAAGCTTACGACTTTTTACATTAGAGATAATAAATATGAAGAAATGCGAAAAGCATATGTTAGATGAAGGTGAAAGTTTGAGATTTTAAAAAATAACTGTTCATAGGTACAAAATGTCAAGTTAGAAGGTTCCACCTGTACTGTCAGAAGTTTCCATCAGTATCATCACTCTCTTTTCTTTCATCCTCTCATCCTATCCATTTTCTACTCTCTGATGATCATTTTACATGCCTCAGTTTTGCCTTTCTTGCCCCTTTATGTTCCCATCTTTTTGGCTGCTCTCCTTGCGTCTGTTGTAGTTTGCCGCCTTCTGCTTTGCTATCTTGGAAATCATTAACAAAAATTTCTACTTCTTTTACCATAAAAAAGCAGCATGTGCTTATACAGAAAGCAGGCAATAAGATTGCAGAATAAAGAAGGAGAGCAAAATAAGAGGATAGTATTTCGTACTTTTTATTCACAGCTCTGCTGTGCTTACACTGACTTGTTTTAGTTATGCCAGCTGTAGGCATATTACGGAAGTATGAAAGAGATGTCTGTACAGGACAATGCACAGATCCAGGCAGCCTGAACCCTGGGGAGGGAAGGCAGGATGTCATCTCTACCTCTCTCCTGTGTACATCTCTCCAGAAGACTTCTTAGATTTTGTGAGCTCAAGAGCTAGTTGGAAGAACAGCTTTCAGCTGTTGAACTACTGGGAGCATTACAAATCCCAAAGAATACTTCTAGGTTCCTAACCCTCTATGTGCTGGCCAAAATGTTGAGAACTCAACATGATTTTCTTTTGTACAGCCAGGGCAGTTACTGCTACTTATTATGTTCCCGGAGCTCTCCTGTTGACTTGACACCTCACATCGGTAGAATATTTCTCACCACTGCCAGCCCTGCAAAGGTGATTTCCAATTCACACACTCAGCACAAATGCATTGGTAACCCATGCCACAATTTACTACTTTGTGTGGAAATAGTTTGTTTGTATGGCGAGTCCACCTTTTCTTGTGTGAGTGGAACTGTTATTTATTCAATTGAATAAGCAGCATTTGTATGCAGCCTTAATCATGAACATTTTGGAGACTGGCATCAGGCACTAAGTACAGTCCTGTCAAATAGCTGGCAGTGGATTAACTTTGACACCTAGAAACATGCCAAATTCTGACAGAATAAGAACTTGCTGTATACCCAATGTCAATCATTCACTGAGTGCCACTCCAAATGCTTACCCTGTTAGTGATGACATCAATCTGCATTGGCATTCAAAATGCTGCTGCCCTTTGAATATAGAATTGAAAGCAATGGACAAAACCCCAAAGTGCATGCATTTTAGCAACCACCTGTCCTTCCTTAAGAACTGGTGGCCACCTCCGATGTGGAGATACTGCTTTATTAATGGGCCAGTCAATTTACACAGCTGTTTGCAAAAAAAGTTATCTTTTCTTTACGGCTAATCTATTGCTCTACAGTCAGGCTCACTTGCAAGCAAAGTGATTTCCATCATGTACTAAAACTTCACAGAGCTATTTAGGTCTAATTCTAGTCAGGTGACAAGCTGTAAAAGTCTACTCACATTAGTAACACCTAATAATGTATGACAAGGGTCACACATACTTTTTATATGCTAGCCTGGTGTTTAAAGCACTTCCTAAGTGAGAGAAGAAAAGAGACCAAGGTTCAACCTGAGGGGTTTCAGAACTACAACCACCAGACATTTAGGCTTCCATTTATCTGGCCTTCCCTTGTCTTCATGAATCCTGCATTTCCACCTGCACAGTGACCCAATCCAAGACTAGCATTCCATTTTCTCTTTTCCTTTTTCACTCTCTCTTGTTCTATAATCCCTCAGAGTCAGCATGACCTTGTGGAGTAGGAGATGAAGCTGAAAAGGAAATTGAACACATCTTCTATTTCCTGGCCAAGTGTCCTAACTATTAAACTGTTCAAAAGAAGAGTAGCTCTGCCACAGTAGTGATGAATTTAAAAGCAGGCTATGTTTAGTTAAGTCCTTGCCCTTGCTAAAGGACTCCACTAACCAGATCATACTTGGCTAGAGATCACTAACAAACAAGTCCGAGGCAAGTTCCTAAGCTTTTAAAAAAGGATAATAATTTAATTAGGACATCTGTCCTTCCCTTCATCTTGCAAAGTTACTCACAACTGAAAAAAACAAAGCAAAACAAAACAAAAAAACCTGAAAGAAAGACTCCTAGGGTTTAAATATAGCTGGAAATATACTTTTCCACCATGTATTTCCTATTAGCCATGGATAATCCCTTGGTCAGCTTGTATAAACCACAAGTAACTCTTTTTATCCTATTTTTCCTTTTAGGTGTCACTTGAGTGACTCTAGTCATACATACCTTTACTTTGATTGGTACAAAGTTCTCTCACTTTGCTTTTAAAGGTATATACTAGAAAAAATTCAGAGCACATGCTCCATGGAGGGTGTGGTTGCAGTTTGGAGGTGGGTAACCTTTGGGGTGGAGGTGTGTTTTAGTATTATAATGGTATTATAATGAGCAAAGTTTGCACAAAGGACAGCATTTTGTCAAAATATGACAGACTATTGGCCCAGAGTGGCAAATAGGCAGCTTATCAGTACCATAGTACCATGAAGTTCCCATCTCTGCAGTGATTCACAGAGCTTGGCCATAGAGTCTTCATTCCGCTCCACTCTCTGTGTAATTTTGCAGGCAGTGTTGTCTAGCGAACCACTGTGGAATGGAATCCTTGCATATCAGTTGCATTCCACCCTGAAAGCTTCTTCGATGTTATAACTTTCCTTAATGTGTGAACAATGCCATACCTTTAATATACGTTTAATTTTTAAGTCGCCTCCAGTAATTATTCCACAGAGAGCTTACTTGTAGAATCAGATCATCAAATATTCTTATGAAACAATCTATCACAAATAATATACTTGTACTACTGTTTAGCTGCTACCATCCAGTCAGAAGGAAAGTTTCAAGTGGTGTATTTAGGCAAAGCACACACCAGAACTTTTGTTCAACTAACAAGCTCAGACAGGAACAGGAGTCTTACTCGTCTATTATGCCATCAGGTCCTAATTCTAAGGCATTTGCAGGCTTATTTAAGCCATCTCAAAAACCAGTCATGCTTTAATTTGGACTAGCTAGGTGATATGAGCATTCACTAACACAGGGTAGGTGTGTTTTCAAGGAAACTAGACCTTAGACCACCAAATACTGTCCCTTCTCATTATCAGACATAACTACACATAATATCTTTCATAAATTTAATAGCCTCCTTTCTAAAACATGATTTACTCTATTTGACCTTTTAGGAGGTTATTCCAGGAAGAAACTTCAGCTGAGGAAGTCTAACAAGCCTGAAGCCAGTTCTTCACAAATGAAAGACCAAGGTAGCATGTCTGTCTTACATCATACTACACAAATATTGTAGCTTGCTGAGGTACTGGAAGAATGTCAACACTGCTGTAAGCTTAGACACCAGTCAACTTGGTAGTTTCGTAAACTTAGCCTATTTTTTATATTTTTTATTTGTCCTTGATAGTACACATAGCTGATCAGTCATTTACAAATCTTATAATTAAACATCCAAATCTCAAAAGGAGTCTGAGCTTCCAATCTGAGTCTAACAATTCTACTGAAGAAAAAGCACAGAAAATGTTAGATAGTACACTGCCAAAGTACTTCTAAGGAGCTGAGCTTAGTGCTTGCAACCTAGCAGGAATAGCTCAAAAAGGTGTCTTTCTGCTGCTGTCATGTGGAGGTCAGTATTTGCACTCTAGTAGATAGCTGAGATAAAACCTGAAGTATTACTGACTCGCTTAAAATTCAGGCAACGTGGAACAAGTGCAACTGTCAGCAGTAGGAGGCCTTGAATAGCTGTAAAGGTTAAATATCAATTTGTTTAAAAAAAGAAGTCAAACTCGTTCGTCTACCATAAACTGCAGATCTGACAGCATTCAACCCATTAACACTCCTGTCGGATATTTGAATTTAAAGTTTTTGACACCCCTAAAAAGCAGAACACACTTTTATTACATATAGATTACTTTGTAAAGGTTTTTTTTAAAATAGGTTCTTAATTCCATACACAGAAGCCTAGAAAACCTTGTTTAGGAATCCAAATTCTACATTTGAGGCCAGTTCCAAAGGCAGTGAAGGTTTTCTATTGACTTCAGTAAGTTTTGGATCGGGCCCTTAGGACTGCTTGAATACATCAAGAAAAGGGAAGGCTGGATGCATAAGGACACATTTCTGACTCACCTCCTTGCTTTTGTCACGGATTTTTTTTAGGATACTTCTCATCTTACATGGCAAATTACCAGTTTTATGTTTCCTATGAAGAAACAGAAGATGTTGTTTCTATAGTAATGAATGTTCTCTTTTAATCTGAAAGGCATAGCCACAATTTTTAAAGGGTGTTAAATTTACTCAGGTTTATGTCTGATTTTTACTTTATTTTACAATTAAAAATTAAGTGATGAGTATAAATTGAACTTTGAAAATAGAAAACCTTTTTTAAAAAATATCTGTGGAAGATCTAGAATATTTGAAGTTTAAAGCTTACAGGTTAAAATCTGATTCCAGTAAATTGCAGTAATTAAAATAACATCAGCAACAACAATAATAGCAGATACACTGAGACTTTCTCTACTACTACAAGACTAGAAAGCATTGAGAACTGAAATCAAGCAGAAGTTTATTTTTTAATATTAGAATCAGTGATTGCAGCACACTAGTTTTCTGAATTTATGTATAAGCACATGATTCAGTTTCACCCATTGATAGCATGAGATATTTCTGATATTTTTTAGGCTGAATACAGCATTTCCTCGGTTGTTCAACATTCCTTTATTTTTTCATTTCTAACATTTTTGGTATTGTAAAAGCATCCTACCAACTCTTGTTTGTATCTGCATTCATTGATTTTTCTGCCTTTGAAATCCAGACAGAAGCGGAATGCTTTCTTTGGTAGATACTTCAAATTTTTAAGGTATTTTAAATTTTTTTGTCTTGTGGTAGGAAACTGATTGAAAATATTTCTTTTCCAGTTGCTGTAAAAATTGGGTAGGATTGTTTATTTCTGGTATGATACCTGAGTTGCTTACAGATTGTCTTGAGCCTTTTTCGTTATAAGTTAATCTACCCCCTTTACTTACTGGTATTAACCTATAATACAGGGCGCTAGCAGCAGAAGCCTTTGTTGCACAGCCTCTTTGAACTCCCCAGATATATCAGCATGTAAGTCTATATCTTAGAATAAAACTATAGTACATATGCATGTCAATCCCTTGTTTTGTGGGTATATAGATTAGACTTTTCTCAGGAACAATACCAGTATTAATGAGTGAGTGAAGAATTAGTATCTGAGCTCTTCCTGCCAGGACTTTTAGGAGAATTTATACAGGAAAAGCTTTTACTGTGAGGGCTGTTTCCCATCTGTGTGTCCACTGGGGCGTGTCCTCCCACATGCCTACATGAGTTCGCCCACCCAAATCCTGTCATTCCAGCCCTTTTGGACCCTGTCGTGGTTTATCCTCATGTATATTCTGGCATCAGCTCTTCGCTCTCCTCTCCTCTAGGTGGCAACAGAGGAGGGAGAAATACGAAGTACTCGGCTTTAAAGGAGCAAAAGGATGAGTGAAAGAAAAGGGAAAGAAAAAGAAAAATGTGAGGGGGAAGGGAAGAGCTTCAAAGAGTTCTTCTTTCCTTGTCCTACCCTCTTTTACAAATACTAATATTCCTGACCAGAGGGTATTAGCCAGGGTTTTTTTTAGCTTTAGTTATCTGATCTTCCTTAGAAGGAGGGATGGTAGAACAGGCTTCCAATTAGATCAGTGTTTTTCTCAGCAGTGGGCTGGAGCTCCTTATTTCATTTATACTGACTTCAGACCTGGCCAGCCTTGCCTTGCTGGAGAAGTAGCTATGAGAGCTGAGCTGTCAGGAAACCCTGTGGAAAGAAAGTGAAATATCTATAGAACTTCAATGCATACATACTTTCTGACACATTTTAAAGACAATCTTGATATAAAAGCCTCCTTTTAAAAACACTGTTGCACACAAACACTGGTATCTTGCAAGAAAGTACCATTACTTAGTGTTAAATTTTATTATCATCACTTTAAAACAAAACAGAACAAAACAAAACACCAAAAACAAAACCCAAACTTTTCTTACTGATTCAAAGAACAGGAAAATCTATTCCATGACTCCATGCATATCCGAGCTATTTCTGTAGATTTTGCTGTGTCATATGAGCAGACAACTTTAAGCATAGCAGTAGCAATTATCAATAATTATAGTTCACAGCCACAATGCTATTGTTAAGGCTTCATCAGTGTTCCCATAATATCATAAAATGTTATTTTTTTTAAAAAAGGTGGTTGGATTTCTGATGATAGCTAAAAAATAATTCTGCAAACACCTAGAATTGGATAGCTCTAAGTCCTAACCTGTAAGAAGGTAAAACTTCAGAGAATACTTTGAATTCATGTAGACAACTGAAAATATTCTTGCAGTACTTTTTTTTAAAGGTAATGTCCCTTAGTACTATTCTGATATTGTTGTGCAGAAATGTGTACTCTTAGATCAAAACCAGCTACAGAAATAAGGCACGAAGGAAGAGTCTGGAGCTCACATAGCATTCCTACAGCACCCGGATACAAACGTGATGAGGAGACGTCATATCAGCTAGTCTTTCTGTGATCAGTCATTGTAGAATTACACAGACTATAGAAAGTGAGTTGTAACAGTCCATTAAGAATTAGGCTAAATCAGGTTTTTCCTATAGATTTGAGAAGACATTCATGCACAGGTGTGATATATGTCTTCTTGGCTACACCTAAAGTGAGGACCCAGAAGGACATATAAACTAGCCAGTGCAGTCAATGTAGCAATCTAGCTGTAAACCAACTCCAGAAGATGGGGCACATTGGAGTATATCCCTACCAATATCTCCCAGATCTGTCCCCCGCTATTTTAAAGCAGTTTTTGACTACTGTGCACTTGCTGGTAAAATAAATCATGCCATTTTGGAAAAAAAAAATTGCTTTCTCTTCCCTAAATTCTGTGTCTGTAACTCCTAAACAGGAACCACTTACAACTGTCATATCAATTTGACCTTCTAACTATCATGGTTAGTAGTTGTGGGAAAATCATTCAGAAGAGAAGTTGGAGAGTGGCTGTTCTGTGCTGATCCATGGTTGCATCTCCAGAGAGTAGCAGGGAAGGATGTCTGTACTTGTAGGGTCAGAGAATAGTTTACCAACAAAGGCAGTCTGTCTGGGGATGGTGGTTAATGAAAACAGGCTCAGATAGGTAGTTCCTGCAGACCCTCATTCCTGTAGGTGTTTTAGTGTTGTCAACTAACTATACATGTAAATTCCAGAATTTCTGCAATTTTTCTGATTATGTGGTGATATTATAGGTTGAGTGTGAATATACAGAATTCTTGCATATTCTTGACTTACAATCTTGCAAACTTGAGAATTATGTGATTTGGGACTAAAAAGAATGTAGGATAATGATTATACTGAGAAACCCTTTGTAGCTTTCTTCTTTACGAAGATTCCTTTCTTTTTTGGACCATATTCTTCCCTTTTACAGAATCTATCTGTTAGGATTCTCTGTTCCCATTCTGACATGTTTAGTGTGCATTTCGTAAAAAACCCTCAGTTTACTGCTCCGAGGTTCAAATGATTAGAGAGACTTCCAGATGATACCTCTTCTCCATAACCTTCCCAGTTAGGTCCAGCACAAGTGCAAAAAACATGAGTCTAGAACCAGGCTGGGGAGGTACAACATCTCACCTCCTGATTTCATTAAGACACAGCACTGTCTATAAAGGATTTGTTTAACCTTCAGGACAGGATCTCACTGTACCAGAGCAGCTGGACAATATGAAAGAGTGGAATAGAAGGTTAGACTGCTACTGTCTGTCTTTCTAACACTACAAGCTATTGTTTTCAAGCTTTATTAACTTAACACTACAGCTTTATATGTCCAAGCATCACAGAAGGGTTATACTATTCCTTTATGAGTGTATGAGTGCCTTTGATGATCCCAGAAGGTAATTCAGTAAGAACATATCCCACTGGCTGAAGCAGAACCTTGTTAAATGAGTAAAGAAATGAACTCAAGTTTCTCCAGAAGGACATCATTATGATTACAAAGAAGTGTTGAAGCACAAAATCATGTCCCTGTGATATAATGTTTTCAGCCTAGAAAAGAAAGGAAATTATACACAGTCCTTACAAACATAAGTACCTTGGGAATTGTACTTTCCAAACCTCTAAGCTTAAAGAGCATGTCCTTGGGCAGTTATTCTGCACCTTATGAAATCTCTACAAAATGTATTTGTATACTTATCTATGACAGGCACCCTAATAGATTTTTATGTATGCATTTATACCTTTAACTGTAAGCTAAACAGGATGAAGTGCTGGTGTGGATCATTCACTCTATTTAATTCTTAGCTTGGTCTCTGTTATGAGTTTGACCTTGGCCAACCAGCTATGTCCCAAAACTTCCACAGGAAATTTTGGAAATTATTGCAGATCAGAGATCATCCCTACTAAGTAGGTTGAATGTACTATACACACATGTCTTAGTGAGGTAAGAGAAGTTGGCTGCATAAGCATGAGTCATACTGTGCCAGATGGTCTTAGGGATGGAGAATGGCATCTTATCCACTCTATGCATCAGTATAAGTGAAACTTTTGTCTATTTATTTAAATTGAGACTTGGCAGCCTTTTTTAGTGAGATCTGATATTGTACTTTTAATTTAGACAAGTAGTCCTTAACGAGTATTATAGCATTGACTACATAAGTACATTCAGTTTCTCCTTCAGTTGAACTTTAAAGTCATTCTTTAAAGTAGAGTAATTACGTGCCCTCTTTTGAGAGCTAGCAAATATCTATTAATTCGGCAGTATGTGTATATTGATCTTCTGATCTTAACCTATTCTGTTTATTGTCCTTTAACGGAATTCTTCCACATACATTAGTGCTCATGAGAAAGTAGAAGAGAGATTTATGTTATCTAAGTAATTTAGATGCCTATATTTAAAGATTAAGAGTCCACATAAAGATATGACATCATTGTCATAAAAATTGCACTGTAACTTGTCTGTGGATTTTATCATAAAGTACAGGCTAATACAGGTGCGCTTACCTAAACATTTCTTCATCTTTAAGTAAGAATAACTACAGATACAGCATACTCTCCAGATAAATAGTTAATGCAATGTAAAGACAGAAAATGTTCTTGAAATATTTAGATTTATGAACATATTTAGGTGGAATTTACCATGCTCTAGAGTAGAAACGGTTACTATGCATTTTCCTCAGCATATACTAAAACAATCTCTGCAACTTAGGAAAGTAGATATGAATTATTCCGTGCTTTAAAATGTATTTTATGACAGGTGATTGGCAGGTCTAGTTCTGCCCGAAGTCTGCAAGCAAGCTGAGGTATTCATTGTAACAGATCTGTGGACCGTATCACCTGAAGGACAGGCAAAGAGGTATTTTTCTAACCACAATGTTTTACCATTTTAAGGTATACCCTTGGAGGCAGAATGCAGAACTTTTCTGGAAGTACAAAAAAGATGAGGGTACAAAACTCTTTACGAAAAACAACCAAACAAGCAACAAATAGCTAACATCTTGATCATTATGCTCTCTGAGAGTTATTTCTCTTTCAGTCTGGTACCACTGTTGTTTCTAACATGTGAAATAGACATAGAGCATTGCTTTCTTTTCCAAACAAGCTGGAGAATGCCTACCAGATCTTGTCAATAATATGAACTGTGTTGTCTTTAACTCTTTGGATCTTCCCCAGAAACATATTCAGGCTATGGAAAGTGCAACTTCACCAAGGTCCAGGAAGCTGAGAGGTGAAAGTGCTGGGCTACAGAGGTGAGTAAAGGTTGAGGCAGAACACAGTAGTGAAGATGGAAAGGAAACCCGGTTTCATTTTTTCTGCTACACTCTCTGCCAAACGCTCAGTACAACCAGAACTGTCTTTTGTCACAGGTAGCTCCAGGAAGTACCTTCAAAATGATAGTGATTCGTCTCATAAGGTATATGTCCAAAATATAGGATCTATGAATAATACTATAAAAGTAAATATTTCCATTAATCTAAATCAATCAATCAATCAATCAATAAATAAACAAACAAACAAACTAGCTGGTAACCTAAACCTGAGAATTCTGTACTGTTGGCAGTTTCAATGAGGTCAGTTAAATCCTAACCATTTACTGTGCTGGGGCTTCTAGTGAGACATGGCATCTCTCTGTTATGCCTGCATGCACTCATGCAGCTAAACCAGGTTTTTATTGCTATGCAATCTTTATAGTTCACTGGAGTTTTAACTGAAAATTAAAATTATCAAGAACTTTTTTTTTTTCCCATCACTTGATATTTTCATATTCTGTTAATGTTCTTTCTTACATAACAGTATACAGCTTTCTCATTAAGGAAACATCTCTTACTTTTCACAGCACTAACTAAAGTGCTTGAATGTATCCAGACAGAAAATCGCTCATAAGACTTTAATGGAGTACTATTAAGGGGATATTCCTCCTACTCTTTGCAATTCTCTTCCAATTTTAGAAGTGTTAGAGAAGATAACAAAGTATTTTCTTTGTTTCTATTTTCTTCATGCCTCTCTGACTCTATTCATGCTTCCTTTAAAGCTTTTCTTGTTTTCAATGCTCAGATCAAAATCATCAACTTTTGTTTGTTTGTTGTTGCGTGAATTGAGAACAAAGCAAATTTGGCATTTATGCATTTATTTGTTGAAAAAAAATATGGTACAGGAACAAAACCAGCAAAGAACTGGTGTGGATTTTACTTCCTGCAACAAGTTTAATTGTGACATTAAAGAATGTTTCTTTCCTTCAGTTTCTTTACTAAGAAACTGAAGAACATTTCCAAAACTAGCTCTAATTGTATTTTTTAGTTCAGGCAACAAAAGAACTTCTGAATTTTAATTTTTATATATATATAATTTAAAAATCTAATAACATATAATAATTTTACTAGTATGTATTATAGAATGTATAATGTAAATAGTATATACTATATACTATATAATTTAATAAGTAATGTATAATAGATAATGTATAATATATATAAATATTTATTTTGTGTATTTCCAGAAGTGGAATCACAGAATCATAGAAAAAAAGAATGGTTGACGTTGGGAGGGGCCTTGGGAGGCCATCTGGTCCCAGTTCCCTGATCAAGCAAGGCCACCTATAGCAGGCTGCCCAGGACCATGTCCACACAGTTTTTGAACGCTGCTGGCAACTCCTCCTACTGCAGCCCAGGATACCATTCATCTTCTTTGCTGCAAGGGTACATTGCTGGCTCATGCTTAACTCAGTGTCCACCAGAACTCCTAGGTCCTTCTCTACAAAGCTGCTTTCCAGCTGGTGGCCCCCAGCTTGTACTGGTTCATGGCGCTGTTCCTTCCCAGGTGCAGGACATTGCACTTCTGCTTGTTGAATTTCCTTGTTGAGGTATCTGTCATCTCATTTCTCCAGCTTGTTAAAGTCCCTCTGGATGGCAGCGTGCCCCTCTGACATATCAGCCAATCCTCCCAGTTTTGCATCAGCAGCACACTCATTGAGGGCACTCTGCCCTGTCATTCAGATCATTAATGAGGGTGTTGAACAGGATTGGAGCTGGTATTGACCCCTGGGCTACACTGCCAGTTACTGGCCTCCATGCTTTAGATAATGATGTCAGATTCACATTTCAAGTCAACAACTATATTGTGGATGTAGCTTAAAAGTTCAGCTACAGTGAAATGTGTAAAACATTGCACAAAAGGTTGATGGAGGCCATGGAACCTACTAACAGCTGAAGTAGCTCCAAACACAGAGTTGTCAACATGGACTCTTGTCCTCATGGAACATTTTTGATTTATGAGCTATTGTATATATAAATATTTTCTAAATATATCTAACATTCTTGAAATATTAGTATATTTATGTATTTTGTATATAATATCTTATATGATAGTGTCTCCATATATAATAGAATGAGTTGTTTATTTAATAATCAGAATATTCTCTATTTCTTAGAACTGAACCTCAATATCTGATGATGGCTATAAAAACATATCCATCAAAACATCATGTGCTGTTTGAAGCAAGATTTGTTAGAGCATATGTTACAAATAGAGAATGGGTTCTCAGACATGCAAGTATATAACAATTTCTATAGGGACAATAATTATAGTTTTGCATGAAGTGGAGCAATATATAAAATATTATTTCTGGTTTTGCAGGGTGAAAAAAAAGTAATTTGTCTTTATTTTTAGTTACTTTCAGAAAAAAAAATTAAAAAAAGGAATATCCTCTATTTGCTGTAATTTCTCTAGCTCTGTATCTGGAAGTTAAAAACATGTTCATCAGTAAAAATAGCTACATTTTGATTACCTTTATTCATGCTGACTAATGCCATTCTTCAAATGGTGCTATTGACTTCATAGGGTCTATTTATAAAGTACTATTCAACACAAGGGAGAAGAGAGGAGTTGGATGTCTGATGCTCTGTCCAGGTCAGTGAGTCTAAAGATGTGACATGAAATCCTTACTCTGTTGCATTCTATAGGAATTTTGCCTTTGACTTCAACAGAACCAGAATTTTATCCATTATATATTTATTTCTCTGACTTTTTCAGTCAGATATTTCATTTCTTTCTCCAACGTCTTTGCAGTCTTTCGTCAAAGTCAAATTCTAACTTCATTTACAACACAGTGAAACTCTTCTGAAGTTCAGGGTAGTTTTTCCCTGACAAAACTTCAGTCTTAAGCTGATGTTCAGCAAAAGAGGTTAGCAGGTATTTAGTTAAAGCATCAGTTTAGGCTAACTGTTAGGTAAGTATTTAGTATTCTTAAATTTAAACATGTGCTAAAGTGTACACTGAAACAGACATCCTTTGCTGAATTAGGTCTATGAATAGTAGAAGTGAGAACCAGGATATTTGGGGTGAGTAAAATTTGGTTTGATGGCACTGTTAGAGCAAGTTCCACAGGCTATGGATTGAAAGCATTCGAGCAACGCATCCACTGAGTGTGTTAGCAAAGGGAAGGCTGTCACAGAAAAGGGACTTGGGCAGTGGGCCACTGTGTGTTTTAGGAAGCTGAAGTCAGGCTTTCAAGATTTCCAGGAGAAGAGCTGGAATAGGACAATGGGATGAGGGGAGCAAGAGGAAATGGGGAAGACAACCCCTGGGGGAGGGGTCTTGTTCTTTCTTTTTCTCCTCTTTTCACTAAACTTGTATCCTAAGGATCTATTCTGTAATCCAGTTCCGGCATCCCCTTTTTTAAAAAAAATCCTCCTTCCTGCTCCTAGAAGAGGAAACAGAAGTCTCATGGCATGCACCAACTATGGGAAAGAGGGAAGGGGCAGAACCAGTCAAAAGTGATGGATTCTTGACAGCTATTGCTGCTGTTGTCAGAGATGAAGGGATAGCAAGGAGTGGTTTTTTTATATACCATGCAGCTGAGTCTGTGTGCAACAGCAAAAAAAGATGGTCAAATACGAGGAGAGGGCCCCTGATGGAAAGGCTAATCACCATCTCCTCTGACATTAACAAAGGAAGAAGTCTACTGCAGTAAGTAGCTGCCGCCTTTGTTTACACCTTTGAACCAAAATAAGGGAAACTAATTCTGTATTAAATACTTTTCTGAGTCACAGCTCTGGCTGAGATATTTTCCTTGTCTGTATGGAAGAGTCTAGAGAACTATAATGGCCCCATGCTTCCTTCATTTTTGTCCTTGACTATGATTTTTTTTTCTCTTCAATGTCAGCCTTTTATTTTGTGGCTAAGATTCCAAAAATTGTATTTAATTAATCAGTAGGAAAAAAAATTACCAAAAATTAAAAAAATTGTCAGCTCATAAAAAGAAAACATATCAACTATTCTAGCAATGCAGTAGGGAGTTTTGTAAGAGAAGATTTCTTAACATAACAAGAAAGCTTTATACATATTTTATGCTGGAGATATCTCAAGAAATAAACATAACAATTAAATACCAGTAGTTTTTGTAGATTTTTATATGCATTTTTTGCCTAAGCTGCTGCTAAAATAGTCTTGTGAAACTTCTTTGAACATCAGCAATTCTCTCAACCTCTTCAATTTAATGAATAAAAGTTAAAATTTATAATTACTTATGTATGAATGCAATTAGAGGAGTTACATTAATAATATATGAGAGTAATTTTTTAGGAATATAGTCCAGAACTGATAATTAGGGGAAGTACCAAAAATGCTGTAATAATTTTCACACTGCAATTATTTAGCCATTCCAAAGCATACACACTCTTTAAAACTGGTCCATCTTATGAAAAATTTTAGTGTGAATTGAAACAATTATGTTTAAACTTAGGAACTAAAAAGTCCATGGATGCTGAAATAGCTGCTAGTTAAACATAGAATGTTGGAATAATATAGCCTGGGAGTGACTTCTGGAGGTCATCTGGTTAAACTGGCTGCTCAAAGCATGACCAATTTAGATGAGGTCATTCTGGGCTTTATCCAGTTGAGTTTCAAATACCTCTAACAGTGAAGATTCTGCAACCATTCTGGGCAATCTGTTTCAAAGTTTGACTACACTCACTGTGGATTTTTTTTTTCCTAATATCTGATCAGAATGTTCCCTTTTGAAAATTGTCATATGCTTAAGCATAATGGACTGCTGCAGGTGCAGATGCACTGGTGATCTCTCATTCTTAAACATTTACACAAAACAGCACAGTTTGATCCTTCAAAACATGACTCCTGGGAGCATAAAATTCTGGAAGTACTACTGCTTTATAACTTGAATTGACCATGTAAGAGCTCTTTCTTCCCTTCTTCTGTGTCTCAGTGTAGTTCCCATTTCAGTTGTCTGGAAAATTTTCATACTATTTCAAAATAATTTAAAACCTGGCCAATGCCACTAGCAGGTGCTCCATGCCTAGAAGAGCTTTTCTTTCAAGAAAAGGTTGTTGTTCACTCTTTCTGGTCATTTACACATAGGTAAGATATGGCACATTTAAGTTGTTACACATGCAGAATTTCAAGTGGTTCTTTTCCTCTTCATTTCCTTCTCCCTTCCTTCTCCAGAAATAAACATATTTAAACCATTCTACTTAAAAGTGGAAAAAAAAAATCCTTCTTTTCCTTTCCTCCTTTCCTTTCCTTTCCTTTCCTTTCCTTTCCTTTCCTTTCCTTTCCTTTCCTTTCCTTTGCTTTCCTTTCGTTTCCTTTCCTTTCCTTTCGTTTCATTTGCTTTCATTTCCTTTCCTTTCGT
>JAVJGG010000005.1:19740442-19760358 GCA_035590195.1 Aviceda cuculoides | reverse complement strand
CCTCTCCTCTCCTCTCCTCTCCTCTCTTCTCTTCTCTTCTCTTCTCTTTCACCTCATCTTGATCACTGCAAAGGTGATAGAGCAGCTAATCCTGGAAAACCTTTCCAGGCACACAAGTAACAAAGAGAATCATCAGGAGTAGTCAGCATGGATTCACCAAAAGGAAGGCCTGCGTGACCAATTTGATAAACTTCTATGATGAAGTGATTGGATTGGTTCATGAGGGAAGAGCAGTGGATATTGCCTATCTAGACTTCGGTAAGGCTTTCAACAGTCTGCCACAAAATCCTCATAGAGAAGCTGTTGATGTACGGGCTGCATGAGCAAACAGAAAACTGGCTGAATGGCCAGGCCCAGAGGGTGGTGATCAGCAGTACAAAGTTTAGTGGAAACCCAGTAACTGGTGGTGTACCCCAGGGGACAATATCAGCTCAAATCCTGTTCAACATCTTCATTAATGATCTGAGTGATGGGGCAGAGTGTACCCTCAGCAAGTTTGCTGGTGACACAAAACTGGGAGGAGTGGCTGGTACACCAGAGGGTCATGCTGCCATCCAGAGGGACCTCCATAAGCTGGAGAAATGAGTTGACAGGAACTTCATGAAAATCAAGAAGGAAAAGTGCAAAGTTCTTAACGTGGGAAGGAACACCGCCATGAACCAATAAATGCTGGGGGCCACCCAGCTGCAAGGCAGCTTGGCAGAAAAGGACGTAGGGATTCTGGTGGACACCAAGTTGAACATGAGCCAGCAATGTACCCTAGCAGCAAAGAAGATGAATGGTATCCTTGGCTGCATTAGGCAAAATATTGCCACCAGGTTGAGGAAGGTGATCCTTTCCTTCTACTCAGCTCTGGTGAGGCCACATATGGAGTGCTATGTCCGGTTCTGGGCTCCCCACTACAAGAGAGACAGATGGACATGTTGGATAGAGTCCATCCAAGGTGCATGAAGGTGATTAAGGGACTGGAGGATCTCTCCTATGAAGAGATACTGAGAGAGCTGGAACTATGCAGCCTAGAGAAGAGAAGGCTCAGGGGGGTTCCTATTGATGTATATGAACACATGAATATATGGATGTATATGAACACATGAATATATGGATGTATATGAAGGGAGTGTGCAAAGAGGATGGATCCAAGGTCTTCTCAGTGGTGCCCAGCGACAGGACCAGAGGCAATGGGCACAAACTGGAACACAGGAGGTTCTGCTTGAACATCAGGAAACACTTTTTCGCTGTGAGGGTGACCAGGCACTGGCACAGGTTGCCCAGGAGTCTCCATCCTTGGATATATTCAAAAGGTGTCTGGACATGGTTCTAGGAAGCCTGTTCTAGGTGAATATTCTTGAGCAGGGGGGACTGGACCAGATGATAACCTGAGGTCCCTTCCAACCTCAACCATTCTGTGATTCTGTGATGCTGTGATTTTTGTGAAGCTAACTATACATAATTGGTATGGGATAATATTGAATGAGCTCAAATTTAATTCCTGTAACTAGGCATTTAGTTCAAAATTTCCTAAGTATAGATTATCTTATTCAAGCCTTCATTGTTTCCAAATGGAAAACCCATGCAAATGTCACAAGTCTGGTTTAGAGGTTGAATGCAAAATATTTGTTTAAAATGTAACATAAAATTAGTAAGAAACAAAAAGGCGGAGGGAAAATGAGGAAATAATGATTTTAGCAGCAGATATAATAAGGTGCAACAGTTTCAAAGTTAAAATTTATACAAGGCCATTTAATGAAATCAAATGCGTTAAAGAGAGTGTAAGACAGAAGCTATTAATTATTAAAGCAAGTATCTAATTCGCTTGATGAATCTTTGTAAATTAACTGTTTGCAGCCAATGTAACTAAAGCTGCGGCTACTCATTTTTACAACTTGGGTAATATTGGGATTTTTTGGGTTGTATGTTGCATTACATACCAATTAGCCGATTAATATCATCATGTTGGATGATATTAATGAAATACCCCTCAGACACCCAATATCACCCCTCCATTATCAACTTAGCATCATGTCCAGAACTGACTTTTCAACATTGGAACATTTAATTGTTAAGCAGGAGCCATCAAAATAATCATTGTATTTACTGATAGGCTGTTAACTATTTTTTCAAATACTATCATCCTGAAAAAACATATTAATAGAAGTCAGAAGTCAGATAGGTCTGCCCACATCTCTTTTATTCTGAATAAGGTAATTGAATATGCAAGCAAAGAAAGTACCAGCAAATGCATACAAAAAATTATTACATAAAACCCAATGTAGGAATACGTTATCCTACATCCATTAATTGTACACTGAAAGTTTGATGGCTTTGGTGTTTTAAAGATCCTAATCTTGCATTGTCAACCAAACACAATGGCGTTGTGTTATGAATAGTATATTTTATCTTTTATGAGGCACAATAGTCACAAGACCTAATTCTGCTCACAGTAAGACTGTGCCACCCCACTGAGCTCAACATATTTGTATCATTTTCAGTAAATATAAATTTTGGCCTGTACTTTCTAAACATGAGCCAAAATATTTTCTGAGACAAGTATAATAGTAATCATGATTTTTTTTTTCCCCTGCATGCAGGGCTACAATGCTTTTTATTCTCTCTAATATTCAGCCTAACACATTAGCCATCAGAGCACCCTGCATCTGGGAAATCCCTTGTTACTGCTCAAATGAATGTTTAAGTAGAGAAGATGTGTCTCAATGAAATAGGCAAAGGCCAAACCCTAAGACAATTTTATAGAAAATGCTGGTTATGAAATTTTATTGAAATACAGAAGACAGGTCCAAATCTCATCATATCCAGAACTATTATTTCTTTATATACTTCATCCCTGGTGACACCTCTACTGAAAATGAGTGGCTGTCAAAGGTTTTGTAATAATTTTCTCTTTATATGGTTATCTGTGTGTATGTCTGTGTATCTTTGTCTTCTCTCTGATAGGATTGCATCACACTGTTGAAATCAGGAGGAACCTGAAGTCTATATGAACCCAAAGCAAAAAGAGATACCTTCTTTAAAGCTCTGAATTAAGCATACCACTTTCCTGAGAGAAACACCATCTAAATCTTTTGAAATTGTTCACTGATATCATCCAAGAACTAAACAAAATTAAATCAATAGTTAATGTAATACTAGATGCACTGTTACAAAAAAATTGTTTTGGAAAACCAGAAACTATAGGGATGTATTTTCTCTGAGAAGGTACAGATGGTACCATGAGAGACAAACTAATTTGAAATGACTTTTTTTTTTTCTTGTACACTTATACTATCTTTAAAAGCATTTCTGCTTTGCCAGATGGAAAAGGATCATATTTAACAGATGTGCAGAATTGATGGAAGATGATTTTCAGCTCTGAGTTATGGTAGTGAGAACTTTCATTAATGTTCACAAAGTGCCTTGAGATCCATAGATGAAAGGTACTGAAGAAGTCCAAAACATTAACATCACACTCGATGGTGAACAAACAGAAATGAGGGGCTTATGAACATGTGTAAAATAATTTTTCTTTATTAGCTTACCCTCTGTTGAATCTATTGTACTAAAGTGTAGATTCCAAAATTATTCTGATAGCTTCACAGACTTTTTTTCCCAAAATTATGATCTTTATACATTAATTTAACAGAAGATACAAAAAAGTCCAAGCACCTGCTCTGTTTATTATTTTTCTTATTGTGCTCCTCATTGCCATAATGAGAGCCAGCATTAAAACACCTCAGTGCATTTTACTTCTTTCTGGTACAGCCTTTCCAGACTGTTTCTTAACAATCTAAAATGATAAAACCTTTGCATATGGAGAAACTACTAGAAAGCATAAAAGAGCCAGGAAACTACACCAGCTATTAATGCAAATTTTTGGGGATAAATGGCCTTTCGGAGGATAGAAACTAGAAAGTATGAAAGTTTTCTAGTAGTAGTGGATTTACATTTTCCACTCCCACTTTCAATTCTCCTCCATTTCCTCATGCAAATGTTGGCCAAAGATGGATTGAGGTTAATGGCATACAGTTATTCTAGTCATCATTTCCTTTTTCTCACTAGTTAAATACCTCCATGAATACTTAGCATCATTTGTACATAACCTCAATAAAGATCATGGCAGACTGCAGCTGCTAATATCTGTTACATTGTTCTTGGGAATCTACAGAAAGTAATGAAATATAGACTGACAAATTCTGTTATTTGCTACAAAAGACATTCAAGAGTCCAAAGAAAAATCCAAGTTCCAGTGCTATTATACAGAGCTCAAGAGGCCAGAATGTGTATTGCACATTTGTGATTAAACCCTTACACATAACACAAGAGAGGCTTTCTGAGTTCTACATGTGTATAACAGAGTACTGCTCATAAATTTAATCTTTGTTTGCTATTGAAGCATTAACCTGTCATTGCTAAGTATCTGTGTGCAAAGCTGTTCTTCAGAGTAAGCTTGTTAGCTTTATAGTTACTTCTTTCTGATCCAATAATATTTTAACTTTGCACATGTTAAAATGTTCTGAGCTTCCAGCATTTCACCATCCTCTCCAACTCAATACTTTAATTTTTCATTTATGTCATCCATTAATTTAAAAAAATATATAACTGTTTTTTTTAATATTCTTCGTGTGTGTGTATGTATACATGTACATACATCGCCAGAAAGGTTCACAGAATCGCAGGATGGTTGAGGTTGGAAGGGAGCTTTAGAGGTCATCTGGTCCAATCCCCCTTCTCTAGCAATGTCACCCATAGCAGGCTGCTCAAGGACAATGTCCAGACAGCTTTTGAGTAGCTCTTGAAGAATTGGTAGGGTTGTTTGAGTTTTTTTTGTTTCCATCCCATAACTAAATTTCATGAAGAAGAAAAAACTTACCCAAAAGCCTACGTAGTTTAAAATTTTTCAGTGTCAAAACAGTGAAGATCCTCTTAATTTTAGACCCCTGTGATTTAATAAATGAACAGCTCTGATCAAGTTAATGAATTAATAACAATTTAACATTTTCAATATAATTTCTTATATTTTGTTATGTTTTTGTAAGTGAAAAGGTTCCATTATTGTTGACTTAGTCCTATTGACTAATTCATACCAATTCATGGGAAAATTTACAAATTTTCCAGCCAAGGAAAATTAATATGGTGAACCATCTTCTCTTCGTTCAACAGCTTAAGTAATCAGAATAGGCTAATTAAAAATTGACATAACAAGGTAATTAATATACAAACCTTAAATGGCAATCAAATTGTGGTTTGGGAAAAAAAAAGTTTGCAAAGTGGTCTTTAAAAACTTTGCTCTCATGATTCATGAGCAACAATAAAAATTCATTAATGTAAACTCTGAAGTCTGTGAAAAGTTGTGCTGAATTTCTTATAGTACAGAAGTATGGAATGGTTAAATGTCACTTTCTTCTGTGGAACATTATATACTCACTTTGTATAGGATAAAATAATGCCCATTTCACAAGTCAACAGATGAAAAGTGTCAGCTGGGACATCTGTGTTCACTAGAGAAATATTATTCAAAATTTTTTTATTATAATAAACTTTTTTTTCCATTCTGTTATTTTTTTCTGAGAGCAGAAAGAGGAAGGATTGCAGAAGGCACAGTCTGTACATCTTTAGCAAGTTAAAGACAAATTGGCTTTACATTATATGGGTGATTTTCAGATCAGACTGATATATTGGACCAAACAGGTTTCTCTTGAGGCTGATCAAATCACAACAGTTGATCATCATGCACTGGGCAAGCTTATTCTGCTTAATATGGTGTTACTTTGTTTCTTTCCTCATTTAGTTTTTCCACTGAGGAACTGAAACTATTTGTAGACTCATGATGCTTGATGACTTATAGAGTCTTGAGAAATGAAATACAGGGTTTTTAATTCCATATCGTGATTATATATATGCATATATGTTTATACAGTACAGAACATTAAGTTTTATATCCATTAGCCAAATTCACAGAATACCTAACTGCGTAACCTGTTCCTCTGCATGGGTAATATGAGTATTAAAATACTGCAACAGAAATATTGCAACAATAATTTGGATGCTTCTTGGATGAATGTATTTCCAATTCCTGCTTTGGACCCTGAATTAGTATTTTAATTAGCCTGACCAACTGTGGAGAATTATTTTTGAGGATAAAAATATCACAACTTTTAAATAGAAATATCACAATCCTCATGGATGCCTCCTAACAAAGGCCAACCATCTGCTCAGAAGAGTCCCAAGACAGTAAGTCACAAATATGTCTTTAACAAGCAGGTGCTTAAGGGAAAAAAAAAAAAAAAAAAGACAAAGAAAGGACAAAAAGAAAAAGAAGCAGTATCATATGCACAAGTTTTCTTGTATCTGATGATACTTGCACAAGCTCTCTAGGACAGAATATCCAGTCTTCAATTCCAACTGTTCTGATGTACTGACAGTGCTACTAGGGAAAGAGCAAAACCATAAATTCTCCAACACTAATAAAAACCAGGATGACTTGCTAGAGTATTAAGGAACTTGTGGGTTTGATCTATATAGTGGAAGCATGTGAAAGTGATTAACTTTGCCCACTGGTTCCTTTCAATGGTGAATACAAACACACTACAGAATTAAAGCCAAAAAAAAAAAAAAAAAAAAAAAAGATGCCAACAAGAGATGGAACCTGAGGTTTCTGAGAGCAGCAAGGCAGAAGGAGAGTAGCAGGGAAGATAGAAACTGTAAACTACCTAGTTAGAGTATAGATAAACAAGATAAACATAGCTGTCTATTCTGTTGTGTGAATCAACATCTCTCAGTACAGCTGACCACAAAGTAATGCAACTACAGTGAAGATCTAGTTAAGAGTAGATAACACCATGGTCATTACAATACATCTTCACAGAAATCCTGGAAAATTAATGGGTTTCTGCCATGTTGGAGATCTGTGCAAGGTCCTGTATGAGTCAATTTTACTGGATGTTCACAAAATTTTGTGACAAATAAGAGAACTTCCACAAAGTTATGTAGATTTCAAAGCTATACACATTCTGGTTGTTGTTTTGTGCTTTTGGTTTTGGGGTTTTTTTCCTCTCTTTTTTTTCTTTTTTTTGTCATCTAAGTCTCTTCAATGCCATAGTATTCTCCAGAGTTGATATGATGATCGCCTGGAGTAACTCCTCTTCGGACACATACTCATCTTCCAAGAACACCAGGTTGCTCCATTTTTTCAGTATTTTTGTATTTACTATTGCTGAAAATGGTAGGCAGAAATAATTATTGACAAATGCTTCTGCTTGGTTTCCTATGACTATGCTCATCCCTTTTTTTGTTTTTTTAGGATAGAGTATTTCTCATCTAGTGGTAGACTTTCCTCCTCATTTACCCACATGGTGAACCAAAAGAGAGGTGTTCATATCAGCGAATGATGGCTGAAAGTTAGTCTTAAACATAAACCACTTGTACCTACATCAGTAAGCTAGTAAGCCTGCTGTCAGTTCATAATCAATGAGAGAGCTGTATGTCCAGCAGGTGACTTACCTCACCTGTCTGGAGAACTTTCTGAGGTTGCAATGATCTTTTGTAAAGACATTTTTTTTTTTTTTTTCTTTTCTTATGTTTTTATTTAGTCTAAACAGAACATGTGGTAACTGATTATTTATAGCATAATTTAGGGAAAGTAAATGCTATATACAGTAATACAAATCTAAAGAGATCTAAGGGCTTATATAGTAAGCAAACACAAGAAATTAGAGGTACTGGAAGAAGAGGACAACAGAAGAAAAGGTATTATAATAGAAACACATTTTGCTGGGTATGATTATTTTGTCTTCTAGATCTTTATTTAAGCTAAAAAACCAAAACTTTGGGTGAAAAAAAAAAAAAAGAAACTATATGTCTTTCAGTAGGAAAAGCTTCCAGCAAAAATGTTTAAATTTGAACTTGTAAGCAAGATGAGATGTTCATTTTCGAAGAGTTTTTTTTGTTCCTTTGCTAAAAACCTATCCTCATACTCATGTATTAGTTTCATGTTTGCAGTAAGCCCATTATCAGGAAAGAAAGCACATCTATCTTTTTTTTTTAGTGGTTACTGCACCGTGAGGAATTCTTTGGTGCAAGGTCTTTTCTGTCTTTGTTTTTGTTACCCTTGTGTTTTCTTTGGCTTGTGCAAAAATACATAAAAACAGGATTTCAGTTCAACTTGAGATACAAAATATACTGTTATATAGGAATATATATGTCTGCCTCTTTAGTGTCTTTTCAGAGGGGCTTCTGGGGATCCAGTTATTAAAAAATTTATGGGTTTGGTTTCAGTTGTTGAACTACTGCTAAATCAAAGGCACTCTGTCTATTTTGTGATGACACTGGTAGCCTCTGTACCATGTTTCTCCTATTGCACCTTGATGACTATATTAAAGTTCCAAAAGGGGAGGTTGTAACTATCAAAACAGGAAGCTAATGACAAGGCAGACAAAGCAATTCTGCTTTTAGTTGGTTTGTTTTCCTTGCATGATGCTAAAGTTGACTTTGCCTCATTTCTTATTTCTGTTGTTGCTTGGTAGGACTAATTATTTTCTTCATGTGTGACATGTTAGTAAAAATAATAGCAATAACAACAACTTTTGAAAGATAATACTTACTGGGAGACAGGGTAAGTGATATATACAATCTTATTAATTAAAAATAATAGCAAAGATGAGGACGATCTCCTGTGACAGCTAACAAACTGATATGCCATGTGATGTTAAATTGATGTTTTACAGCATGCAGGTTATATTACAATGTCCTGGGACACTGCATGACTTATGACAGTGTTTGAAGTGTTTGCAGGTGGTATTTGGGGGTACAAACACTATGAAAATGTTGAAGGACAACAGTGCAGAATAAAGGGAACCAAGTCTGATGCAATCTTTTTCAACTGGCAATAAAGACTGGTCTCCAAAACAAACTTTCCCTACAAAAGTTACCAGTTTTTTACTGGGAGGAGAATAAAATGGTTCATTTAATTAAACAAACAAACAAAAAAACCCAAAACCCAAACCAAAACACAAAACCAAATACCCTCCCCCGGAGATATTAATTCTCATTGTCAAAATCAGAGGACTAGGAAATAAAAGCGAACCAGGGAGATATGTTTTCTGACACTGCAAAACAGATTACAAAACTTAGGTGTCTGCTTCCACTAAGTGTGTAGAAAAATATTAGGCAATGAAAAACTTCCTTCACTTGGTATCCAGAATGCCAGTTCTTCTCCTGAGGACAAGGGTAATAGCCCTGCATATGCATATACATACACATATTCACACACCTAAATACAGATGTATATATGTATGTGTGTGTGTACATGCTTTTTTTTATATCGAAATGATTACAATATTTCCACAGAATACGGAAAACCTGGTTTTTTGTTTTGACTTTTACTGACTCTTACTTCTTCTATGGTAAAGGTAGGTGGTTTTACCAAAGCCAGAAATACACTGGATCTTAGGATAGATGCCTATCTCCCCACCACTGATCATATTTACATGTTTTTGGAACCATGTTTTTTTATATAATCACAAAGCTTGCAAGCTAAACAGCAAAGTGCAAAGGGATTTTAGCACCTTCAGGATTAGGCAATGCCAGCACATATGGGGGCTGGACTGTTGTCAGAGCAGCAGCTGGAATGCAGGCAGTTGAATTCAGGCTTAAGTGAAATTTATTTGGACTAATAAAACAGGGCACTTGGAAGACAGTAAGAGAGGTAAGATATCCGATAGAAAGCTAATGAAGAGAAAATTTTTGTTCTCTGGAAATATGTTAATCTGGCAAAACAGTAGTATTTCACAGGAATGTTGGTTTGCCTGAATATTTCAAGAGAATCCACACATTTTATTTAGGAAAACTGATCTCATGTTGCTAATTTACCTACCTAGAAAACTATAAAAGAGGTCTTTGTACCAATGAATTCTAGTTGAAATCAACCTTTTTGCACTTTCAAGTCCATGCAGACAGTCTGAAAGCCTGACTTGTGACTAAACATCACAATGACTTCATCCCTCTCTTTTCAGAGGATAGACTAAAAGGCCTGTTCTAGTTCCCTTGTACAAAAGAGGGAGCATTCCTGTTGCTGATAGACCTTTTCCTTCCCCCAGGCTTTTCTGACTCTCCACTGAGAGACAAGAGGAATGACACCAGTTCCAGAAACTTTCTGAAATAAAAGTAGTACAAATGATTTTTGTTTTTCTAAAGAGAATTACTGGACTTTCTATCAATAGGATATTTTATAGTTTGTGGTACTTTTTGCTAGTGTAGAAGCAAGAGACTGGACAATTTTTAATTCCTTGGGAAACTGGCCTTTTGGAGATTGACCGGGATGATGCTGTTTGCTTTTCTCCCCAGCTGCTGGTATGCAAATACCTAAGAAAAGAATCACCAGCCATGCAATTCTTGATGACCAAATGTGAAAATTAAAAGTAACAGCAAAGTAGTACAGATGTTTGCCATAGAATTACTAATGCTATGTCATCCTCTCAGAGCCTATAGCTATGTGACTGTCACATTCTATGAACATGAAAATTTCCAGACTCTGAGAAAAGTTCAGAACCTATCTCTCTTCTTGCTTCTCTTTGGAGTAATTCTTTCAAGTGACAAGTCTTCACTGAGCTTTCATGCCTTTTATCAGGCCATGTCCTACAACTTGGAAATATCTCCTGACTTCTAATAAGTACACGTTTATTTTCTCGATCAGTATTCCATTTTATAGGCTCCATTTTAGACTTAAGAAAATGTTTTCAAATCAATTGAATTGTAATTTAACTTAATTATAAGGATGGAAAAAATTTCCTAGCATTATAGCAACATTTATGAAGAAACTTATTGTGCACATCCCACTAACTGTTGTGTTCACTTACATAAATAAACTGGAATGTATTTTTTGCCTGTATAAGTTGGGGCGGGGGGAAGTGTAAGAATAACACTGAGGTCAGAAAAAACTTAATTTTTACTCCTTTTTAACACTAATTCCTTGGCAGTTTTGCATCAAGCTTCTCCTATTCTGTCCCAGATGTGTTCTAATTTCTTCTCCTTTTTAATCAGAAAAAAACAGTAATAACATTACAGGATAGTTTGAGAATTCATTAGCTATGCTCAGTTCCTCAGTGCTCACAGAGTGCAATGTTGGAGTGCTTTTCTGGAGCGCATCTTCTGTTTCAGCTTGTGTGGTCTGAGGCTGTGATGCAAAAGGAAGTGTGGTAAATTTGATGAGTAGAGAATTTGCCTGAAAAGCAAACCCCTGATCAGAACTACTATAAAACTAATGTAGACACATCCTTAGGATTAGTTTTCAGTTCCAGTAAATTATCATAGAAGCTCTCTGGATTTGAGAGTCTGCTAATAACAGAGTACTGAATAATTTTGAAGTCAAGCAGCAGCAAGACATAGATGGAAAAGGTACATAATTATTTCACTGATACCTCTTTCCAAATATAAACACTAATTTCTTGAAATTCACATTCAGTAAAATAAATGAATTTACACTTTCACTCATGGCAGTATATTGGCTTTCACTCTTCAAGCATACAACAGGATGAGAAGTGTCCAGCATAATAATAAGGCAGATTTGGAAACAAGAATGTTCTAGAAAATAAGTAAATATTAACTAGAAGCAATGGCCTGAGGCTACATGCCACTGAAATTATGGTCTGAGACTTCATGATATCTTTGTATCTATGATAACAGAATGTGTGAAATTGTGCTAAAGAATTATTTGAATAACCATTTTCTGCTCTTGCTGTAAAACTCAACCAAAACTTAGCCAAGATTTCAGCCTATGAAAATTTCAAATGATTCATGTTGAGATTTGGAGTTTGGAATATTAATTATACAGAAGCCATCTGTACTTGGAATGCTCCAGACCCAAACAGCTTTATTATAGCCAGTGCACACACGTCCTCCTCTTATAAAGGAACTGAGCACACGTGGATCATGAGCCTGCAGAAACTAAACCAGTATGTCTTTACAATTCCTTTTTACAGCAGTCAGGGTAGCTTGAGTGTCAAGAACAAGGACTGAGAATAGGAAGAGTATCTCTTCTAGATTGATGATTGACACACAGGTGGTAAGGAGAACAAGAAAACAATTGCCTGTCCTCTTTTGCAGGATAAAGAACAAAGTTGAAAAGACTGACAGAGGAGATGTGGGTTTGCAGAAGGAGAAGCAGCAAATAGTAGAAGATCCAGTGCAAGGGAGTTAGTATGGGCCTAATATACAGAGAAGCTTTTCCTTTCACATCAGTTCTCTTCCTCATTTTGTATACATGGTATAGAGGACCTACAAATTTTGCCTTTTAAATCTCCCTCACTACTACAAGTTCTACAGGGAGGAAAAAATCCCATGAAACCTCAAACATGTAAGCAAAAATTGTATTTAAAAATCGAGAGATGAAGGTGTGGATTGCATATGTATTTGTACAAACAGAACGAATTCAGATTATATGACAATCTCAAATTTTGCATTGTCCTTCTGGGGTTCAGCCTTATAATATTTTATTTTTAACAAAGAGCTCTCTATATATTTCTATTGAAATAATTTGCAATATCTTACTTCCTGCTCCATAATCCCTGTGTATGTACTTTTTTTTCCCTTTGAATTTCTCTCTACCATGTGTATGTTTTACTTGCTCCTTTTCCCTTAAATCCTTTTCCTTTATTTTGTTGAGCCCTAGAATTCTCTCCTCTCTCCTCCTCTCCTACCTGTGGGGTATTTCCTCCTAGCCGTGCTCTCAGTGCTCCCTGGACTGCTGAATTTGTGAGGAGATAATACAGATAAGAGCAAAGGAGCCATCCAGCTAGGTGAAAATCCAGGCAGCAAGGACTGGATCAGTGGCTGCTTCTCAGCACAAGGGGTTTCATGTTGGTGCTTATAAGGGTGTACATAGTCCCTTGCACAACTCTCAGCATTCTCTGACAGATCTTTCTCCCTTTCTTCCCATCACATTCATCATATGAAGCTTTTCAAAAGGATTGCACTTTAAACAATTCAAGATTGTGGAATGATTTAGATAGCAGTTGCTGTCAGAGTCATTTTATCACTTTTTCATGCGGAAAGAAGTCCAACTTCCACCATGGCCTCTTTGAAATAATTTCTGTGCTCTCATTAGAAATGATTCCTGATGTACTCTTTCACTGAGGGGCAATTCTTTGTCATAGGAAGATGTCAGCTTATCCAGTAAGTGGGTTGTACTAGGAATCTCATCCCACTGCATGTTAGAGTTTTTATCCCACTTCTACAGTTCCTTTCCAGGTGTCAAACTCATTCTCTTTGACTAGGTCGTTCTGTGTTTGACATATAAGACTGCACGAGGTGATTTATGCCATACTGCAACAAGTCTGGGTCCTGAATAAGCCATAAGATTTGATGAAAAATAAAGTGCAGTTCTCAGGTAGCTATACAGCAAACTCTTACTTCATACTGCAATGAAGTAACCACCTAAGTGATCAGAAAGTTGCCTGTATTTTCTCTATCCCCTTTCCTTACCTCTCTTTAGTGACTAAAGAGAGGGAGTATAATTTGCTAGTTCAGAGCAGCAGAGAATAATCAGGTAAAAATGATTAAAGCAAATTCATTGACTCATTAAGGACAAAAATGCACACTGACCTATTAATTTTAATTAATTTAGGACTTTTTTCCGTTGCTATCAAATCCATATGTGCTGCTTACCCTTAAAATGAAGTCCCTGAGTTTGCTCAAGGAAAAGTAATGGTAGACTAAACCTCAAAAAAAATAAACAGGGCACACAGAACTACTGCAGAGGTGACAAATCCCCCTGGATTTCTGTGCAATATATATCCCTGCAGCAAAGAACCCATACAAACGTACAAATCACCTCTGGGCTGCACATCCCTGGGAGACGAGTTCACTGAGTATAAGAGATACAGGTAGAGGTTCATGATATGCATTTTTCCTTGGGGAAAATACTGTTTCCAAGACATTTTCACATTCGGTGAAGTACTGGGAATGGCCAAGACAATAAAATCCTTAAATGAAAGAAGTAGCCTCAGAAAGAATAAAAAAACCATGAAATATTCTGGAGTTCTAGCAAAGTCCTGAGTTCTGGATGTATTTTGGAAGAATCCAAGGGTTTTAAAGACAGATTTAATGCCGCTAACATTAGGAACACAGAATTTTTCATGAATCTATTACTTTACTGACACTGTATAAATGATCTCTTGTTAAAGCACTCTTTTGGTTATCAAAGGTAGAATTATGTAACATGGGGATAAACACGTTAGTCTTCCAGACATGGTTCCTAAAGTTTGCTTACATTTTGAAACTAAGAGGTATGTTCAGAGAACTATCTATAATGAGTTCAACACCTCTTTCTGTTGCAGAAGTTAATTTAGAGACAGCTAATCCAGATGTAAAATTTTTGTTCTTTTTTTCCATTTGCATAACCTTGCATTTGTAGATGTTGGATGCCTTTTGCCTATTATGCCTAATCACTTGGTATATTCTGCATCTCTTCAGAGACAGATTTAATTTTTACTGGCATGAATAAATTTTTTCAGCAGAAACTTTTATCACATCACCGCTTAATCTCTTTTTCAGATTATTTATGAGTATGATAAAAGTTTTCACATGGATTATTGCACAGACCTCTACATCTGCAGTGGAAAACTTACATTGGGAAAACTAACCATTTCTTTCTCCGTTAATATTTTAGCCAGCCATTTTGAAGTCATAGGAAATATAACTATCAGGTTTATACCTAAAAAAGTGTCATAGAAAACTTCTTCTGACCACTAACTATCCTTAGCTATTGGAATTAGTAATAAAAATGTGCTGGGTTAGGAGTGGTGTTTTGTCATAGTAACTGCTGTGACAGAACATATAAATCCTAGGAATATGTATCATCACCTGTGATGTCCAAGGATGTAGCACAAAAATACAAATGCAATTGTTGAAACTCAAATGGAAAATGTGAACTAATTGAAAAAAATGGATTGTGTGTAAGCCCTATTTTCCAGAGCATATGTCCAGAGTCAACAGCTGGGGAACAGGTAAGCTATCACATACATGATCATTCTTGAGATTCTTGCAACATCTTTTGCAGAAGCCCAGTACAAGAAAAGAACCTGGTACAACACGGTGAAACTGATTCTGTCATCTAATTTGCTTTGGCAAACTATTTTATGGTTTTCTCATTCTGAAGTCTCATGTTTCACTTTTATGGTAGCTTCAACTGCGTAACCTTTGAATCACTTTTTCTTCATAAATCTTTGGTATCTAAACTCTACAGTGACTAAATAACATAAGATTTTACCAGTAATTAATCTAAACCAATACATAACTTCTAGTGCAACCTGGTTTCAAGGGAGGCATGTGTGAGGATCTATAGAACAGTCTGTTCTTCACATAGAACTATGAGAAACAGTTAGAGATTGTCTTAACAACTAAAAATAAGGCCCAGTTCAGTCTTTTCATTTTTTTTCCTGTACTGTAGCTAAATTTTATGCTTGCTATTCTGATATCTATCAAAGCATCTGTATAGTTACAGTAGAATTCTGGATTCAGAAATGTTCTCTGTCAAAATTTTTCTCTCTTACTATATTTTATAACAAACCTATATAGCATTTCCTTCTGCCAGTTTTGAATTTTTTTTTTTTTTTTATTTTATGGAAAGTTCCTTCATTCCTGTGTTATCATAAGATTACAGGATAATTCAGGACCTCCAAATGTATCTAGCCCAACTTTCTGCTGAAAGAAGGATGAGTTCTGAGGTCAGACCGAGTGTTTCAGGACTTTATCATTGGGTCTTGAAAATCTCCAATGATGGAGAGAGACCTCACAACATCTCTAGACAGACTGTTCCTCACTGCCCTTGTGGTGAAGAAATTTGATGACAACTTCCTGATATAGATGATTGAGGAGCAAATGAAGAGACTTGTGCTGTTGGACCTCATACTTGCAAACAAGGAAGAACTGGTCAGGGAAGTGAAGATCAGGGTCACCCTTGGCTGTAATGATCATGAGATGGTGGAATTCAGGGTCCTAAGAGTGTGGAACAAAGCAAAGGGGACCACAATCCTGGAAAAGAATAGAATCTGTCTTGTTTAGCAGTCTGCTTGCAGGAATCCCATGGGACACAGCCCAGGGGAGAAGAAGGGTCCTGGAGAGCTCGTTGATTTTCAAGGGTCATCTCCTCCAAGCTCAAGAATTGTCCATCCTGATGACCAGAAAACCAAGCAGCAGTGGCAGGAGGCCAGCATGGATGAATAACAAGTTCCCAATTAAACTAAGATACAAAAAAGACCATTCAAGAGGTGCAAGCAGGAACTGGTGGAACAGGAGGAATTTAGAGACAATGTGCAAGTGATGAGAAAGTGGTTGGGAAACCCACTTGGTGTTCAATGTGGTGAGGAGGGCAGCCCCCCTGTGAAAGGCAGCAAGAAGGGCTTCTATACATGTATCAGTAGCAAAAGTAGGACTAGGGAACATGTGGGCCCACTGCTGAATAAGGCAGTGGAGCCGATGACAACAGACATGGAAAATGCCAGGGTACTCAATGCTTTCTTCACCTTGGTCCTTACTGATAGGATTTGCTTTCAGGAATCACAGACCCCTGAGACCTGTGTGAAAGTCTGGAGCAAGGAAGACTTAATCTAAGTAGAGGGAATATTTAAATTAATTTAATATACACAAAACCATGACAACCTGATGAGATGCACCCATGAGTGCTGAGGAAGCTGGCCAATGTTGTTGCAAGACTACTCTCAGTTTTCTTTGAAAGGTCATGGTGACTGTGGAGAGGTTCATGAAGACTGGAAGAAAGCAAATGACACTGCTGTCTTCAAGAAGGCAAAAAGAAGAATCCAGGGAACTACAAACTGGTCAGCTTCACCACAATCCCTGGAAAGTGGAGATCCCAGATCTGAGCTCCTAGCAAGCAGCAAACTGCCCAGGAGAGTAAGTCAGGTTGGCAGATGGGTCACCTCTGTCCCTACAGGAATCTCCCTCTACTAGCACTCACCACTTTCTCATGGTGCAGATATGTGTTTCAGCTTCTTCTGGCTCTGACGCTTTCTCAGACATAGTTTTCTTCTTCTGGCCTGCTACAAGGTCACTAAAGATATTCTGCAGTTGCAGATCTGCAGATGGGGAAAATGAGAAAAAGAAGCTAGGTAGATACTTGCTTTCTACCTTCTCAAGGTCATATAATACTCTATTGTATTCTGCCATATATATTTTTACTTATTACAGTAATTTTTGGCTAAACAATAGTACATACAAATATTTTTTTCTGGTACACATTGTTATTTTGCTTTCTTTCTAGCTCCTCTGAAGTTTTGGCATAATTTTTTTGGTACTGCCAGGATTCCAACTGAACCTTTGTGATTGATTTCTGTAAAAATTGAATATTTTTGAGGTAATTCTTTCTCCCACTATTAAAGCTTGCTCATATTTTATTAATATTTTAGACAGTGTATCTTCATTGAACAAAAGCTTTGTTCATGAAGAAACTCATAAAGAAGTCTGGAACCGTGGTACAGCAGGATAAATGCATGAAAATTCCATGGAGTCCAAGACACTCTCTTGCTTTAGCTTCTCTTATTTCCCGCCTATGTCGCTTTGTTAGCTATGCTTATTTGTTTTTGTTTGTTTGTTTATTTGTCTGCTTTAGAGGTAGGAGTTGTTAATTTGCAATTTGAAAGTCTACCCTATCACCTGAACTAATGGCTTTATCATTCTCCACAGTTTTTTCTCTTAGAAGGAAGCAGTTTATTTGATATATCATTTTGCAAATCATTACCATTTCAGAGTTTTCAGTTTACAGGTTAAAACCAAACTGTGAATACCAGAGTGTGTCATATGTCATATCCCTTGCAGGATCTCTATTACTATCACTGGCTTGATGCATTAGGCAATGGATGACTTTGAGTTACTTTTTGATTGCTTTTTTCCTGGTGGTGAAAAACAACATGTGTAGTTGAAAACAGCTTTTTGTTGGTTTTTTTTCCCCTCAATATAAAACAAATTGTTTATCCTTCAACAAAGACAAGCAAAAACAAAAGCAAAAAACTCAAGGTCATGAACAGCAAAAACAAAGATTAAAAACTTCAGCATTCAGAAGTCCTTTTGTTCTGTCAAGTGTTATTCAGCATCCCCAAGGTTTTAAGTTATTGTTTCATTCACTCCATCATGATCTAGAGGCTATCCCTATTGCCTTTTATCCACTTGAATCCATTTCCTTTTACAAGTACCCTGTTGGTCCCGTAGATATGTCTGTGCATCTTTGGAACATCTCCATTATTACATTATCTACGATCCATGATCTATTATTAAATAAGCACTGCTTTACTGAAACCAGAGCAGCCCCATAGGCACAGAAACTTATTAGTATAGCAGTGTGCTTGTAAAAGGTGACAGATGGGAAAGACAGCTACAAGGACAGTGCCAGACCCTGCTAACCCACCAGAGATTGAATCCATCAATCAGAAAAGACATAGTAGGAGTGCAAAGAGGGAAGAAGAGAAGAGATCTCTCCTGACTTTTATTAGGCCTGTTTTCTGTCCTCCCTCATGCTTTTACTTTCATGCAAAGGGAGGAGGGGGACATGTTGTCCCTGTGCTTCTCATGGTAACATCATGTTTGTTTGTGATTTGAACTGTTTCTGAATTGATTAGTAATTCTAATAGCAAGCAAGTAATCTTTCCCAGCAATTTAAGTCTCAGACAATGTCCCAATCCTAATCACTCAATGCATCTGTCCAGATAACTCCTACACCTTGGGAAAGTCCTTTGAGTTTCAGTGGGATTTGGCAGCCCTGGTGGCACTATTGCAGGCTTGAAATCTTGGAGTGAGATTTTATTAGATCTAATAGATTAAAATAGGAGTGCAGAAGTAATAAATGAAATAAACATTAAATACATCTAAATTACATAAACATTAATCAGAAACTATAATAAATAATACAAAGTCATTACAAGAAATTATTATTCTGTCCCATTCTTTCTATTGCTTTCTCTGAGCAGGTACACTGGAAAGGTGCAGAAGTCACTTTGTTTAAGGTTGACACTCATTAAACATTTAGTTATTCAACTAGAATGAGCTTTTTATTTTCCTTCAGGGATTAAATAGAGAATTTCAAGTTATTAGTTTCACAAAATGGGAATAAAGGATGCAACTTTATCCTAAGAAATAAGCAACATCCTCAATTTCCATTAATTTTGATAAATGTTTAAAATGGTTAGAGGAAGGTTTACTATGTCAGCACTAGAATGGAAAGACTTCAAGGTATGTTGTTGCTATTTATTTTCCCTTCCATTTCTTTGGCTTTATCTTTTAATAAGTGAGAATTCACACATCCCTTCTGTGCATGTGATTTATACAAAATTCATCACATTGCATTATTTTTGTTGTTATTTTTTAAATACCGTAATTATTTGAAATTACACTGCTCCAAAGTTGTGCAAGTTCCTAGTCTTCCTTTTGGGGTTAAAATAATATTTAGGATTAAGGAATAAGTTGAAGGCTTCAATCTCGAAGTTTCTGCAATGAAGGATATCATACAGAACATTTATAGAAAGCACTAGAAAATGGGAAGAAAAACCTATTAAAGAATCATAGAATTGTTTAAGTTGGAAAAGACCTTTAAGATCATCAAGTCCAACTGTCAACCATGCCCACCAAACCATGTCCTGAAATGCCTTGTCTACACACTTTTTTAATATCTCCAGGGATGGTGACACCACCACTTCCCTGGGCAGCCTGTTCCAACACCTGACAACCCTTTCACTAAAGAAATTTTTCCTAATATCCAACCTAAACCTCCCATGGTGCAACTTGAGGCCATTTCCTCTCGTCCTATCACTAGTTACTTGATAGAAGAGACCAGCATCCACCTCACTACAACCCCCCTTCAGGTAGTTGTAGAGAGCGATAAGGTCTCCCCTCAGCCTCCTCTTCTCCAGGCTAAACAGCCC
>JAVJGG010000005.1:19707489-19735186 GCA_035590195.1 Aviceda cuculoides | reverse complement strand
ATACACAGAGTCCCATTCATTTAATGACAACCTTGGAAGTGTCACATTGTATAAGCTGACTACCACATATTCATGAAAAACAATTATCTAGATTCAATGCTTGCATGCTGAAATCTGGGATTATTTGGAACAAGTTTGACTTTAGTTTTGACTCTTCAGTCAAAGAGGATAATGCTCACTTAGTGCCATCATACCTGTGATTCTTCTCCACAAGAACACTTTTCTATCAATGGCAGCAGCAGGAGGCTGAAAATGCCGTTTATCGCATACTCTGTGATAGCGAATTTGAATAGCCTTTGTTGAGAGGGAACATTACGCTTCCACTGGGCACTATGCACAACTCCATTACATAATTAAGAATCAATTAAAATGCTATTAAATAAAATGTTATCCTGTTGTCTTTTCAATGATGTTATCTTGGCACTTCATCTGCCTAATGTCATCAGTTAGCATACTAGACCCAGTGCCATTAAGGTTAATGTGCAACATGTTTACACTGTACATTAGCATGTCATAACATATGTCAAACATGAAACCTGATCATAATGATGATGATGGACTCACAATGGAATACACAAATAAGGAAAATATTTGAAGTGAGTCCTATCTGAAAGATTGTGTTGGCTTTCAGTTAGATGTTTGATGATTCCAAACAGCCTCAGAGAACAAGGTAAATTGAAAATGGAATGAAACTTGAAGAAGTCTGTGTAGAAATATGACAACAGACAAAGATATTCAGGGCCTAACTTTGTCCTCGATTCCTCAAGCACACCTCTAAAAGACAATGGCCAACATTTTGTTACATTTGTCCATGGTAATTAATTGGAAAGACTTTCTTCATCACAATGGATAGAAGAAGTGTCATCCATTTGTATTGCAGAATGTGCAATATACAGTTTATCTAATGGTAAATGCTGGGCAGCCTACATTTTTTGCATGATCTCAGAAGTATTCTGTGCTTACTGAGTTAACAGCTTGCTTCAAATAGCATTGGAATAATTATTTAAGAGCATCACATACAAAATCCACTTTTTTCTTTTTTCAAGACCACTTACAACTGAGACAAAGAACTGTACCAAAAAGGCATACACATGTTTAAAGTCACTGTCACTTTTTCTATTTATATAAATGACATATTGAAAAATAACTTGCTGTCCTACAGCAAGTCAAAAATAAATTTTTACACATTTCTCCAACAGCTATCATCAATCAAAACATAGATTTGCAGTCAAAAGATTAACCTTTTGATACATTTGAATTTTCTCTATTGTATTAAAATCTTTCAGTATGCAGTGGATACCTCAGCATGCTCTTTAGTGAAAAACAATGCTAAAAACATAATGCAGACTGCTGGCTAAGGTAATGCTTATATACCTTACAAACAGTAACAATGTTTAACTAGTTAAGAGCTGAATTTATGTATTTATTTATTTTTAAATTCCTTGTGTCACAAAAAGAGATTATTTGCTGATAGAGAGTTCATGGAGGAAAACAGTATCCAGTAGATACAGTTACCTGAAAACAGGAGTGTCAGATTTATTTTCCATATAACACCATCTAAAAAATCTGCCAAGATTTTTTTTTTTTTTTTTTTAATGAGTGACTTCATACTTGATCTATTAGGGAATGATGACTAAGTGTGGAGATAAAATTAGATCTGACTATGACTTTCCATTTAAATTAACAGAAAGTTAAAAAAAAAAAATGCACAAAAAAGGGTCTACGGTATTTTGTCAGACCCTGCTCCCAAAGTGGTAGTGGCAAAATTCCCACTGACTTTTCTGGAAATCAAAGGAAAACCCAATGTGATGTCTGAGTTATAGTTAATTCAATATTCTCATTGAACTGCCTGATGGTGTTTGACAGGTTTGCAAGACAATCACCCAGTTCCATTGTTATCCAAAGGAGCTTTTGTTTTTAATTTGTTCTTTTTATGTACTCAAAGGGACCTAGATTCCTGTGTCAAAACATCAGTAGATTGCTCATTGTAAGTCTCTAGAACTAGTATTCATTAAAAAAGAAAACGAAACAGATGTACAGCTTTTGGGTTACACTGTCTTTAAAATAAGAGATAACAAATTGCTAAACAAAATTCAGGCAAGATATTGTTGACAGCAACCCTCATTTTCACTTCCCAAACACTGAAGTAAGGAGCTTGATAGGTAGAAGAAAAGGTCGAAATCCTGACTACCATTCACTAAGTAAAAAATTTCAGGGGTTTTATTCCTTTTCAAAGGTTTTACTTGCAGGGATAATACTCTTTGTTACTAAATTTAGAAATTGGGAATCCAATCTAGCTGTACAATCAATGAATTTATGGGTTGATTTATGTCACACTGCAACAGACAAATGAATTGCCTTGTTGAAGTTTCCCTATATACCATCTAGGGAGACAAGACCAATGGCCAAGACAAATTTGATATCTAATTTTCACATAACAAAGTTAGACAAATCCTACACTTAGTGTTCTCAGTAAGGTGAACTTTCAGCTAAGAAACAGATGATTTTACAATCTGAAATCTACTACATCCTTGTTAAAATGAATGTTGAAAATTGAATATTTTTACCAAACAGAAATATAACTTGAACAGGAATACATTTGTAACTGTCATAACTGAAATAGCCACTGGACATTTAGAAAAGGCAGTGAGATTTTGCTCGATAAAACCACAATTACTTTTCAGAACACAAAATTTGTGATCGTTGATCACTACTATGCAAAGACTTTAGCTCTATTAACATCAACAAGGATATGCAGTTCAGGCTTCGTTGTAGTTCAATCAATGACTCCTTGCTTTCTTCAGGAAAATGTTATGATGCAGTATGGATGGCTGAGAGAACACTAATCTGCTTCTAAGTTTTATCTTGCATCAAGAGATCTCTCCAGTAAATAACACCATCCCAGACATAAGGAAGGATGTATGGATTTTAGGATGAATGCTATGAAATAATAGTTTAAATTAGAGTCGAAGAAGAAAACCCCTGAGAAACAACTGTAAAATATGGAAGAGAGAATTCTCCACCAGGCACATCACAGTTACAGTGATCAGGAACTGCCTTCAACCCTCTGGCAAGTGGAGGAGAAAGAAGAGCTCCCAAATGCTTAGGTAATTATCATTATCTTTTTTAATACATAATCATCTGGAGTTTGTGCCAAGAACCATTCATCACCCATCTGTGGCCATGCACAGAAGTTATCACAGCCTAAAAGCTGGCATAACACACTACTGGCTGTGTGACAGCTGGTTGGAAGACAGACTGCAGAAAAATCTGTGATCAGAGGATGGAACCTGGGAGTTCAATCTACAAACGTTTCCTAGGCTGTTCTGTAACTTGCCATGGTAGACCAATGAATTTACTTGTAATGAACTGACTTTCCATCATAAGCTTAGCATTTTGCTAAACAGTGTAATCTCTAGGAATTCAAATCTATGGTCTTTCAGATCATCGATAAAATACAAGTCTAATTTTGTTTATTTAAAGCAACATATGATAATAATTGTTGTATTGCTCCTATATGCTTAAAATGCATCTTTATGTAAACTATAATGTAGACTACCAATTTTATTTTTACAAAAAGAGAAATTAGAACTGTGGTGAATTCTGAATCCTTGTTTTGCATAAATACACCTGCAATTTCAAAGAAACCTTTAGACGTAGTGAGAAAAGAGTCTGATCTTCTGGTGAGCCTGTTCCACACAGACAACTTCAGTGAGAAAAGGCAACATTTCAGAAATGTCATCTTCATAGATTTTGTGATTTCAATAAAAAATTTGTTACTATGTTTGGTATTTGTTGTCACTAACATTAGCCTAAACTAATCTCTTCCTGGACTTCTTTCATTCAGTAGAAAGACCTATGTTCCTCCAAGGCAAGGCAAAGCAGCAACTGACCTTTAGGTGATCTGATTTACACTGGCGGTGGAACAACATTCTTGCTGTTGGCTGCAGAGCGAGCCAAGGGAGCTGACTGATAGCTGCAAATGCTTCTTCTCCACTCTCCCTTCTCTTTGTAGGTAGGTCTGAGTAGGCACTGGTGGAGTCATGCCAGCCAGAATGAACACACAAACTTCACTACTTGTGGCCCACCGTGGGGCAATGTCCACAGTCATAAACCATGCTTTTGATGTCAATTTAGATGCAGTGGTTAACACTCTCTGCAGATGTAGAAACTGTAGTTCCTTTGCAAGAAAGAAGTTCACAGTAGAGGGAACTATATGGAACAACAAAACCAAGTGAAACACACTGAAGTGAAAGGATCAAAGTGAAATAGGAGGGCAGCACAAGCTCCAATCTCTTCCAGCATTTTTCTGAAATGCTTTCCTCCATGACTGCTCTCTCAGTGGGCCAAGCCAACAGACAGATGTGGGGTCTCAGAGTTGTGGTGTGATCTCACCAGTGTTCATACAATGCTTCTCTTCTGCTATCACAGTTGCAATATATTGAAATTCTGGTTTGAGTTGTCTAATGGGAGTTATTACACTTAGTTAAAATCTGAGCATGTAATCTATTTCTTTGCACCACCTTAATATCCATAAAACACTTACCAACAATATAAGCATGAAAATTCATTACTTTTCTCTCAAGTAGAAACCATACTTTGGGCCAACTCTGCACTGATTTAATGTGCAAAGCAGATGATCCATTTGAAGTTAGTAGGATGTAAGTCAGCTCAAGATTTTTCAACTTGTCTGCACCACACCTATAAGCAATGACCACTTCCATGAGGTTTTCAACTTCAGAGAACCAATGCTCACGCAGACTTGAAACTGTGAGCTGGCACCACTGTTATTGCAAAGAAACCAACCTCTATGCTAACTACTGTCAGAACAATTCCCACAGAACTAGCCATAAAGTTTCCCGACTCTGCTCTGAAAAAAATGTGTCTTGGCAATCCCTCTAGTACAGTTATTTCTCCTTTAGTTTCTTCAATTTTTTAATCTATCACTTTTAAAGAGCTTTAGGTAAATTAGTTGTGTAATGGTTTTATTTGAAAAACAGCAAAAGCACTATTTCTGTTTTGCTTTATGACAATTTGTACCTTATCATCTCCTTCTCCTTTATTTTCAGAAAAATGTGGGTTTATTTATTTGAATTGATGTTCATTTTTCTGTTTATTTATATTGCTGTATATATATATATAGATAAGTTTTACAATCTAATTCCCTCAACTTTCTTAGCTTATATTCCTTCTTCAGAGAAGATCATCACAGATTAAGGGTATCTTTTTGCCTTGATTTGGAAAGAATTTTATTTTCAGCAACATAACAATTGCCACATCTTAACAAAAAAAACCCCAACTTCATCTTCAGAAACAGAAAATGAGCAATGTTCTGTCCAAACATCTATACTGGGACAATTTTGAACAGCAGGTACACAATCAGAAAGTTAGGTTTTTGTCTTATGTCTGTCAAGACATGTCTGCAGGGAGATGTGCCAAGAAACGGGCAATTCACATTTTCTGCATATTGTAATATCTTTAACCTTATTAGTCAGAGGCACAATTCTTTTTTTTTTCCCTGTCCTTCAAAACATTTTGTATAATGATGTCTTTCCATGATTTATCTTCCTCTTCCCTTTTCTCATGGATGAGGGTAGATAAGGATGCCTAAATATCTCATTTTTAACTTTCATTATATCCTTATCAATATTGATTAACCTCTTATTTGTCTTTGTAAACAGAACACCACAGTTGTTCCATCACACTAATAATTTCTACTTTTCTTCTAGTGTTAAATCCTACTTTGAGGACTGTGTTCAGTTTTGATAACCTCCTCTCAGTAAAGTGATGCTGCACCATCATTTTATTAAATCTTCTCATCAGGAACCTGAATACTTCTGCAGTATGGATATATTTTATTTCACTTTTTTATTTTCTATTTACATATTTTTAACCCTAATTTGCACTGAGCAGATGTTATTATTTAACAATCCACAACAATTCTTAGGTTGAGCAATTACCGGTATTTTAGAATATATCACTGTGAACTACTTTAACTCTGCATTTAGTTGTAGACTCTGCAATTATTTACAGTGAGTTTCACAGTCATATGTTGTCCCACCATCTATGTTTTTTCAGGGCATGAGGACTCATCCTTTAGATGATCTGGAGTAACTTATGTCTAAATAAACTAAAGAGTATAAGATTCATCAACCTGAAAAAAACCAAAGGAGGGATCCAGCTTAGAGATACAAAGTGATGACTGAAATGGAAGAGTAACTTTTCTTTCCTATTTTTTTTGCATTTAAATTTTATAATTTTAAAAGAACCTGGAGATAATAAATTAAAAACATAAAATGAATTATTTTCACATTTATTTTTTTGCTTTTCTCTAAGCATCTGTTAGAGGCCATTTTGAGAACAAGATACAGTTTCACCCTGGAGAGCAATTTCCTACCTCTAAAATGGGCAGAAATCTAGCTATAACTTTTTAAAATAGAACACTAACTTTTGCTTCCTTTATTCTTTTTAACACTGAGAGGTCACAGTACAGAACAGCTTCTTATTTAAAATGTCAAATTGGGAAGGCTTATGACACTTTTGGACAGATACATCCCGCAATATCATTAAATTGTTTTCTCTTCTGGAGGTATTTTAATTATAATTGCACAAATATGAAAAAACAAGGTCATATGATGCAAGTTAAAGTCTATGTTTAACATTTCATTGATGGCAAATTTCTAGGAACCTTCCATCAATAAAACATGCTGCTTTTAATATTTTTCTCAATTTCATCCTAAATATACACTAATTAAACTTACTTTAGATAATAAAGTATCATACATATATTTGTAAACTATCCACAGGTAAAATAAACAAAATTCAAACCCACTTTTTGATAGATTTTTTGGTATCTCTATTAAATTAAAACAAAATCCCAAACCAAAGTCCTTTCTGAAGAAAGAAAAAGTACAACAATAAGCATACGAAAATATATTTATGAAAGCATGTAAGTATATGAATATATGCTTATATACAAGCGTAAAGATTTTGTGAGATGTCCACCTACTGCAATGATGCATTAGGTGTAATAATTTAAATAGATTACTGTAATATTGTAATAACTAAATAGATTAATGTAAAGTTTTTACATATTGCTGATGTCTGTGTAATTAGAACAAAGCTAAATTACAATATTCAAATATAACACATTATGGTAATAACTACTTCCAACTGTCTGGATTATTATGGATATATTGTTATTAATTATAATAACCATGATTATGATTAAATCATTAACTTTAATAGATTGTGGATAATTAAGAGTAATTTCATTCCATGAGTTAGTTTTGTGTATACATGCAACTGCAGAGAGAAACAAAGTTCTTTATAGGTTCAAAGTTTTCACCCTGAATCCTAATTACATGACAGGGGCGTACTTTAATTCTTTTGAATCAAGATAGAATCAGTGTGCTTCACTAATTTGTAAGACCCTTTGATTTTCCTATGAAGTTTTATGACAGTATTAGATGTAATATGGCTCACTATAAAATATAAGTATGTCAAATTTGAAGAACCTCTCAGCTTTGAACTTCACAATCAATTAAAAATAGCATTAAAAAATGTTTTAATATTACACTTCTCCTAGATTCCTTTTCCCATCCCTGTATCACAACAAAAATACATTCAGAAGTTAAATACATATTTTTTTTAAGTACAAGAACTAATTATTCAAGAACTAAGTATTCAATTATAATGCCATTTTAACAGCTATTCTCAGCCAAAATATGTGACGTATCACTTACCATAGCAAATCTTAAAAATTAGTGTTATATAATGAAGAACTCAGTTACACAGTATTTATCACTTAAAGAACAACACCCATCATGACTTGCAACATTATTTTTCATTAATGGGATAGCATTCACAATAAATAATACTGATAATAATGATAGCATTAATTTAATCACGTGTGCCTACTGTTATAGTACGTTTCTAAAAATACCCTGCAATATGCTGATGTTTTATCTATTGGATGGTTTAGTTCCACTCCATGTAGAAACAGGCATTTATAACCATGGAAGATATGTTGTTCTTTATAGTGTTCTTTCTAAATTCCAGATTTTATTTGGGACATTTAATGTCCTTAAATACTCTTAAATACCCTTATCTTGACCCAATTTCTGGGCATGTTCTGTCTCTGTAATGATTTTCAGGAGCGAAGGTCAGAAATAAAGTCTGTGTGCAGAGAAACATGTATGTAAGCCTTCAGGCCGCTTCTTACAATTTTCTTTTTTCACCCTTTCTCTGCATATGTACATTATGAATCAGAATCAGTCTTGGCCTCTGTCATTCACCCAATCTTAAGCCCAGGAGAAAAGCACATATTCAGAAAATAATACTGACATAATGATTTTAGAACAAAATATTACAAAAGAAGACTAAAGTCAATTCATCTGAGACACAGAGCTGTTCATCTCTTTTTTTTTTTGTCAGTCTTTGCCAGTTGTAATGTAACTAAGCTCTGCAGTGCCTTACAGTCAATACTGTGTGATGCATGTTTGGTGGCCTATAAGAAATGAATAAATGGTCTGGTTTAGTTGCTTTTAGACAGGATTTCCTGTTGCAGAAAAATATACTAAAACTTCACTGCTAACCTTTGCTGGAAAGATGATCACTAAGTATTTAGAAAAAGTGATTTTCTATGGCCTTCAATAATGCTTCCAGGCAGGGTTTGATATATATTGGTAGCATTTGCATCAGTCTTGCTTTTTTTGTACTGTTGCTGGATATAGATGAAACACTTGCTCAGAGGACTTCCACAAATACTAATAATATTCCCTTTAAAATGATATCATTATATAGGGATTGTTGATTTTATTGGAGAAATGATTAGTAAATATAACGATATAAAAGTTTTTATAAAGAATTAATTAAAGTAAGCCTCGTAGAAGGTGCAAACAGATGGACTGACTGGAAAGAATGTGCTTACAAAGATGAGATGACAGTGTGAGAGTAATAGTCCTAGTATACATATAAAAGTATATATCTACATATATATATATGTATAAGGAGAATAAGGGAAATCTATTTGTTGGCTAGAGGGTGACATGGTACCCTATATTAAAGATTAATTTTAAACAACCAGTTAGGAATGCAAGTAATTTTATACTGCTGTATAAAATGAGAGTAAAAAATGAAGTAGGTTTTGTATTAGGTAAGGCAGACTGTTTACCATTGTGACAATGTCTTGCCATGTCCATAGGATAAGTAATCAATAATTTTGTACTTCAGTTCTCCTGTGTATTGTCATTTTTCAAAGTCACAAAATTATTGGGGAAAGTTTTATTTTAGAAATAATAAATTGCGTTAGATTAAGATTCTGAGATTTACCTACTGCTTTTGTGGAGAGAACCAGAATTACATGATATCAGGGACAAAATAAGCATAATTTAAACAGGAATTTCATGTTTGTTTCAACTCCAGGCAAAGTTGCATAAGACTTTTAATGAATGATGACTTGGTAGAGCAGCTAAGGGAATACTAGGAGAAGGAATAGAATAGCAACATGTCAGGAACAAAAAAAGGATAGGGGAAAGGGAATAATTCTTTAAAGAAAACTGAGCAAGGAAGAAACAAAGGAAAAAAGTGTCAAAAAACAATTTTATAAACATTTGTTAACAAAAACATGAGTAACCTCACAAAGATAAGCGTAACCTAGCAAAATATTAAAACATGAGCATTCACTTAAAAAGAGGCAACTGAAATAAATGCTGTTTAATAAATGCACTTTATGTATAGTTAAGATCTAAATGATTAAAAGGATAGAACACAATGCAGTCTTCCCGGTCTTTTAGAATAAGAGAGGTTCAGATTTGATTATTTTCAATAAATTATTCTCAGTTCCTATATAAGTAATAAGAGAAAGATTTTAGCAAAGGAAGGGAAGAAGACACGAAAGCAACTCATATTGTATAATATATATACATAACTGGAGAAGTCTTAACCCTGTTAATCTAAGAAGTTTACAAAGAACAGAAGATACCGGACAAAACTTTTCACTACTTTGATAGTCTGATGGGCCTGAACCTGGCTAAGTATCTATGAAGATGGAGTAAAAAATCACCCTATATTAAGATACATTGCAAAGTATTTACTCTGTTCTTTATTAACGACCTGGAAGAAGCCATACATTAATTACATTTACAGATAATGCTTCTGATTAATCAGTTAATGTTTGCAAATCTATTTGATAATGCAAAACGTTATTTTGTACTAGATGTCAAATATTATTATAATAATGCTGCAGGAGATGCTGTAGATAAGGTAACAATAGAACATTTAAAAAATCCTTGGAGGAATGAAAAAAATGTAGACTATAATAATGAAAATCAACACATCTGAATTATGCCTCTACAACATACTTACTCAATATGGTGGAGTTTCTCATGAAGCAACAATGTACAAAAAGACCTCAAGGTAAGAGAGGACAACAAACCAAGTGTCAATAGTTTATAAACAATTGCAGATTTAGAAGTGCGTGACAGTTGTTGGGAGAGCTGAGTGGACTGCAGTACTCCTATTGCCTTCCTCCCCTATTAATGTTACTCACTACAGCAAATGCACCTCTGAGTTCATGAGAAGTTTAGAACTGCAGAGCTGTGCAGCCATCTTTCCTTCAAAATAGGGCTCTTGAACAGTAACAGTACAGGTGCTAAACTTTAGGGAACGGTAATTACTTAATTAATTGGATATAACCATTAAATATTAATTGGTTAGATATAACCATGTTAAAAAAAAAAAAGAATTTAATACTTTTTTTATTTATTTATTAACTTGTCTGAACAATGTCTAATTCGGTGTTTGAGAACTTTTTTTAACTCTTTAAGAGATGCCACAGCAAGATGTGAAAGTAATTTCCCAAGGTGGTTCACACAAGTATTAGTCACTCTACATCTGGATTTAGGCTGAGTTCCCTGAATAATTCTAGCTGTGAAAAAATGAATTCATAACTCAATGACAAATTTTTGCACCAACCCATGGATCAATATACGTGCTGAGGATACCCTAGGCCCAGATTCCACATCCTTTTTAACAGAGAGATTCTGAACCTAAATATGGAATCTCTACTACTGAGCTCTCAGACATCAAGGCGACCACAGATAGGAAAGCTGAAGGTCCTCCACTTTAGGACAACATTATGTTTCATAAAACTAGAAATTTAGAAGCCTTGTAAAAAGATTGATTTTTACCTTCCTGTTAGAACATTCACACAGGAGTTAGAAGATATGGACTCCAGTCTTTAATTAATGATCAAATATCAAAAGACCAAATAGAAAAACATAAAGAGTGAAAATAAGAGACATTCTCACCAAAAATATTTTGTTATTGTAAGGTTAAAGGACCTACTTCACATGAACTTATTTGATTACTTTTTCTCTTTTTTGCTTGGTGGAAATAAAGACTGCAAATTAGTAAGCTGATTGGTAAAAGAAAATTATTTCCTGCTTCTTGTTCTTAGAGTTAATTTTTACACTTGCATTTCTACTGCTTTATTTTCTTTTTAAAAATCCTCAGATGGAAACTGAATACTTTGTTTTGAGTAAAAAAATACACCTTAGTCTTTTGTTATTAATACATCTATACATAAACAAACCACTTCACTGTATATAGAGAGAAGATTTTCTCATCAAAACAAAATAGATGGAAACAGTTGATTTTGCTTAGATTGCACCAACCCTTATGTAGTTTTTCAAGTTCAGCATTCAAAACAGAAAATGAATTCTTTTCCCAGGCCTTATTAGGACAAACAAAACATTATTCTGTGTATGTTAGTCTTCTTTAAGCTTGTAATTTTTTTTTTTTTTTTTTTTTTTTTTGTGATTAGTAGGAATCTGAATTGAAAGGTCTAGTCTGATCTAGTTTGTATGAGAACTGTGTTTCCATGGTCCTCAAAATGACCTGAACAGTTTATTTCAGAGAATTGGTACAAAGCCTCACTGCAGGTCTAGTTATGTATTCATACACAATAGCAATATACAGCATCAATTGGGCTATTGCATAGGACTGTACTACACTTCCAAGTAATTTAGTAAGATTTTTTTTCTCCTGCTGTACCCTCTGAGATGTAAATATATAGTAAAAACAAAATTCAGCTCCTCATCTACTATAATATGTCTTAGCTTAATTACAGAGTGCGGTGATTTGCGAAGACTGACCTAGTACTGGATGTTATGCAGTAATACAAAATATATTACATGTAGATGTGAAAATATACCTGTTTACAGGAAGACTAATTAGTGGTTTCCTAGTTATCCATCCTAAAACACCAAGAGTGTTACCAGTACCAATCTGTCTCATCTAGGACTAGCTCAAGTCCCTGTGTCACACTGTTGTACTAATTAGCTACACCCATATTGGTATTTCATGGTTAAAGGTAGTATTAAGTTGGATATTCTGTTTTAATAGCCATAACATATTAAAGGTTAACAGTGAGTGAAATTTCTTTTACCAGACTTCAACGTCTAGGACTCGATTCATTTGCCATCCCTATAAGGCCTTTAAATCTGATGTAGCACCTAAAAAAGACACATAATTTTTTGGGCTGACAACTAGAAGCCATGTGAGGAACCTTATGACTTCCTAGATGGTTGTAAGCACCTCTGTTCAGACAACTCTAGAGTAGGTGCCAATATATGAATGAGCTGTCCATTGTTCTTAAGTTAAATGGGGTGAAAGAGACACCACTCAACTGACCCATTTTGTACATCCACATTAGGACAAGACAAATCACATCCTGTGTGCACCTATGTCTTGCCACTGTCTCTAGAAGAAATCTATATGACTGGCTCAGCTCAGACTGTATACTATATAGTCAGAAGTTAAGTGAAAGGAATCCCACTCATCATGATTTTCTAGTATGGCTGGGTTTTTTTGAAAGATCTGTTGTTCATAAAGCAACCTGCATATCTTGACACTAAAAGCATTTCCTTGTTTTGGGAGAAATGAAATGGTAGACGCTTAATAGTATGTGGCATCAAACTTTCTATTCTAAACCATCTAGTTAAAAAGGAGAATCTGGTTAATCTTCTGAAGAACTGACTACCATTTTCACATGCTAAATGTTACAGATCTTTCTATTTATACTAAGCAGTAGGAAATATAAAATGTCAGTACATTTAAAATATCATGATTTGTGAGGTGTATGGGATCAACATAAACTTCCTTTCCTATAACAAACAAATTCCCCATCAGTAGAGGACTGTTTTCTACTTTATTCTCAATCTGTGATTAAATTGGCAATCTCCAGTATTACTTCAAGAAGAGGACTACAGCAAATACATTTTAGTGAGTCTCATTAATGTAATCTCTTCAAATAACATGGGAAGTTAATAACAAGTTTCAATGGGAACAAACAACTTTTTTTTTAAAAAAAGCAAACAGAAGTATATGAGAATGCTAGAAAAAAAGCATCTCAAACTGAATTGAGTTATGAATTTGTATTTTTACAAGTCTGACCCCATGCCATAAGGAGAAATAAAGGAAATTCAATCAAATCTCCTGTTGTGCTGTAACCCTGGTGGGCAGCTAAGCACCACACAACCGCTCACTCACTCTCCTCCCCAGTGTGATGGGAGAGACAACTGGAAGGGTAAAAGGGAGAAAATTCATGGGCTGAGATAAAGAGAGTTTAATAGGTAAAGCAAAAGCCAGGTGTGCAAGCAAAGCAAACCAAGGAATTCATTCCCCACTTTCCATGGGCAGGCAGGTGTTCACCCACCTCCAGGACAGCAGGGCTCCATCACACTAAGTAACGGTGACTTGGGAAGACAAACGCCATCACTCTGAACGTCCCCTCCTTCCTTCTTCTCCCCCCAGCTTTATATGGGGAGCGTGATGTCCTATGGTCTGGAATATCCCTTGGGTCAGTTGGGGTCAGCTGTCCCGACTGTGTCCCTCCCAACTCCTTGTGCCCCCCCAGCCTCCTTGCTGCTGGGGTGGGGTGAGGAGCAGAAAAGACCTTGGCTCTGGGTAAACACTTCTCAGCAGTAACAAAGACATCTCTGTATTACCAACACTGTTTTTAGTACAAATTCAAAACATAGCCCCATACTAGCTACTATGAAGAAAATTATCTCTATCCCAGCCAAAACGAGTACATCTCCCAATATTTCTGAAATGTAAACTATACCTAAAATATCTCTTATTTTGCTTTTTTTGTTTCTCTGAGCAGTATGCAGATGTCAGTGCACAAATGCTATATTGCTTAAATATTGTATCCAATGCATGTCACAAAAATCATCTATTATTTTCTTATCTTTATCTGCTTATATTACATCTGTGTTGTGGTGGGTTGACTCTGGCTAGCAGCAAAGCACCCAGATGTCTGCTTTTTCACATCCCCTGCAGCAGGATGGGGGAGAGAATCAGAAAAGCAAGAGAACTGGTGGGTAAAGTAAAAGATGGTTTATTAAATGAAGGAAAAGGAAAGAAAAAAAAATCCAAACCAACAATCAATGCACAGATAATCACTCACTACCTCCTGTAAGCAGATAGTTACCCAGCCAGTCTCAAATCAACAGCTACTTTCGAAAGATCAAATTCCCAGTTTTTATTGCAGAGCATGACGTTATATGGTATGGACTATGCCTTTGGTCAGGCTGGGTCAACTGCCCAAGCTATGTTGCCTCCCAGGCTCTTGCCCACCCCTGGCAGACGCACTTGGGGCTGGGAGCAGACTAATGAACAGCGAAAGCCTCGATGCTGTGCAAGTGCTGTGCAGCAGTAGCCAAAACACTGTTGTGTTACCAACACTCTTGTGGTAAAAAGTCTAAACCACACACCATATAGGCTGCTAAGAAGAAAGTTAACTCCATCACAACCATGCTGAGCACAGGAACGCAGTACAGACGCTGCAGTTTCATGCAGAATGTCTTGTCATGGCAAATAATATTTAATAAATTAGTTACCTCATTATAGAGGTTTTTCTCTTGAATGTTACGAAGGTTTCTTCAAGACATTACTTCCTGTTTCATGGTTATATATTGTTTTTTGGAAAAACTCATTCCAGTTCTAGTAGCAGATACTGGTAAACTTTTGGATTTCCTAAATTCTACCAGTTTCTTAGTACATAAGAGTAGTCACAACAGTCTCTCTCTTTTTTTTTTTTTTTTTTCTCCCTTGGTACGGGGCACTTAGGATTCTTGTCTTAAGAAATGCTAAGAAGTAGCATAAACTCCCACAGATGAAGGGATCTTTATATTGTCCTTAGCAGCAACACTGTAGTAAGATTTCTCAAGCCATATGTCCAGTGTCCACACTGAAGGCCTGATTTGCTTGTGTTTCCCACCAGTTATGTTTACACTTAAACGCAGGTCTCAACTTAAAGCTTCATAGAATATGTCACAGAGGCAAAACAAAGTGGCCAGAGTAAAGGTTTAAAATGTAGAAGCAAGGATATGAGGAGAATTAATTTTTCAGTTCAGTTGCTGAAGGAAAAATTAGGAGAGAGGAGTGAAGGAGAGAAAAAACCCTACAAAACCCAGCATTTTATTTTAACACAACTTTTTTTTTTTCCTTCTTTATTCTTATTGAAAGAATGATCTAGGTATCATATAGAATCAGTGAAATACTTTTCTTTCAATTATTTAAGGAAAATAAGGCAATGAAAATTAAAGAACACAGCCAATTCTTTCAGCTGGGATATCCTCCTGCTGCTTAGCTGCCCAACATTTAAAGCATTTCACTATAACGTGTCATACCCCAGGCTGATATGTCATAGCCTCAGTTGCCATTTTTTACATAATTTAAATTATTATTTAGTGGTCTTGGAAGAATGACTCTAAACCAGTGGTCCTGATACATACCAGAAAGACAAGAAAACCAGTTTTTATCTATAGAAAAAGAATTTGAACTTATTTTCTTTTTCAAGACTGCTGAAATTAACAAGAAAAATATAATTTTATTTTTTCCTCCTAGTCATGCCTGTTAGAGATATTTTTGGCACTTAACTTTTTTTTGAGATGGAGACAGATCATGGACATGATCTTTTTTATTAGACTTTCAGTTCAGAGATTTCTAGAGTTTCCAGATTCCAGTCTATATATCAATAAGTACTCTAACACTTTAATGCAATACAGAACACTTCACAGTTGCCTCTTACCCTTTATGTTTAAAGCACTCCTTAAGGGAAAAGGAAAGTAAATTTTGGATTCAAAACTGTTCAGCTAGAGAAGAGAACTGTATCAATTTCAATCTCTAGAATAACTATGTTCAGTTTATGAATCTAGATTTAAAACGAAACAGTGAAGTTTAATGCATTAATGATGATTTCTTTCAGACAAAAAATGATTTTGGTTAAAAAACTGAGAAGGAAATAAATTAGCTGTTGTTACTCAAATATTTTTATTATTTGATGAATTACTATGGCAAAACTACAGATTTGGACATGAAATTTTACATTGATTTGGGATAGCTCCTTACAAAGCCCTTCCTTTGAACAGAGAAAACTTCTGGAAGAATGAGTGTTTATCACTTTTTTTGACTGAATTTGCTTCTTGCAGTTATGGAATTTAGTTATTTTTCCTCTGTGAGTTGTATCTATATTCAGCTATGTTCATACAGAAAAGCGTTAAGGAATACAAAGGGCAAGAAAGCAGTATTTCCTTTATTTCCAGAGAAATAGCTTTTTGCTTTCCTTTTTTAAATTATTGCTTTTGTAAGGGATTTGTTTTGGACTGAAAATGAATAAAATTTATTTCACTGTTATTTTTGTTAGTTATTTTAGTCAGTGTTATTTTTAGTGTGTCAGATAAATAAACCTGCATTTTTATCTTCATATTTATGTATATATATCTTTCTTTCTTATATTACTTAATAGATGTATTTTATTAGGCATTTTAATAATCTTCTACAGATCTTTCCTTCTGCTGGAATCTTTTAACACCTTTTGTGTTTTATTTTCAACTTTTCTCTCTTTCTGCTGTACCATTCAAATTATTCCAGTTGTAAAGGAACACAGCTCAGATCTTTTGGGTTAACACTTTGCTGAGGTTAAGGTACAGCATGTATAAAGTTTATTTCTTTGTCAAACACATACAAATCTAACCTTAAGTTAGTGATCATCTATGGTAAACATATCAACATCTTTAATTTCTTTTACATCTCAAATTGTATGAAACCAAATGTGGGTAAGAACATAAAATTGAAGTAATAACTCATTTCCTTACTTGAAAAAATCAGTCTTTTGTGAGAGGTATTTTCACCAATTTGTTTTGAATTGCAGAATGAAACAATGAAGCTTATATAGGACAGCATAAGTGTTGATTTAGCTAGGATGAAAACAGAAGAATGTGGTGAGTGAAAATTTGAAAACCATTTGTTCTGACACAGCAACGTCTAGTTTTCCTTCCATCTTTTATTCCCAAAATGTTTTCATTTTTCCCCTCTCTTCCTTCCATTGGCAAGCATACTGTTGACAATTCAAGAAAAAGAAGAAGAAAGAAAATACAGACAATTTATTTCTCTTTTAGGTTCCCTAAATTCTTTTTCCACTGTCTTGGGATACTCATGGATGTTTTAGATACACTTCTTTCTTATGAGTTTCCTTACAGCTTCTGGTGACATGATAAATTTGGTTGTTTAATCTTTTTCTGCATCAGTAGTTCTGTCTGTTAACTAAGGCAGGTTTTTCTTATCTTGTCATATGGAAAACCTTGTACCCTATTTCACAAGATAAAGCATCAGTAAAAAAAATAAAATTGCAAATGATATGCCTGTAGTTTCAGCAGCTTTTCATGCTTTTACTATATAAAGTACCATTATCAAGAGAGTGTCAGAAGTACCTTTATCAACAACATCAGAAAAAGAATTTTGCACAGACACAGCTCTCCTAGCTACAGTAAGCAGAAAAACAGTTGCTGTCAGAAATGCAGAGAACTGTTCCTCTTGTAAGTGCAAATGTACAGGCAGATATATCAGCATTTCATCAGTTTCTTAAGAAGCCAAAACACTTAGACAATGCTGCCTTTCAATGTTACTTGAAAAGGCGAGGGCGGGGGTGGGAGAATCTTTTTTCATTTTTGCATACCACTAGATTCTGTTCTCTTCATAGCGATAATCTGTTTCTGCTCAAAAGAAATCTGTGTTCAAAACAAATAGTAAACTTTTAGAACTTAATACCTATTTTGTAGAAAAGACAATTCCTGTGCTGCTTCACCAGTACAAATCCTGTAAAATGTATGTTCTATAGGGAGTATTTTGCAGAACACAAAAGAGCTTTTCATGGCATCATTACGGAAGGACTGTTACCTTAGAGTTGACTCACTGTATAATGCCCTGGACTGGTCATGAAAAAAACATGGAAAGATGAGAAAAATTTTAAACTTGGAAACTACCTACCTGACTGATTTAAATTGTTTAATTTTAGCTGACATCACTGTTGAAAACAGTTCAGTCCATCATTATAGGTACACATGTATATCTTCAGACAAATGATTGGTATATAAGAGAGATGTTCCTCTCCTCTTCTGCTCTTACAGTGAAGTCAGGGATCTGTTATTCCAAATCATAGCATTTCAATATACTATGATAATGTATGATGACTATAAAAAGCACATAGAGAAGTAACTTTTCCTATGAACAAAATTACAAGCCACATCTGTATTATGCAGACTCACTCTTCTCTGCTGCTGTAGAACATAATTAGGAAATTATGTTTGACTAAACTCAGTAATATCTTCTGCTATATTTCCTACTCTAAACAACATATATTCATGGTGTTAATCAACAGAATTTTGGGAGCAAGTAAAAACTAAATTAAAGAGTTTGCAGAAAATAAATGATTTAAAGGTGAGAATTACGGCATGGTTTGAAGTACAGCTGAGAGTAAATGGCTCAAGCTTTGGTATGCTCATTTTTGTCTGAACTATACTTTAAAAGACAGGAATCAATACACAAGAAAACCTGACTGGAGACAATGTAATCTTTAGCTGTTTTTTCAATCATTTCTGTGCTTAATTTTTTGTCGAACAAGCAGCAAAAAAATCTCATGAAAATGAGTACAATCTATCCACATGAAACTGAACAATAATAGAATGCATTGTTCTTGTAGAATAATAAGGTAGACATTGTCAAATTGGACACTTAGAGCTATTCAGAGAAGGAAATTATCTGGATCACAAATGCTTTCATTGAAATTTGTCTACCATATGATGGAAAGCTGCTGCCCAGGTAGTTTGGCTGGCTGAATCAGATGTGACCAAATCAGTTCTTCCCTAAAGATTCTTTCTAATTAAGATAAGAGACAAGAATCAAGTGAACTTCTTTTAAAACTGTTTGCCTTCATTCAGAAAGACTTCTTAATTTAGTCACCACTATGAACTCCAAATAAGGACATGAAAGTTTAAAAAATGTTTTAATAAAATATAGCACACTGATATAAATGGAGCAATGAATATTTCTTTATCATCTCCTAGACAACCATCCTACCAAAAGCATGTTTGAAAGACTAATTAGGTCACAAGTTCTGGAGATATTCTAGGATCTTGTCAAAGTCTTCCACAGCTCCTGGGAATGCAGTGGAAGATGTCTATTAACCAGTATGAAAAACATTTAAAATCAACAGTCACTGAAAGTCCTAAAGTTCTGCCCAAGTTTCTAATTGTACTCTAAACGTGTCTTAAAGACATGACAGTGAAATCCCTTTTCTCTGATCCTTCAGGAGAAGCCTTGCAAGATAGAGGCTTCGAGTTCAATTTATTTATCAAAAAGAAAGGTGACTAGTACCATTGGATAAAACTTATAATACCTCCCCTTCTCTCCCCTTATAGCAGCTCCCCTCTCTTTAGCTACTGCTCCATGAGGCTGATGGTCTCCCATAGATTCTGTACCATACTTATTACAACTGTCTGACCACTTAGGTCAGCCTTTTTATTCTTCTAAAATATTAATTTGAAATATTAGCAGCTTTGTAAGAGACAGTACTGCTAGGAAAATTAATTGCTGAAACATGCAGAATTTGAAATACATATACTGTCTTTTAGGTCTCCTATACACAAAAACTCTATTTTGTGGTGTCTTGAAAGCATGACACACAAAATATACATTCAAGGTTGAAGCTGAAGGGAGAGAAAATGTCTGGATTTATTTTTTTGTAATTTTTAAAGAGGCTATGAGCCAGTTTTCATCTCTTAAAATGGATTTAAAAAAAAAATCTTCTTTCTTGGGTATCATGCTTTTAAATTCTAAGAGTCCTTCAAAACTCAGACTAAAGTTGTTTAAGAAACATGCTCCTAAATAAATTAATGTGACTCTCCGAAGTGACTAGCTTATCATTTCCAGTGGAAGCAGAGAGGCAATAATAATCATAGAATCAGAGAATCATTTAGGTTGGAAAAGACCCATAAGATCATCAAGCTTAACTGTTAACGTAACACTGCCAAGTTCACCACTAAATCACGTCCCTAAGCCCCACACCTACATGTCTTTTAAAATATCTTCAGGGATGGTGACTCCACTACTTCCCTGGGCAGCCTGTTCCAATACTTGACAACACCTTCAGTGAAGAATTTTTTCCTAATATCCAATCTAAACCTCCCCTAGCACAACTTGAGGCAGTTTCTTCTCATCTTATCATGTGTTACTTGGGAGAAGAAACCAACACCCACCTTGCTACAACCTCCTTTCAGGTAGTTGTAGAGCGATAAGGTCTCCCCTCAGCCTCCTTTGCTCCAGGCTAAACAACCCCAGTTCTCTCAGCTGTTCCTCATAGGACTTGGCTCTAGACCCTTTACCATCTGTGTTGCCCTTCTTCAGACACGCTCCAGCACCTCAACATCTTTCTTGCAGTGCAGGGCCCGAAACTGAAAACAGTATTTGAGTTGAGGCCTCACTAGTGCCGAGTACAGGGTGACAATCACTTCCCTAGTCTTGCTGGCCACACTATTGCTGATGCAAGCCAGGAATAAGTACTCACTGCCTCTGTCTCTGTAAGAACACTTGTGTTTGAACTCTGAAAAGTTATCGTATATCAGCATTCATTTATTTCTTCCTCACTTTTGAAGCAGAATGGGAAGTAATCATCTCAGACACAAAAGACAATGGCAAATTCAGGTGTAGTTTTGTTTTAAGGTAATTGAGATAAACTATGTTGTATTTTCAGTGAAGGGACAGCAAGCATTAATGAGTCTGAAACTCATGTTCCCGTATTTCAGCAGTGACTGAAAGGGTCATTTTTGTTTCTTTCCTTACTGTTAGTTCAGCTTGCTCTTCTGTACCTAGTATGAAGACCTATCTAGTAGAGGCACTAGTTGTCTAGTATCTCTAGGAACATATGAAGCTGAGATTACTATTATTATTATTATTTATTAATTTTAAAAATAATTTTATACAAGTTCCAACACTTATAAGAAATAAAGGCTTGGTTGCCTAGAACTTCTCTGTGCAGAGAACTTTCTCTCTCTCAATGCATAGAAAAATCTTTGCTTCCTTGAATGTTAAATGGTTACTGCAGTGTTTCGATATGAAATTAGGTTACATTAATTGAATGGAAATGCATTGGACCAGACCCTCAACTGAAGTCAAAAGAACCATTGACATTTTATGACAACTGGAGATCTAGCTCTTTACTCTGAAGATTTTTTTTTCCCTTTACCTTAAAGTACCTGGTGATTAATTTACACTTTTCAGATGCTGTAGTGGCCATTCTTCTATTTCATGCCATTTTATCTGCTAATATATTACAGAGACTTCTGCCTACATCAACTTTTTCCCTTAAGAAAACCCACACATGTTATTCTAAGGTACTGACAGTATTTTCTGTTTTCTTAATCTCTTACAGAAATTGCAAACAAGAACTTACTGAAAAATTTATTTTCCCACATTTTTACCATTCATCCAGCCCACACATCAACAACTTCTCTATGAGGATCTTATGACTGACTGCTGAAAACCTTACCAAAGTCTAGGTTGGCAATATCAACTGTTTTTCCCTCATTTAGGCAGTTATGTCATCATAGTAGTTTATCAAGCTAGTCAAGCATGACTTCCCCCTTTGGGAATCCATGCTGACTTCTCCCAATCATCACTTTGTCCTCTGTGTGCCTGGAAATGGTTTCCAGGATTAGTTGTTCCATTACTTTCCCAGGCATCGAGGTGAGGTTGAATGGCCTGTAGCTCCCTGAATCCTTCTTCTTGAAGATAGGAGTGATGTTTTCCTTCTTCCAGGCACTTCACCCAATCACCATGATTGTCTGATACCGGCCTTGCAATGGCAATAGCCAGCTCCCCGAGCACTTGTGGGCGCATCCCATCAGGGCCCACGGAATTATGTATATCCAAGTTGCTTAAGTATTCTGTAACCTGATCCTCCTCCACCAAAACTGTATCCTTATTGCTCCAGACTTTCCCCCTCACCTCCAAATCCCTGGATTCCTGAAAGCAAGTCTCACTGATAAAGACTGAGGTGAAGGCAGCATTCAGTACCTCAGCCTTTGCCATGTCGTGTGTCACCAGGACACCTGCCTCATTCAGCAATGGGCTGACTTTTCCCCCTAGTCTTCCTTTTGCTACCTATGTACTTACAGAAGCCCTTCTTGTCACCTTTGACATATCTTACTTGATTCAACTCCAAGTGGACTTTGGCTTTCCTAACCACACTTCTGCATTGTCAGTGTCTCTACATTCCTCTGAAGTTACCTGTCCCTGCTCCCAACTTCTGTATACTACCCTGTTATAATTGAGTTTTCCCAGGAGCACCTTTTTCGTCTGTGCAAACCTCCTGACATTTTTGCTTGATTTCCTGCTTTTTGGAATAGACTGTTGAGCTTGAAGAAAGTGGTCCTTGAATATCAACTAGCTTTCTTGGGTCTTTCTTCCCACCACAGCCATATCACCTGGCATTTTTTCAAGAAGATCCTTGATGTGATCAAAGTTTACTCAATGAAATCCAGGGCGATGATCTTGCTTTTGACTTGCTCCCTTCTTTCGTGATCCTGAACTCCACCATCTCATAGTCACTGCAGACAAAGCCACCTTTGACCTTCATATTCCCAATGAGCCCTCCTGGTCTGTAAGAGGTCCATCCAAACTCCTCTCCTCATTCACTTCTCTAACACTTGGGTCAGGAAGTTGTCATCAGTACTCTTCAGGAACCTCCTGGGTTGCTTATGTTGTGCTGTGTTGTCCCTCCAGCAGATGTCAGAGTGGTTGAAGTCCCCCATAAGGACAAGGGTGTGCAAACATAAGGCTACTTCTAGCTGTCTGTAGAAGGCCTCAGCCACTTGTTCTTCCTGGCCAGGCAGCCTGTACCAGACACCCGCTACAATGTCACCTGTTATGGTCTTCCTTTTAAGCCTTACCTATAAGCTCTCAGTCGGCCAGTTATCCATCCCCAGGTACAGCTTCATGCATTCCAGCAGTTTTTCCACATAAGGGGCAAGTCCACCTTCTCATTTTCCTGGGCTGTCCTTCCTACAGAGCATCTATCTCTCTGTTGCAGCACTTGAGTCATCCATGCCTTACCACTGCATCCCAGTGATCCCAAGAAGATTATAACCCTTCAACTGCGTACAGATCTCTAGTTCTTGTATTTATTCCCCATGTATGTGTGGAAGCATACAGGCACTTCAGAGAGACAACCCAGCACGCCGATTTTCCAGATAAGGTGTGTGGGGTGTTTCCCCGTAATGTTGCATCGTAAGTACTTCCTTGCTTACATGTAAATACTTGAGGTGACCAAACTTTAACCTTGTTTTGTTGATTTTGTGTTCCCCTTCATTCACATCACTCCAGACTCTGTGGTTGTCAGCCCTGTTAATCAATCCCTCATAAGGCTGCTGGTAACTCTCTCCTTCCTCCATCTTTCCTAATATAAAGCCCTTCTTACCAGGTCAGCCATTCTGTTGGCAAAGATACCTTTGCCCCACTTAAGTGAGGTGGATCCCGTCTCTCCCAAACAGATGGTGATCCTCAAACAGGGTCCCCTGGTCATAGAAACCAAAACTTTGTTGCTGACACCAGCTCTGCAACCTGTAGTTGACATGCAGTACCAACCCCATCCTCCTCACACCCTGTCCCCTCACCAGCAGGACTGAGGACAAAACCACCTGGGTCCCCATGTCCTTGACTATAGATCCCAGAGCTCAGTAGTCAATTTGATACTCTCCAGATTTCCCCTAGCAGTATAATTGGTTCCCACATGGAAGAACAGTGGGGGGTTAATAATCAGAGGGTTGGTCAAGCCGTAGTAGTGCCTTCCTAAAATTGTGTATCTAGGCTCCAAGGAAGCAGCAAACTTCTCCAGATGACAAGTCAGGGTGGCAGATGGGTGCCTTTATCCCCCACAGCAGGGAGTCACCACTGCTATCACTTGCCATTTCCAACTGGTGCTCATCTGTGGGTAAGTGTCAGTCAGCCCAGATGCTTTGCTTGAAAGCATACCCAGCTCCTCCTTCTGAGCTTTAAGGACGATGACCCTGTTTCACAGTTGCAAGCCTTGAGGCAGAACAAGAGCACTCATCTTGGTGCTAGAAGTCACCAGTTTCCAGATTTTGCCTTCCTCTGAGTTTCCACTTACCATTCTGCTTGGGACAGACTCTGCCTGTGTCCCCACTACAGCTGACGTTCGGGACTCTGAAGCTGTAGGGTCTCTAAGAAGATCCTGTCCATCTCTATCTCTCATCCTCTTTGGTTCCATTCAGACTCTTCATTTCCTTCCATAAGTCCTCCACTTAGAAACGGGACCATGTCTCCAGCCTCAGAGAGAAGCCCTAGACACTCCCTGCAGCCTAGGACTCACAGGACTGTACCCACCATTTTTTTAAAAATTTTATTTTATTTTTGAAGACAACAAAGGCTAAGCATACAAAAGAATACAGGCATTTACATTTCTATTTATTCTAACTTTGGTTACTGATGTCGAAAACTACCATCTTCAATCCCCCAATTCAATGGCACTGAATCCTGAAGAAGTCCTTTCTTTATACTGCAGTGCTATTAATATCTTTCCAGGGCATGTCAAACTGTTTCCATTCAACATTGATAAAGCTTATTGGACCAATACCTAACTCATTTCCATCTTCCTCAGGAACTGCAGACTTAGCATCCTTCTATGTTGTCTGAAGGATGTAATCAAAATAGGTTTCAAGGCAGTGTCACCATTTCTTTTAATTCAAGAACTAAGTAGTTAGAACTCAAAATAACAATTTAAAAATCTCACTTTCAAATAATTCTTCCACTTTAATACGTTCTGTTCAGAAAGACAATGTAAGGTTTAAACCCTGTGTGTCAGTACTTTGGAAAAATTAATAGTGAGAAGCCCACAGAGCTACTGAAGCAGAAACTGAACCACAAATGTCTTCTCTTCTTCTGAGTGACAGCTCTAATCAGTAAGCTAGAAAGTCACACACATGCATATTCTCTCCCTTGCTTTCTTTCTGTCTTTGGTCCAACAATGTTTGATTATTGCATTAAAAATGGAATGGTTTCAAAAGAAAGAAATGAGAATGCCCTTGGTCTGTGTCTGTGTCCCTCAAGCGGAGAAAGACGTTTTAACTGTACCTTGTATGAGTATTTAACTAACCACTAAGTGATAAAAATGGGAACAGAGAGGTACCTTCTAAACTAAAGGAATTTTATAGTGTTATAAAATACTGTTAAAGTATTTGAAAGAAAAAAAAATTGTGAGTGTCATGCTTTTGGAAGGGGTTCAGAGGTGCAAATCCCATAGCAGGAAAGTACTTCTCCAGGAGATACACCTTACACAGTCAGAGAGACGGTCATACCTGTGTCCTCAGATATGACCTCTTCGCCTCCACCGTGCCACCTTCTTCTCATCATCCAGTGCTTCCCAAATGTTTCTCAGAGATGGACATTAAAAGACAAATCCAGATTATAGACTATTCTTTAAGGTTCAAAGTTAAAATTTAGGTGTTACAAACACTGCAGTATATATTTTCACATAAAGTTAAAATAGGTAATGGGTATGCTTTGCTGTTACTTTTCCCGTGCTCCTAGCTCCCCCTGGAATATTTTAAAGCATAGATCTAGGCAAGAAATTTGGAATCTGATCAAGTGGGCTGTCAAAAACAGAATCTTAAACCCAAATATTTACTCCAAGTCTTAGGTTGGTCCCATCTTAATTAGACAGTTGTTCTAGAAAGGACTCCTCAATTCAGCATGTCATTACTTCTCCTTTTGAACATCATACAATATTTTATTTAGTAAAAGACAATAATAAATAATGGATCTGTTTCATTCCTGGCATTATTTCATTTACCTTAGTGGAGGTATTTAATCTAGCAGCAGTTTGGACATTTCTCTAGAATTTTCAATGATATATGCTAATCAATTAGTTCCAAAATATCTCTGAAAATTAAGATGTTATGCACTCTTGTGTCTGTGAAATTAGAGAGTAGATTGGCACTAATCTAACAAGCATTCAGGATCATACAGTTCCTATGTGGTCTCCATAACTGCCATCCTTTCAGTTTATTACTATTTACAGTAATATTTTTCCATTAAGCATGAAGGTCTTGGAATCTGCAAACTGGCTTCAAGACTTTGAGGTATATATCAGCTACTTATATTGTTCAATTCAGTTGCATCTGGCCAATGACAATTGCACCCAGCCTCTTTCCTATGGATAATTGACTTTGACAGCATTGAAATAAAGTGACAGGATGACAGCAATCATTGTAAATGACATCTTCTGTCATTGCACCTGAGACAAAGTATTATTGGCTTGCACGGTATATAAGAATTTGTAGGTAAATTATAAAAAAATGGAGGATTACTTTTTTCAGGCTTGATCTTAACAAGGAAAATAAAAGCATATGTCAGAATTTTTCTTTTTGTGCGGTCTATAGTTCCAAATTTTTCCTATTTAAAATTGTTGTTTTAATATGCTCTGGAAAGATGAAGGTAAAGTGAAACACTCTTTATTTGTATTTCTGACTGCTGCTACTTCCGGAAGCAGGAGAACAGGAAAGGATGCAGACAAGCTTTCTGACATTAAATCAGAATAACTGCTGTCTCAAACAAGAGTAAAACTGTCAACTAAATAGCCATCATAGGGAACTCATCAGTGAAAAAGAGCACCTGATTTCTTGTTGGACTGGAAGACTCCTCTTCAAAAGCTGCTGGTCCATGTTTGTTTTTCACCACAGACACAGTCTCTGGAGTGCTGCAAAAATAGCTTCAAATGAATAAGAAAACAACAAAACAAGCACTGACTCATTAGAAAAAACAGTCTTCAAGTGACTACACAGAACCAGTCAGGAACAGTTCGTACATCTTCAATGAAAGAGCGTGTAAGGTGGTGTGGTTTAAGCCCAGCCAGCAACTAGGCACCACACAGATGCTCACTCACTGCCCCCCTACACCCAGTGGGATGGGGAGGAGAACTGGAAAAAAAATAAAACTCTTGGTTAAGATATGAATGATTTAATAACTAAAATAAAATAAAATTTAATACTAATGATAATAATAATGATAACAGTAATTAAAACCAAACCAAAACAAAACAAACCAAAACAAAAACCAAAAAACCAACCAAAAAAACAACCAAAAAAACCCAACCAAGAACAAAACAAGTGATGCACAATGCAATTGCTCACCACCTGCTGACCGATGCCCGAGCATCCATCCGCGCCTCCCGGCCAACTCCCCCCAGTTTATATACTGAGCATGACATTCTGTGGTATGGATCATCCCTTTGGGTAGTTTGGGTCAGCTGTCCTGGCTCTGCTCCCTCTCAGCT
>JAVJGG010000005.1:19631208-19650151 GCA_035590195.1 Aviceda cuculoides | reverse complement strand
AAAAAAAAGCCAGACTGCACAAAGTTCACCAGCAGATGTGGCCTATGAATCTAAACCGGCCTTTTCTGCTGATAAAAAGAATTCGATGCATTTGCAATGTTGGTGTAACGTCACGGTTTTTTGAAGCTTCATCAGCAAAGACCTGGAAGTTTAAAGATGCAAAATCTGCAATGCTGAGCTTCTGCAGGGTGCTGTAAGTGAGCAGTAATTGCACATATGTCAGAAGGTTTATTTTAAGAAGGTTTTGCCAGATATTAGTAGCAGCTTACAATCAGGCTGCAACAGTCAATCAGAACTGAGTTTTATACAACAAAAAAGACCTATTCGCAAAAAGGGGGATTGTTTTATTTCATTTTATGTGCAGCACTAACGAACAAGGACTCAGCACTTAAGTTTGTCATCAACCGTGAAGTAACAAACAGAATTAATAACCAGAACATATGTTCGTGTATCTTGACTCTTTTGAATTGCTCCCAGGTTGGCCTCTTAAATCCTGGAAGATATTTAATAATAATTTGTTAAATACTTGGGAGGGAAGGCAAAGGAGAAACAAACAAATGGAAACATGAGCAGCACATGGGGTCAAAATGGCAGTATCTCAGAGTTTGTTAGTCATGGCTGATACCCTCTGGCATTGGAAGAGGATTAGAGTCAAAACGGCAATGAAGCAAATGTAAACAAGCATGTGTTTATAGAGCAAAAATATGTACAGTATCCGATCTGCTCTGCCTTGGACTGTGCTTACATGTAACATGGTGGGAAAGGCAGAAAAGAACAACTCGCCAAATGCCAAGCAGCTCAAACACAGGAAAAGCAGATACAAGCAAGCAATGCACAAGCATTTGAAGCCATCGCACAACCAGAACAGTTAACAGTTTTCCCCAACCGTTAATTTAATCCAAAGCTGGTATAATAAAAAAGTCTTTGAACCAATGCTGATCACACAAAAGAGTAAAAAACAAACAAAAGAAAAGCACTTTTGCAGAGTGTGTTTTCTTATTACTCATGGCATGAATGTACAGACAGACGGACACTCAAACGTAGCGCAGACACACACACACATGGCCTCTGCAACCCCTGCTGCATTTTCATTACGAGTTGTACCACGAAACCAGTGTGAAGTTACTGAAGAGCTGTAAAAGCTCCTTCTTCTGTGCTCTACAGGCACCGTGCAGTGTATACAACACCGAGCCACCCGCCTGCCGCACATGTTTTATCCAATCCATTAATTTTTCAAGTCAAAGCATGATCCAAACCTAAAAAAATATTGCCAAGCACCTTATCTATGATCGGCTCATTTCCTTTTCAAGTTTGTTGTGTTTAATAAATAGATTTTTTTGTTGTTTTTTTTTTTTTCCCAATGACCAAATTCACAACCTGAGGTTGTGAAATTGATCTGAGTTTCTTTCTGCCTCCTGCCGCAAACAGGTTAAATCAAACATAGGTGACAGTTTTGGTACTCTTTTTTGACTTGTAAAGTATGAGACAAATGGTTCACCAAACCCAAGTGTAGAAGAAATTCTTCTGCTCTCTTTCCCTTCAAAAATACTACCATACCTCGAAACCAAAGCCTTACCAAAACCTTGCTCATCTGGGGAGAGTAAGCTTAATTTACTTTTCCTAATTATAGCTATAAGACATTCCCATAGAAACAGCAACATTCCCAACTGCACTTTTCTCAGCAAATACTTCAGTAAGACATCAAATCTAAAGTATTAGTCTATTTTTGCAGGCTTTCTCATCTCTTTCCTCCTAGGAACAGCTCTTCTCTAACAGATTCCTCTCACAAAAATGCTGTTAAGGGGTGCTCCCTTGCAAGGAAAAGTTTTGTTTCTCCATTTTGCCTTATGAATTTTTCATTCACTCCCTAGGGATATTTTGGGACAAGCTACAATTCTCATTCCTGCCAGGGAAATCGCTCATCCAAAGTTTGCTCCCCAAAAGATACATCCCTAATAGTAAAAATCAAGCTAGGACACCTTTTTTTGTAGCTCCTTTGATGCCTATTTCCAATTACCACTTACTTCTCTGAACCCATTGCTATTTTGCAGATATTGCGTGCAGTTCTCATAAAACATCCACTCTGCGAGAAAGTACACATTTAAAATGATGGTGTTTCTAGTAACATGTTTTATAGAACCAAAGCCAATTAAATCATGTAATTTCTGGAAAAGACTCTGTCTTAATGGAGTAAGGAACATGCATGGCTACTTACGAAATATTTACCTTCTTTCTTTGGAAGAAAAATAGAAGTTGCGTAACTTTAAAAAGACATTGACTTTAATAAGAGATGAAGTTATTTGGACCAATTACTGTTTTTCCCCAATCCTCCCTACCACTCCCCAAATTTCTCTGTATTATGAAACCCAGATACAAAAGAAGAAAGAGGAACCCCACTCATTTGGAAGAAGAAACTTTCTCTAAATCACTGTATCATCTGTGCTTTGGTCATTAATATTATCTAAAAGTAATAGCTGTTTCTAACAACTAAAATTGCTCTTGAAATCAAGTTACAGCCAGCATACCGCTAATATCACTTTAGCAGGTTATTTGAATCAAGTGGTTCTGGGAGCAAAATTAAAACATCAGATTTTGATTATAAATTTAATTGTTGCATCTTTAGTTGCAGGGATTTCTCAAGAAGCAGTCCAGAAGACTCTTGAGTGTATCTGTTGGGACAGAATTTGACTTAGAGGAATTGTTGCCAAAGTAATTTCTCTTCCAGCTTTAGCTTCCATGGAGTAGATTTTACCCAACCTTAGATTACCCTTCATAAATTCATTTTGTTTAAAGTACTTGCAGTATTTATGGACATGTAATACAAATCCATCTTACAGAGAGAAAAATGTTTACAATTTTATTTGCTTTTTTTCCTTCAAGCTGTTGCACGTACCCTCACCAGTTAAGCCAGAAAGAATTTTGATGCACTTAAATTTTCAGTAAGATCTACACATACTCAGTAATTATATTAAATCTAAAGTAATTACATCAAGCACTGCGGGTTTTCAATTAATGGAAGTGTCACCTGCAGAACAGCAGCACTGCTAGATATCTCTGTCAAAAATTTTAAGCTGTAGTTCATCTTTCTGTAACATAGGATCTATTGTTACACTCCTAAGAGGTAATTAAAAAAACCCTGTAAAAGCCTATCGCAAATTCTCATTAGTAATTTGCTAAAATACCTAGCATTGCCCTGGTGAAGTATGAACCCTCTCTCCTTGGCTTTTAAACTCCTCTTCCCTGGGGTGTATTTAAAAAGGCCAGTAGGATACAAGCTGTCATTTTTGAAAGACAAGTGTAATGTACTCATATTAAGTTTAGAACATCTAAATGTCTATCTGAATCCTGATCAACTACAAAAAATACCCTGACTACAGAGGAAGGAACAGCCAAAACCAATATACATCTGACATAATTTTAAAATGTTTAGTAGTCTGATACAAAGATTTTTATTGCCCCAGTGGCTGGGTATGCATGTTGTACCAAAACACAAATGTGAACTAAATAACAAAACCACCTTTAAGAAAACGTTCAACTTCCCTCATTCAGCAAGTCCATAATGTAAATAAAAAGTAGTATTTCACATTAAGAATTAAAAAGCCTGAAATGGTAACTCAACAGTCTTTAAGGTAATTCAACCAATATCAGTAATTCAACCAATATCAGCAATGATATTGCTGATGTAACTGCTGATGGACTGCAGGTACTGCTTAATATTAAGTGTTATTATTAACTGATCCCAAGAAATAAATAGGAAAATACTCATTCCTAGCTTCTTCTGTACTTTGGACTCAAGAGTGTTTTACCCATTCAGCATTCTCAGACCTTAAAAGCAGCACATTCCCACCTGGAAATACGATTTTCAGAAAGCTAAAACTAGACTAAGAATGAAACAAAAGATACAGGAAACTGCAAGTTTTGTATGATAAAGTCACTACAGTTTTGACAAAAAAAGCAGTGAAACTTGCTCAACTTCCACCGATTCCTTTCTAGAACAAAACCACAGTTTATTGCCTATTTAGAAATTCAGATGATAAAAAAAATGAAAATAAATTAATTTTTCTTATTCCATTAAGCTTAACAGGAGGGGAATTTTTAAAAAGCATTTCAGGGCCTTAGACAAGTACTTAGATGCCTTTACCAAGCTGACAGTTCAGCTGCAGGTTGGAACAGCTGCAGACACGTTTAATTGCTTCTCCAAACACCCAGAACTGCAAGTACTTTTGACCTATTTGAAATATCCTAAACTTTGTACTAAAAGGAATGCACACAATTTAATAACCATGTTTTAACTTTTAACAATCCTGTAAAGCAGAAAGCTACCCACTTGCTATTTTACATATAAGTCATGAGAAAGCACAAATAACTGACCACTGTTTAGTAAGTGATGTTAAATAACTTCAGGACTGTGTCTTCAGGACTGCAAGTTTGGAGAAGTTAAAAATAAACTGTTTCCTTAATTCTACCAGGAAAAAATAAAAACCCAAACAACAAAAAACAAACAAACAAAACCAAACAAAAAAACAGTACACTAACTTTTCATTTTTTACTGGACCAAAAATGATGACATTTGTAACGGTGCACAGATACATTCTTCTCCTGGTTTCGGCTGGAATAGAGTTAATTTTCCTCCTAGTAGCTGGTACAGTGCTGTGTTTTTGACTTAGGTATGGGAAGAATGTTGATAACACACTGATGTTTTCAGTTGTTGCTAAGTAGTGTTTACTCTAAAGACAAGGATTGTTCAGCTTCTGATGCCCAGCCAGCAAGAAGGCTGGAGGGGAACAAGAAGCTGGGAGGGGACACAGCCAGGGCAGCTGACCCCAACTGGCCAGAGGGGTATTCCATACCATGGGACGTCATGCCCAGTATATAAACTGGGAGAAGTGGGGGTGGGGGCAATCACTGCTTGGGAATTAACTGGGCATCAGTCAGTGGGTGGTGAGCAATTGCATTGTGCGTCACTTGTATATTTCAATCCTTTTATTATTATTATTATTGTCATAATATTATTGTTATTATTATAATTATTAGTTTCTTCCCTTCTGTCCTATTAAACTGTTTTTATCTCAGCCCATGAGTTTTACCTTTTTTCTCCCCGATTCTCTCCCCCACCCCACTGGTGGGGGGGGAAGTGAGTGAGCAGCCGCGTGGTGCTTAGTTGCTGGCTGGGGTTAAACCACAACACCTAAGATGATCATACCCCTGAAAAATAGAGTTGAGATCACTGATATTACCAAAAGTCTGTATAATAACATACCTTGTTGCTAGATGGCTTGAGTACTATATGCCAAAAAGTGACGATCTCCCTGAAACAACTTTCTTTCTCTTAATTACTAGGTGACTGGTTGAAATAAGGATGTGTACTGAGAGACTCTTTCTGGAAGTCTTGGCAGTGTTGAGAAAAGGGTGTGAGGCTCTTGGAGGCATGAAAGAGATTCTGAACCTGGAGCCCCTGTGACTCAGGGTCTAACTGAGCTCCGGATTCTGTTCTAGAAGTCAGCATGCCTGAAGGTTGTGTTAAGGCAACTAAAATTCTTTACTTAGAACAATAATTGTACAATCCTATAGTTTAATTCTTTGTGTGTATTTGAATAAAGATATATTTGTTGACAATTAAATTAGCAAAATATTTTTTAAAAAAATTGTTTACATTTAATTGACTAAATAAATTACATTATATTTAATTGACTTTATAGCTTAGACCATTAGAGCAATTGTATGTGAGACAGGTGGAGAAGTTTGCTAGAGTAAAATGGCCATGCTATTTCTGTGTGTTTGTTCACTCCTGGAATGAATCATGTCAAAATATTCCACTATTCTTCTTTTGAAGAAATACCATCAGTTAAAGATCTTATACTTTAACATGTATTGGCAAGTCTCCTCTCATTCAAGAGTATAATTTCTCCTTGCAATCTCTAGCGGAAATTAGCACAGCTGAAAAGGGGAGTTCACAACTAATTCACAGAATGTTGCTCTGATGTGATTTTAAGAGTGTTTATGCTAGATTTAAGTCACAGAAAATCAAAGCAGTATACCTGTCATGTTTGAGTGCACCCATAAATAGAATTCTGTTCTAGTAGAACTAATTGATACAAATGTTGGCTTGTTAGAGAAGCTGGTACAACATATTCTTAATCACCAAGGATTATGGAACTCAAGCATAAGAAATCACATGCAACATCTGAAAAAAAAAAAAGTATTTTGCCTCTTATAGTTTCTTGCAAGATATGATCACTGAATAAGATGCCACCTAAATGGTCTTAACCACTTTTTTACACTTTTCCTCATCTATTTGTATCTCTACAGGCTGGTCACTTAGTTTGTAGATCCTGGGGTGAAATCCCCCTTTCTGGGGTGCAATTCTTAAATCAAAGATAACCACGTAAAATCTATGTACCATGAGGGTAGAGAACTGTGTGTCCAAGATCCCCAACAGCCAGCTTTCTTCTGCTACAGAAATTAACCATTAAGAAATGTGAAAGAACTTTTCGTTGTCCTAAATTCTGCCTTTCTTCAGAGCTTGCTTGTGTTGGGTTACCCCGTAGTAGGTTTCTACAGCCAAATGAATAGGGAGATGTTTAAAATTATAAGGGTAAGGCAAACGTTGATACATATATTTCAATGTTCATGCATAAAAAAAAAGAATAAATCAATTGTCCATAAAAAAATGACAAAGATCATGCCAAGAAAAAGTTTCAAACTATGAAACCTAATCCTACACTCATGTCTAACTTAGGGCTCTCAAAGATATACAAATTCTGGAGATAATTTGAGTAAACACTTCTTCACAATTAAAAAAAAAAATCTTATGATTCAGTACTCCCTCCTGGTTGCTAGGAACTCCATTTTTATTTATTTACTTTTCATCTATGGCTCTGAGCAGGTAGAGCTCTTAGTCATCATTTCTATGTTATAAAAGTAGTCTAAACTCATGCTTTCCTTTCCAAGTTATCTCTAAATGCACCTAAGTTAATAACTAGATGAGCAATTTGTTTCAAAATTGACTCTGAAATGTTTTTATTTGTGAATTTTGGAAGGCATTTATTTTCTATCTAAATGTTAAGGAAAAAATATAAACAATGAATATTTTGTAATGTAAAATCAATATGCTTAGTTATGTTTCTTTTCTTCTTTAGTAACTCCTTACAGAATACGAGCTCAAGTGGTATATGCACACAATCAGAAGAAATGCCACTTCACTATCTTCACTGATGTCAGCCCATTATATCTAAATTTATCATTTTTAATAGCTTTGAAAATGTAATTATATGGCTATTGCTAGATACGAAACTTATTAATGGTTTTATTAGTGATAAATGAGTGAAATCTCTCTCTCTTCTACGTATGAATAAAAGGTGTAATTTAGGTCAGTAATAAAATATTAATACATTTATATTATTGAGATGTCCATATCAATTTTTAAGTTGCAGAACAAAGCAGTTCACTTTGGTAACAAGGAAAAGGAAATGCATGACATAACCATAAATAAATACAGGTAAATTATAAGCATTTTTTTATTGAACACAGAATGTTTAAAAATTTACATGTCCTTTTAACATCTTACTTTCTTTGGTCTACTTGCATATTTCTTCAACAGATTCAGTGGTCTTCTGTATTTAGGTAGAAAGAACAATATAGCTGTTGATAATATGGCAACACACCACAGCAGTGTATATTGCTTTATTTACACAATCAAAATTGCTTTCTAGAAAAAAATTTGGGGGGTTTTGGGATGGTTTAATCATCTACCATTTTTCATGCATAATAGAACAGAGAGAAAACAGATTTGTTCATGGAACATATATTGTATGAATTTTATGTGAATCTGTTATGATTCATTAGCTAAATTATCTTTTGAATATGAGCAGAAAAGTGAGCTTGGGACATTGCTGCTACAAAGATTGTTATGAGAATAAATGACCACAACAAAAAATGAACATGATTTCAGAACTGAGATATAAGCCTCCTTCAGTCCATTAACTTAGGTGATTCAAATCCAAAATGTACTCACCCCTGAAATGTGTCTCGGACTCCATTTTATTCCAAACTACAAGACTGAGAAAAATTGTGGTGCCTTGAATGCTGAAAGAGAAGTAATGAACAGACGTTATTCTTTTGAGTACATATAGAGGCCTCTGTCAATATCATACATGTTCAAAGTCACTAGTTTCAGTACATGTATTACAAAAAGGTGCTCCTCAGTGTGGCTTCCCTACTTTCCCTTCAATGTACATTCAGATGTCTTGCTGGTATGCCAGAATAATCACATGAGAACACGTGAAATATACATGGATACCAATGATGTTTGCCCACTCTCACCTCCAGTAACACCACCACCACCCCCCCCAAACAGAAAAAGAAGTTCCAGATGTTGAACCTCTTCGTAAAAATCCAGTCCTTTTACCTCTAAAAGGTTTGCTGTAGTGGTGAAACTTACTTACTTTAAGGAGTAATTCCAATTTTCTCTCTTCTCTCCCAAAGCTTGCACTGCTCCTGAGCTAACTGTGGGCAAAGAATTCTCAAGTGGGAAACTCTTTAAAGGAGTCTTTACAGCAAAAGTTCATTACATTGTATTACTTGAATTACAGGAACAAAGAATCACTTACCAGGAAAGACCTCATTCTATTTAGTACTGTACCAACAAAAAACACCACCAACAACAACGAAAAACAAAAAAAGCCAAACCAAACTAAACAAAAAAAGAATCACAAAAAAATGAAACAAACAAACAAAAATCATGCAAAAATCAACAACTCTAGCATGAGATGGATTTTTTCTATGCAAAAAAAAAAGAGAATAATGAAACAAAGAGGTGAAAAAGTAAGATGATTTACATGGGATTATACAACAGGTCAATAACATAGCAAGGAATGATTGACAGAATAATTTAGCAAAGTATAGCTCATAGAAGCCTCACAAAGTTCAGTGGACTCAAGTGAAAAATCCTGCACTTTGATTTGAATAACCCATCCCAAAATAGAGTCTGCATGAAAAGCAGCTTAACACATAGGGAACTGAGGGTTGTGGTGGGCAGAAAATTGAACCACAGTTTTCCAGTAGGTCAAGTTATTGTCTTTCCAAAATACTGTGAATATTCTGGAGTAATTCTGATTTTTGAATGTTCTTTGGATTGACAACTGAAATACTCTGCAACATACAGATACCTTCACTTGCAAAACAGGGCCTTTTCACCAAATTATGAAGTCAGAATCTTACTCTACCATACCTCAGGGACTTTTCACTTGGCTAGTTCTCCAATACATGCAACCTGCCAAATCTCTTAAACTTTTTGTGTCTTTTGCCTAAGCTTTTTGTTTGTTTGCTTGTTTTTCAGTAAACAGCTGCTTCTTTCTTTTGCTTTTATGGAAATTCCTATTTTTCAGTGAATAGCTTCTGAAGAGATTATGAAGAAAAAATTATTTCTCCAGTGATAAAGATTTTTTTTTTTTTTTTTTTTTTTGGTAAATTCTTGCTAGACAGTATCTAGTCAGGACCTAATAGAACTGTGTACATCTATCTGGATCATTAATACATATATTAGATCCTTTTTCTTGACTCTTTAACACAGAACAATATGCAACAGAAACACTGAAAAAGGCATGCATGAGAAAAAGATGGTAGAATTTTGATACTTTAGACTTTTCTTGCTCACTAGTAACAAGTATCAGTCTATGACTATAAGGGCACATTCACATACAAGGCAAAAAGACCTTAAAATTTCAAAAAATCACTTTTCACCTGTGTTTGACCTAAACAACAAAGCATAGGTAGTCAAAATCAATTAAACTACTGCTACAGGTAATAATAATAATAATAATAATAATACCCCCTGTAAATAAAAATATTCTCTTTGCATTATAATAAAATGCAATTAGAAACAAATGAGGAAAATCAAATACTCTTGCATATAAATTAACCAAACCTTTTTATCGGACCTTACATCATCCAGGAACAATTTGGAAGGCAAAAGTGGATAAGCAAGTACTTCTAAAGATCAGTAAACATGATGTATATTCTAAGAAATGTAATATGAATCAGTCTACCTGATGAAGGTTGAGATGATAGTATAAGATACATGAAAGTGGAGAAAAAAGTCTGTTTTAAAAAAAAACTCCAACAAAACCTTTAATATTTTACCAGCACAATCATTCATGAGTTTATAGCTGAAGAATAGATTGGATTCTCAGCTTTCTTGAATAGTGTATAACCTATTGCATCATAGAGATGAAGGTGAGTATTACTACAATATAATGTATTAATATTTTCACCTGTTTTGTGCTGATATAAACGACCACAAAAGCTAACAATATGGTCTGCTGTCTTGAATACTAGAAATAGGGAAAATCTTCCATAGGTTCGATTTTCTCTGTTGCATCCAGTTTTGGCAGCCAGTCCCTAATTAGGGGGTAACAGACCAGACACCTAATGTAATCTGTGTGCACTAAAGAAACATACCTTATACGTGAAAGCTGGTATTTATTGTTAGTCTTAACTAAATCACTATGGCTTATTCTTAATAATAAAACAGTTAAAAATAATATGCACAAACTTGTTAGTATCTACTCTTTTCTGGTCTCATGCTTACTCTTTCCAACATGTTTTTATAAGAAGTCATTAGAACCCGCATTTTTTTCACTGGGAGGGAACGGTGGTGTTGGTGGGGTGTCTTCCTCTTCACTTTGTGGTTTGGTCCACTTGTGTCTAATACATTTTCTACTATTCACAGCACCTTCTTAATTCTTTGTTTGTCTTCAATTTTGAGGTATATTAGAATGTCCTATATATGTTATATATGTTGAAGATCTTTTCATTCCTTTGTTCTCCCTAAAGCATCTTACAGCCAGCATCCAAGGTTGCATTCCTTTAGTCTTGGACTAACCGCTGATGAGTTCCTTATAGCCCTGAGGATTCCCTTATCATCTTCTGCTTATATTTTCAAGGTCTGTATTAAAATCTTGTGGCTGAACTTTTAGGGGGCCCTGTTAGAAACCCCTGTTTTACTTCAACAGCTTCTGTGTTGTGCATTACTTATAAACTAAAGTTTTGTTACCAGAATTTGGGAAGGTGTTTAATTGTTCACTTGGGTATGGAAACACACACAAGTATATAAATACAGAGACACATAAAAATAATGCTGTCATGGCCACTTGTAGACAGAATCTACAAATTATGCCAATATCAATAGCATGCTATCAAAACCACTTAGAAACAGTGATTGTTTCATTCCCTTTCATTGTCAAGATATACCTGCACCATGCAGCTGTTCACTCACTTCCACCCCACCCACCACCTGAAAGCAGGACAATACCCTAGCTAAAAATCATGACAACAGCTTTTGCATCTATTGTAAAAAGATACATTCAGTGGGATAAAGTACTTAATGATGAACTTATCAGACTTCGTCCTTGAGACTGAACTCATTCATGCTTTTAACTGGCAAATTTAAAAAAACAAAAACAAAAACAAAAACAAAAACAAAAAACAAAAACAAAACAAAAAAAACAAGAGAAAAGAAAAAGGAAAGAATAAAAGAGAAGAAAGAGAAAATAGAAAAGAGAAAAGGAAAGAGAAAAAGAAGAAAAAATTTAAAAAAAAAAAGAAAAAAGAAAGTCAGCTAATGATGGGAAATTTGAATTACCATTACAGAGAAGAATTGGAATATTATGCAAGAAGAACTGAGTGGCCTTGTATATACACATAACAGACATAAAATGCTACAGTATAAAATATAAGGTCATATATTTAGTAAGGACAGACTAAATACACTAGTAAGGAACTTGTTTTCTTATTAAGGACAAAGAAGAATGAGAAGAACTAATGTTTTCATTTATCATGTTTGTGAATCACCAACAAAATAAGGCCATGAAAGAGCCAAATAAAAGCTCAAGCTCAATATATATTAGGCAAGGCATTTACAAGATGCTGCCCAAAATGCTAGAAAGGTTCAGTTTACAGACTAAGGAGTCTACCTTTAGGTGCTGACACATAGAAGCTTCCCCCATAAATGTTTAAGCTCATGTTGTAGACAATGAGCATCTAGCTAATAGATACAGTAGAGTCCAAAGAGTAATTCAGCTCGAAATGGGCAAGATTCAGTTCTATCTACTGATATTTGAGATGCTCTAGCGGATTTGAGACTTCTGTGGAAGACTTACAAATATGAATAAGGGCTCCTGTAAGACCTAGTTCTTTCCAAAGCAGCTGAAAGCAGTGCCTCAGGCACTAGCACATGGCAAATGACATTAGTTGTTAATGTTTAGGTGAATGATTTGTGCTTTAATAGTTTACTTTAGCTTGAGTGAATTGTTAGGATCCAGTGATTGCATTAACTATATCTCCATTCACTATAATGGGAGCTAGATAGGTGGTTCACCTTCGTATAGACACTTATATTTAATTGTGTTACTCTGAAGCTGATTACCACACAGTGTCTACTTTTGGTGACCATGATGAAAACTAATTCACTCCATAACATCCACGAAGAAGGTCATCATAAGAATGAGCAAGAGAATGAAGAGCTTCTTTCAGATAAGAAAAACCAGGAAAAAAATAGCTTTGGAAAGACACTGCTATGACTTTCAGATGGTGTATGAAAAGAGGGAAATTCATTATTTAGGATGAAGAACAACATTGGCAGAAGAATAGAGAGGTATATTTTGGTCATGAAAAAAAAGGGAATTTCCTACCAAAGGAAAGTTTGCAATGATGACATGTTGGAGTACTGTGAATAGGCAACTGATATAATTTTTAGATTAAGTTTGATTACGTATGAAAGTATGTCTTGATACTGCAAGTTTTTGACCAAAAAAGTAATTTCCAGTCCCCTCTCCAGTGTGAGTGAACTGCAGATTTAAAACCTTTTTCCCACATAAATGATTAGTCATAAGGGTTTGTCTAACCTTCACGGAAACTGACACCAGGAAACCTGCTGAGAATTTTATTACTGAGATCACTGGAGTCACTATGGCACTTGCATTTTGGAGGGCTTTGACAGCTTAAAATTTAACAAGAGAAAAATGGTCATATCTGTGGCAATCTTTTTACATTGACCTGCTGTTTGAACAAAATCCTTCTATTAGTTAAAATTGTGGGTAATTCAGTTAATAAGTAAATTGGTTTTAAATCAAATGTTTTTAAAATTGGCTTATCACTGACTGTGCTCAGATTGTAAAACATTAATATGAAGTCAGTGCAGCTTAGACATCTATTACTGAGATCATTCTGACTGGTGTCCAATTCAATGACACTTACTTACAGGTTAATGTTAATTCAGAATTAATCACTGAAGTAACACAAGGTCATGCATTGAATGAGTCTGTTAAAATGAACAACTAGGATGCTACTCTTAGGAACTCAGCAAGTCTTTGGATGACCCTTCACTAGGTTAATGTTGCCATCTATTATACGCTACAGTCTATACTGGCTTCCCTTTTATGGCATGCTTCATTATGAAATTCATTTTCTGTCTATGATTTTACATTAACCTTAACTGTATCTGTGAAACTGTCAGCATTCAAAACAATTACCTTTTTGTTCTGTACTGAAGATAAGTTAGCAATTGTAATTGGTTGGTATTTTGACCAGCTTACCCCAATGAGATTTCTCAAGCAACAAATATTGTTAGGCAAAATGGAATTTTATCAGTAATAGTGTAGTGACTCCTATGATGAATTATTCCTTTAATTCTCATCATTTCAGCATTGTCTTTAATGAAGCAGTTCAACATGGAAAAGCAAAGAAGAATGATATAGTCTGCTTCGTAAAATTTCTAATCAAAGAACTCCCTATCAGTTATGCTTTAAGGATAATGAATCGTTAGGAAGAAGTGTATTTGGAGTTATTTAGGGCATAAGCCAGGACCAGGCATGGGGTTTTTATTCTGTGTTTCTGCATTGTAACAGGATCCAGCTCCACGAAGATGGCTTTTAGGTGTCAGTTCAGTACAAATGCTGAGCAAAAGTTGTAAAAATATAACATTTTACATGCATTCACTGACACTGGCCCCCTCCCCCACCATTATTTTCAAAACAATTGTCTATCCTGTACCAAATGAACAGCATGTTTTTTTAAACTTTCTCCTTATAGTAGACCAGAGTTTACCTGACTCTGTGTGATGTTAGACTGTTAATGTACTGGAGAGTGAGTGGAGTAGATATTAAACCATGCTCTGCCTATAAGATTTATTTGGTACTTAAAACTTATTATTTATTAGTATACTCATGGGAACTTTGCTTCAACAGCTACTTCTTTTAGAAAATATGGGATATGCACCCATCTTATATAAAGAGAATAGAAAAAATAGTGAAATGTAAGAATTAAAAGGTTCATGTTCCGAGATTCAAAAGAGAGTTAATGAAAAGAGACCAAAACCGCAGGGATAGAAAAAGCAATAGAGATAGAAAAACAACTTTCTCAAATTTACATTCACACTGCTTAATTATTCTCCCTTAATTTTCCATATTTTTCTAGCTTTTTATTGGCCGCACAATGGTCAGTCTTCCTTTGCTTTTCAGTGAAGAAGTTTTCAGCCTTTGAGTTTTTCAGTTTTCTTTTGTTCTAGATTTGCATCTTTATTAGTAGAGCAATTAAGCAATTTAAAAGCGAGGTATTTGCCTTTGAGGTATCTTCTTATAGGCAAATAAGGAAAAAAAAAAGAAAACCTTTTAAGAGAGAAGAAAATGTTTAACACTTTTTGAAAGTTTATTTAGATAGCACTTTGGAGGATTCATCTTGCTTAATTTTGTGATCTAAATTAGAAGCCTTGCATAAACTAGGGTCCTTCAACAGTTAATGGTATCCTAATATTCTTTTTTTAATGATTTTTACTATTAAAAGATGGAATGAACGCTTTTTTGTGTTACTTAGAGTCAGTTTTCCTGCTATATAAGGCTCTGGGAAAAAATACTTTTATTTAAAAGCACAGATTTGCAGTAATGAGACAACATAAAATACCAAAAGGGGAGTAGTCTCTCTTTATGTAGATTTTAAAAAAAGAAAACAAAAATAATATGAACCTTGATCATCCCTTCTAACAAGAAGCTGAAGATCTTAATCTTTGATGAGATTTCTGAGTGACAGATTGTGAATTTGCAAAGGTTGTAACCTATATCCTTCCCTCAGATGTCTAAATTCAGAGATGAATGGGATTTTAGCTATTTTGAAACCTAATACCATTTTTCTTTCTCCATTGACAATATAAGCTTTGTTTGTCCTTCTTGAGTACCTATCCAATCTCAGGCACTGTAAGGACACCTTGTGCCCCAGGAACCTGTATCCATTCTGGGTTATAAAACATGAGAAAGTATCCATTAATTTAACATGTTAAAGATTTTATCAAGGGACATGGTATTAGTTCATTCAGTCAAAAACCTTTGTCAAGGTTATATACTAGCTCTTACTTTCCTCTTTTCCCACAGCATCATGCTCAAAAATGTAAATCTAGATGTAAGAATTTAAAATTAATTCTAGTGTGATGTTTGCTCTTACTGTATATGTTGGTTTTATGTGTGAAGGAGAGAGAAAAGCTTATAACCATGCAATATTTTTTTCTGTTTTGTATTTCTGCTACTAGCAGGTGCTGCTTATGCTGTAAAAAGGTGCCCTGGTAAAGAAGATAATACTGTATATCTCAGTGGAATTTTTTTGAATGAATATGTTTAGACAGATAGATATGAATATGCATGCACATTATAATTAAATCTCAAGGAAATAAGGTTTCATCTGAAAATCTTCATAAACAGAAACTCTAAGTCAAATATTATTTTAATCATTGTAAACATTTTCTGACACTGTTTTAAGTTTAATTACAAGTGTAGCCTGAAACAATGTCATTAACACAATTACTATCTGTGCTTTACATATCTTGACCCTAAGAAATAATGGAGAGTTATCACCAGAATTTAACAGTATTAATCACTATTAATAGTTTAAGCATAGCTTAAGGAAAAACAAAAACCCCACAAAGATAAAGTAATCCCACATCACAAAAGTCCTCTAGGAAGGTTCAGCCATAAACTTCAGTGCTTTTGGCATTTATAAATTATTTGGTTCATTATAACAAAGACAGTTTGACATTTGCAAACAGTACAAAATTCCCATATCTGATTGGACCAAGTTCATAAGATTGCCAGGATTTATATGTTCTTTCCAGAACAGATTTTTAATTTTTCATGTCTAGCACCCTGGTCTAAGACAGAGTATAGATACAATAGGTTTTTTCACCAAAACAGCACAGTGCTAGTCTTATGCCAGCCACACTGACATCATGAGTTATGCTAAAGTAACACTACCCACCTTGCCTTGCATGTCACTGCTTGAACTAGCATGCATGCATATTCACAGTTTTTTAAAGGTTACTACACCATTACGATATTTGGTGCGTGTTGGTTGATTATGCCAATTATTTGAAAATATTATATGTGCTATTGTATGGGCAATGTGAATTCTGCTTTTATGACTTGGAAAATGCATGTGTTTCTCATAGAATCATAGCATCGTAGACTCATGGAATTGTAAAATCATTTACATTTGAAAAGACCCTTTAGATCATTGAGTTCAACCATTAACCTTACACTACCAAGTCCACCACTAAACCATGTCCCCAAGTGCCACCCCTACACATCTTTTAAATACCTCCAGGGATATATATAGCTTATATTTAAAATATAAATAGATTCTATTTATTAATGTATTTCTTCAAAACATATTTACAGATGAAAATGAAATAGACTAGAAAAACACTGAGAAAAGACTGGGTTACAAAAACAAAGCCCTTGATGATTTAGGAATGCTTTAACTCCTTATTACCAGAAAGTTGCACTGCTGTCATCCTTTTCTCAAGTCCCACGTCATTTTTTTTAACAAGATAATTACAGCACAGGGTACAGAGATATGACAGTGTCACCATTTGCAAAGCTGCAATTAAGTCTGAGTTAACCTGTCTTTATAATCCCTTCATCTCAGTTATTTTTTCTCCTCATTTCATCTCACTGGACTGAAAAGACTCATGCTGATTCCCAGCCCCAGTATTATCTATTTGTTTCAATTTTATTTTTTATGAAACTTTCTAAAAAAAGGTTGTGCTGTTTTTGAACAGCAAACTTGACTGAAATGGAGTTTGTCACAGAATCATGAAAGATTTAGGTTGGAAGGTATATCTGAAGGTTGTCTAGTCCAATCCTGTGCTTGAAGCAGCATTAGCTTCACATTTGGATCAGGTTGATCAGGGCCTTGACTCATGAAATTTGGAGTATCTCCAAGGATAGAGGATACACAGGCTCTCCGGGGAACATCTTCCAGTGCTTAACCACTCTAAATGTGAAGCATAATCTAGTAACACCCAGTCTGAACTTCCCTTCCTGAAGCTTGTGATTGTGGTCTCTTGACCTGCTGTGTGTCTGTCTCTGTGAAGAGATTGGCTCCACCTTCTCTATAGCCCCATTCAGGTAGTGGAAGATGGCATTTAGATCCCCTGTTAGCAGCCTTTTCTCCAGGCTAGACAAACTCAGTTCCCTCAGCATCACCTCATACATCATATTTCCCAGACAGTCTCTCTGGTTTTTTGACATCTCTCTTCTACTGGACAGAACCTACCCCAAGCTGAACAGAAGATCCCAGACAGCTGAAAGGGGGAAAATCAATCACTTTCTGAACCTGCTTCCTACCCTCTTGTGAATGCAACCTGGTGTGCAATTAACCCTCATTGCTCTCCTGACTCTTGTTCAGTTTGTTGCCAAGAGGACTCTCAGAGGCCTCTCACTAAGTGCAAAAAAGAACAGTTCCTCTATGCAAAGGCAAGAATTTATTGCTAATTTAATAAGTAAAGTCTTAACATGAAAGAATTATTGTCAGTACAGTTAGAATGACACTAACAGCTCAAATAATGTACAGTTAAAATTATAAATGCACAAGGTGTTTACTAACTACCCCTTTTTCTGATGTCGTGCTCATTGGACCGGGTGATCCTGAAGGTCCCTTTCAACCTGGTGTTCTATGATTCTATGACCCTTCCACGGCCTTCTGACACCTAAAGGTGGGGTGTGGAGGTGGTGCCTTCAGTCTGTGTGCATGGGTGAGGTGTTCAGGGGACCCATCAGCATCTCAAGTCTTCTGCTGGAAGTATGATGCTGATGGTTTCATTCTCTTACCCTCAGATCCACTTTTCTGTGTCTATTGACATATTTAAAGCCTTGCTCCTCCTTCACTGCTCTGCATCTAAATTTACTATGATGTGTTTCACATGTGTTGGATACTGGTTCTTTGTCCCCGTGTTCCCCTCTCCAAACTGGTTTTACCCAGCTCCCAAGCCTTTCCTCCTTTGATGGCAAATAACTGACCAGTAAATGATGACTTGCTTACAGGGATCCTCTATATTAACCAGTGCAAGTATTTTCAAGGCCTTTGAGATCATTGTACACCTTTAAACCTCTATACTACATTTTATTCCAGGGTCACACACAGTTCATTCTACACAGAATGAATGTACCTGTATACGTATCTATGTATACGTACATGTATATGCATACCTAAATAAAAATAGCAATAGCAAGTAGTTTTTCAGTGTAGAATGAACTGTCTGTGACCCTAGATAAATAAATACACATACATACATATATATACACACATATCCCAATATTGCATCAGTTATACCAAGCGAAGCAAATATTAAAATAAACAATAGTCACTTAGCCATTCGATGATTGCTATTACAAGCTACAGAAATCTCCAAGCAGCACAAATCCAGAGTAAACCTGGGGACGTGGGGCCTGCTACAAGCAATGCCAACATCTTATTTCTTGGGGCTATGTCGTGGTTTAACCCCAGCCAGCAACTAAGCACCACGTAGCCGCTCACTCACTCCCCTCCCCCCAGTGGGATGGGGGAGGAAATCAGGAAAAAGAAGTAAAACTCATGGGTTGAGATAAGAACAGTTTAATAGAAC
>JAVJGG010000005.1:19590692-19625886 GCA_035590195.1 Aviceda cuculoides | reverse complement strand
CACCCACATTTTGAAAATCTGAACACAATTTGTTTCCTTATTACATATAATTTTCTGACTGTATCTATTTACTATTCATGGTACTTTAAAAATCGCTTAGGTAAGTGTACATTATCACTATCTTTTCAAGGGTTTCTTTTTTTTGTAAAAAGCTGAAAATTCCTTGTTTTTCAAACTTCTCGTGTGTGCACAAGTCTCCCTTCTTTACAAGTACATTAATATAGTCAGCTCATTCTCTGCTTTAGTGAGCAAAATATCCTGGGGATGTTTATTAGAATATTCAAACTGATTTGTACGCAGGTATAGTAACTCGGGGGGCAGGAGGGGGAAGATATCTTCCTTAGCTCTATAGTCACAAAATGGGTCTAAAATACTAATCCAGTCATGAAACAAGAGAATTACTTCTATCACAGTTTTGAAATAATAATGATTTTTCTCACACAGTTAATTTCCACAGCAATCGATTAAATTAATGATGCTGTAGTTTATGTGTAAGGTATATACTTAAAATTTGGAATTGCATGTTGTTTTAATAACATACAGAAGTAGCCTCTATACATTGTATGCACCACTTTTGTTGGTAAGAAAAAAAAAAAATTAATCTACTGTGGCCCTTATACTCTATCAGGAAAAAGTGGGTAGATTTCATAGTCTTCATACCGTAATATTTGTATGACATTTCGAACCACATTTACAACCAGAAATTATGCTGGCATTTTGGAAAAGAAGTCTTAAGATAATGATATAAAGTCACTGTGAAACAAAACAATTAGACAGTATGTCCTAGAACCACTATTCTGTGGAATTAATACAAAAAATTGTGAACTGTAGAAATTATGATTTTCTCCCTTAATCCAATAAAGTAAGAGTGGTGGACTAGATCTTTGAAGGTTTTGAAGGCATACAAGGAAGCCATAGTTCATCCCTTTATATTTTCATGAAACACTCTGCTATTTTCAAATATTTTACTGAACTCAGATGTTGCCTAATTTTCTGTTTGTTTTAAAATATGTAAATGTAATATGTCTTACCCAAAAGGCTAAGGCTTGCAAGATTTCTAACGCCTGTGACTTTAAAGTGCCTGAGGAGAGGTTTATTTTAATGGTTTAAAATAAGTTATTAATAATAATAGCAGTAAAGGTAATGGTGTGTCTGAAGATGCCTGTCATTCTACTAAGAAGCTGGAATGAAAGTTACCCTGTGCAAACCCTGTGCCAAGCAAGAATCCAATTGCCCTTCATGATTGAAGATGTGCTGCTCATTGTAGCAGATCTCAAAATGGTGTTGCATGGCCTTTTTATCACCGTCCTCATTGATGCTTCTTTTTGTGCTACATCATTCCTTGAATCTCTTCCAAAGAACTTGGTAAGTGGGTCTAGTCCATTAGCTCAGATTTACTTTCACTTCTCTTTCTTAACTCATTTTTTCATGTGTCAAATGCAGTCACAAGCAGATTTTATTCTGGTCAGTCTACTGTGACTCCTTTTAAAATTCTGCACTTTACAGAGTAGTTACAGTTCTACATTCTCACCCATTTCCACTTAGTCATGAGTTATTTACTCTTTCCTCATAACATTTCCATTTTGCAACCCCCGGCCCCAGTTCCATGTAGATATTTTTAGTAATGCCAGATAATCCCCTTGCTTCTTCTTGTGGATGTTTCCATTAACCAACAGATTGCTGACAAAAATTATACTGGCCAATACCACACTAACTTGCATGGTGGTGGTCTGCTCTCCACACAGCTTTAGAAACAGAGCTTGCATCCTTCTGTGCTTGTATGTACCAGTGTGGACATATCTTTTATGAATCCATCCCTTTCTGTTGACAGCTGATCTTCAAACACAGCAGGAAGATTGTCTGGCAAGATTGTCTGAAATAACACCTCAACCCACCTTAGCAAATATTTTCCATTACTTGTAGGACACTGACCTGCTTCTCAAAGTACAGCATACAATTGATTCAAGCAATTACAGCATATATAGTGTATTTCTTCACTACAATATAATTACAATTTACTGTATACATTTATCTTGTTTAGGTCTCGAATTATCCAAATTATTTGCACATTTCTGTTACATTTTCCCACAAACTTCACTCTAACTGACCATGGTACAGTACTATGAACTGCACAAACATATCTGCTTTAATAGCTTTCTCCAATAAGGAGGTCAATAGAAAGAGCACATACTGACCCATAATTGAATGCAGGAGACTTACTGAAACTGATTAAGCTTTCAGACTCACGCACAGGCTGCTGTGCTCATACATCTCAACCATGCTGTAAGTGCACATCTTCCCTAATACTGACTTGCAGATTTAGCAGTCATGTCCTAGGTCAAAGAATACACTCATGATAGAGCAACCTGAAAGTGCCTGCCTGAATAATAATAATTACAATTAATAAAATACTTTGCACAAGGGATGGCTGATGGCATTCCCAATCTTTCAAAATATGTTGTGGTTGAAAAAGATTGCTTAGGTCTGCAAATCTCTTCTTCATCATGTAGATTAATACTTTAACTTAATTTAAAATGCAAAGTCAAACTCAAAGCTTATGGGGCCAGAACCCATAAAGAAAAACACTATATATGCTGTAATTGCTTGAATCAGTTGTATGCTGTACTTAACTTCCCTGACTTTGAGAAGCAGGTCAGTTTCCTACAAGTAGTGGAAAATACTTGCTACAGTGAGTTGAGGTTTTATTTGAGACAGTCTTGCTGGAACTCCTGCTAGGTCTGAAGAATAGCTGTCAACATCTAATAGTCTGAGTTACAATAACAGTTGTGGTTTATTTCAACCTAAACTACTTCATTATATTTAGAGGAATGGTGCAGAACTTTATTAAAGTAGGAAATTGGGGAAAAAAATCCTGTTATTATATCAGGGTCTTGTAAAGACCCACACTTACAGTGACCAGATATCCGATGTAAATCTGAACTGTGTAGTGCCCCTCTGCCATAGAATTCAAGATATCTAAAAATATTTAGTGAAGACAATTTGTCTTTCATGTGACTTATTCTGTTATCTACAGTGCGTTGTGCATTTCTTTATGACATCCATCAAGTTTGCTCAAACTTCTTTTCAACCTGCAATTTTCAAAAGTAATTTAGGTTTGTATAACCTCAGTTTTGATGTAACACATTAAAGAGACCTGACAATTAGGCACCTTTGGATTCAAAAGGAAGAGATGTCCCCTGTTACAACCAAACTATCTCAAAATCTTTCATTAAGCAAAAGTGAATTCATCATATATCTGGACCTAAGAATTTATTGTTAGTATAATTAATGTTTTAACAGTTAAATAGTCCAAATTATCTAATTAATACAGGAAACCATCATTAATAATGACAACAACCTCAGTTCACCTATGGCCAAAGTGAACCCAGACCAGCACTGAGACCTTGCTCTGTCAGGTCGGTGCAGACCCTGTGGCCTTTTACTCGAAATGTCAAAGATCATATCTACTGGGTTACATACACACAGAAATGATTCCTTTATATTTATGTGGCACTATGCTCAAGGTAGTAGATTTTATATTACTCATGTGTTTCAAGCCAATCTTTCCAGGCAGTACAGTTCTAAGCCTGTAGCTATGTCTTTTTTGCATGGTGTAGGCATGTCCTTTTCTTGGATAATAGACAAGTGAAGCATCCTGCTGTCTTGGAAAGAAGCCAAATCTTGATTAACATGAAACCTTTTACAATTACATATGCATGTTGCAGACATATTTAGCTTCTAAGTTTCAGGGTTAAAAAAATTATATGCTTGGTATGTTGTTATTTACATCCACTTCTCCTTTACAGTTTACTGAAGGTAAAATAATCGCAGCAGTGATTTCTAGTACTTGCCATAAAAAGGAAGGTATAACATAATGGTAATGAGGAGGCTGTTGACCGTCCTTGCAGCAGGTTCTTTGCTCACACAGTAGGCATGTATTAGTACTTCCACATGGTCTCTCCACCATCATTGTGGTTACATCCCATGCTCTGCAGTGCCAGATATTTATCACTTATTTTCTTTAAGTTTGAAGTTGTAAGGGAAAAAAAAAACATATTTAAAAAAGAAGTAATTTAAAAACATGAGAGATTCAAATTTATTTCTGTAGTAGGTCTTCCATTTCCTGGATTAGTGTTAAAACATCTGTGCAGTCATATGAAAGGTAGCTGTTCACTGTTTTGAGAGAACTTAGTGCTGCCCTTTTGTTAGCAAAACAGAGACATGATCAGAACATGACAGCATGGAACTTAGACTTCGGATCCATTTATATCAACCAGCAATTTCTGGCTACTGTGGTATATCTCTCTTTACCTCTGACCTCTGCCTTATCCCTGCCTTTCCCTAAGTGGTTATAACATATAAAATAGCCAACAATGTGAAGATACATATGTATACACATACATATTTTACCAATTTTGTGTGAAAAATCAGCTCACCACAGGATCTTATCAGTTCCAAAGACAACCCAAGGCAGGTGAAGAAAAATGTGTACTGGGAAAGGGGAAGCAAATTAGAGAGGAATTGTTTCAGCTTGTCCTGCTGTGAAACTGCAGGCTTATGCATCATTCTGCCTAGGTTTTGAATTCCAAGGTAAGAGACTAAGATGCAATTTATTTTTCCTTTTTCCTCTTCTTCCTCTTTTTTTCTTGACCTAAAACTTATGTGGGAGTGATAAAGTCCAGTATGCATGAAAGATTGTTCAGATTTCTAATAGTCATTTAGTTCAACTTTTATTTTTGACCCTTTTTATTTGATATTAACAAAAAGAAATGAGAGTGTTATTTTCATGATCATAAACATCAGAGAGAGCAGTCCTCAAACATTATCTGTATTAACATGTGAAGATTTGTTAGCAAAACAAACCAGTTGCTCTGTCTTGTTTGTTATTTGTCATTCACCACTCTCCTAAAGCCTTCAGTCAATTATTCAAGAGCAAAAATGCCATGTCACAAAAAAAGCCATGACAAGTCTCAGTGCCTTGCAAGACTGTCTTTAGTGAGACACCCAAAAGTTAGATGCTGTCTGGCTAAACTGATCAAGCAATGATGCATGCCAAATACATTTGCAAAAATTAAAGCCTATTTATGAACAGAAATAAATAATTTGGTAACTGCAATAAATACTTCAACCCGCCCTAATTTAAAGACTGAACTACACCCTCACCTTTAGACCAGTCCCACCACACCAGTACTCAGGCACAATGACAGAAACAATTTGGGCAGCTTTCCCTGGTATTGCTTCTGAGCTATCTGATCTGCAGCAAGAAGCAGCTTTGAAGCCTTTAAGACATTTAACATTTTTCATGAGAACTAAAATGCACTTTATTTTAAAAGTTGTTATTATTAATATTAATTGCATAGCTATGGAGGCCAAGTTCTACTCTGTTTCACTGATGCAATCCTTTGACTTTAATGGGCTTTACAGGTAGGAGTGAGGGCAGAATTTGGTCTCTTTTGACTAAAACTCTTTCCCTATCCACATACAGGAGCTTGCCACTCCCCACTAGGAATAGAAACTAAAATTAGCTAAATTTTGCTTAAGTGAGTTTCCTTTTTTTAGGACAAACAGGACAGTGGTGACCAACTTGAATCTCTTTCGGAAAGAGATTTCTTAATATACATATATATATTTTATATGTATATTTTTATATCATATATATGATATATATTGCCCTCAAAAACTATACGTAACCTATTGTTACACTCAGAATGTTGTTACGAGTGAAAGGAGAATACCACACATGGAACTAAGACTTTATTGTTAGTGCAATCAATGTTCTAAGAGTCTAATAGTCCAAATTATCTAATTAATACAGGAAAGCATCAACAATACTCTTAAAATTGTTATACAAAAACAACCTTTCCAGTACCTACTGCTACTCTCTGGTGCTGCGCTCACCTATCCATGTCCCTCTGTGTCTTAAGTCAACAACCTTTCTCAAGAAGAATGGAAGTGGGAAGGCTTTTGACAAGTCATATGACATCCTGAGGTCTGTTCTGGGGAACTATGTTCATGGTGGGGGTTTCTTCCTCAATAGTCTAGCTGTCCACTTTGATGCATCGTTGGATGCTTCCTCACCTCTGACTGCCGCTTTCTGTTTGCTCCCAACTGAGATGTGAGTGTGACATTTTGAAGGTGACATAGTTTACTCTGCTTCCAAGGCTGTGTTTGGTGAGGTAGCTCCTACAGCTGTATACTTCAGTCATCTGTTTCCTGTTTTCCAGTGAAGAATGTTTATGAGATTAGAAATAAGACCCAAATAGAAAAAAAAAAAAAAAAAAAAATTGAGGAGTAACTCAATCCCATTACTTTCTAGTGTTATCAAACTACAAATAATCATGTGTATTTTGCACAACACGGATAAAGGTTAAAAATCTGCACATTTCTATAAGACAAATGTCATATTTGAAGTTCTGCATGAGCATCTGGAAGAACAATATGGGTCTGGGTCACATCCTAATATTTATCTGAGGCCAGACCAGAATATATACCTAAAGGATGACAGTACACAATGGAGATCATCCACGTGTGGTAGGTATAGACCTACAGGTGGGTCTGATGTTCATAGTGTACATCCGGCAGCACAAGCTTATGGCCTCCAGTAGATTTACATATGAAAATGTAAGGCAGGACAATATCTGTCTAAAAATTTTGAAAAAGAAAGTCATTGCAACTTAGTGTCAACAGTCTAATCTCATCAACATGAAAAAAAGAAACAAACTCTTGAGAGTTAATCATGTATTCTATTAAGCTGACGGAGGAAAGGAAAAGCAAGAAAATGCTGATCCTATGTAGGTATCTTAAGAATTAAATATAAAAGTGGAAATAACATTGGTTTTTCAAGGGTTTGTATTTGATTTGTTGTCTTCTTCAACTCTCCTTGTTGACTTTGTTTCTGAATGTAATATGAATTTGAAAAAAATCTGATGAGAATTAGAATATTTTCTATTTTACTAGGGTCAAAATGTTTCAGGAGTTGTATAATTTTATTATTATTATAATTAGCTTCAGCCCTATCAAGCTTGATTTTCGTGTTCTTGATTTGGCGTACAGCCATATAAGTGATTTTAAGCAGTATTACATGTGTTTCTTACAGACTATTTCATGCATATTGTAGTTTGTGTTTTACTGCATAGCTCATCTATGTGACCCAGTGGTTAAAATCTAATTTATTCTTTTTAATTTGGATATATCTACTGGTGAAGACATAGCTGATTGAATTCCTTCTCCCCTGCTGCTGAACTCTGTTAACAATCTGCTCATCTTGGCTTAAGAAAATATTCCTACCATTTAGATTAATGGGAACTTTATGGATCATCTTTGTTTTACTTTAAAACCATAGGTACAATTCTGATTTGTTTAAATGTTTTGAGTTCTTTTCTAATCTTCAGCATAAAATACAGAAGATATATGAAAGTTATTTTCCTGTAAGTTCTGATTGACTTCTGAGTTTTGGATAGGTTATACTACTACTAACAGAAGCAAAGGAAACCATACTTTTTCTAGCTCCAGACAGCAATTATTTAAACTACCTTTTCCTCAACACTGGGAAGTGTCATGAAAATATTTGTAACTCTTAATTTTTCTTTTTGATTCCTAAAGTTCATTAAAATAGCTGCAGTGAAGTATTTGCTACTTTACTATACACAGATACAAAACAAACAAGAAAACAAAATTTAAAAATCCCACGAAAACCAAAACAGGTTTGAAAAATAATATTTGCGGGGGGTGGGGTGGGAGGTGGTGTTATTTTACAGTTATTTAAACTGTGATAACCAGTTTTCAATTGCAGACAACATTTACAGGGAGCAACTTACCTAACTATTCTTCTACCAAAATTTTCAGAAGCCCTGGTCTGTCAAGAGCTCTCAAGATCTTCTGTGCATGCACATGCAGACATACTTGTATGAGTGAAAATGTCTGTTCATGTATACAAATGACACTTTTTTCTCCTTAATATGAATTGAAACCTGTAATAAATAACATAGTAGAATACTGTGAAAATATTATTGTTTCATACTAAAATCTTTGTGGTAGGTATAATCAGTATCAGGGAACTAGTATCAACCTGTCCGTTGAAGGCAAACCTCCTGAAGCATCTTTACAGGAATAAATTCCTAAATGGTCATTTCTATATCTAATGTATCTAAACATTGGTTTATAAATCTCTTATAATCAGGAGGAATATCTAAGCACTGAATAAACATTTTTATGAGTTGCAGCACGCCCATCTTGTCTATTAATCACTCCTCCCGGTTTTGCATCATCTGCAAACTTGCTGAGGGTACATCCTGTCCCAGTGTCCGGATCATTAATGAAGAGTTTAAATAGAATTGGCCTCAGTATCAGCCCCTGGGACACACCATGAGTATCTGGCCTCCAGATGGACTTCATGTGGCTGAGCACAAACCTTTGGGCCCACAATTCAGCCAGTTTTCAGTCTATCTCACTGAGTACTTATCCAGTCCATCCTTTGTCAGTACTTATTGCTCTTGAATAGTCAAAATTCAGGATTTCTTGTTGCCTTTTCTGTTTGACTACCTGTAAAACAACACATTCCCCATTAACTATTATTTTTCCGCACAAGCTGTAAAAAAACCCCAAGCAACAAACCCAAGTGGACATGTTGTAAAGTGAATTAAAAGTCTTAAAAACTGAGTAATCTTTATTGATAGGATCCAGCAAAGACTATTTATCAAGCACTTAGTTTCCACTCTGTCACCTCACTGAAGTGAACTGCAGCTGACTTTCTCATCCCATCATTAACTTCAACAGCACAAGGCTTTTAAGTATATCTATAATGGCCATACTTATTTATCTTCAATATCCAGTGTTAAAATATATGATTTTATTTAAACATGATGACTTAGAAACTAACTTTTTGGCCTTAGGAATGACATAAGTCCCAGAAAATGCAACCCATAATGAATACAGGACATATACAGGAAACTTCTGCTACTTAAGACAAAAGTATTTTACTATTTAAAGATGATCTCTGTCCATAGGTGGGAAATCAGAAGTACAAAAGTACAGTATTGTACATCACATCATATGTTCCTTAACTCAGAAGAACAAAATTACTATTGAATTTATTTGTGTAAGCTGAGATTTCTCTCTTATTAAAGGTGTAGTCTGAGTATTACCTACAGAAAATAGAGCCCAGAAATAAATAAAATGAGTAGAAATTTGATGTAAGGAAAAAAAAAAAACCCAAACCAAAACACTACCCAAACTACCAAGAACTCAAAATGGATAATTGACTTAATAATCTGTTTCACAATGGTACCAGAAATAGGATCTGCAGACTCATCTGGAATTCATTGTACAAGATCCAGCTGCTTTTAGAGTCAATGTTAAAATGATTGAATGGAAAACTGTAGCAATGCAGAATGTTATGAAGTGAAATGATTACATATTATTGTGATAACAACTGAATACCTCCCTTGTCAAAGCAGATAATACCAATGAGCGGTGTCAGGTGTCGAGTTGGGTGATTGCATCTGTTTTACCTCTGTCCAGGGAAGACAAGAAATGACAAAAGAAGCACAACCCAAACACACTTTCTTTGTCTGCAGAAGTCTGGTCCTTAAAATGTGAGTCATCACCTGTATGGCCGCCTGAGAAGATGTGTGTCTATTACAGGCACACTTCTTTATCCCAGGTGGGATCAGAAATTTTTCCTTGATCATGGGGTTGACAAAGAGGAACCCCAAGGATGGGTTATGATCTCCATGACTTTTGAGATTGTGCCAACTCAGCAGATCATAAAACTAAATTGTCTTGATACACAGTGAGCATGGGAAAGAAAGAATAATTATAAATAGGTAAGAACAGGGTTTATATTAATACAGAAATCCATAGACTCTGCCATGAATTCCAGCTAGCATTACCTTATGAAGAAAAACATAAAAGACTCTTAAAAAAAAAAAAAAAAAAGAGATATTTTTTTTTTAAGACTTTGGTCTGTACTTAAATGAAGAAGAATCAGTGTCTATTTTTGAGTTTTGGGGAAAGAGTGTTGAGGAGAATGCAAAAAGCTTTTACAGAAAAGTATGCAAGTAGAAAACAAGTTGAGAAAACAACCTTGTACCAAGAAGTTTTGAGCAGAATCAGGTAGCTACAAATGCAAATCAGGAGGATTTTTTCATTTGCATTCACATATAAGTGAAGAATGGGAGGTGTTGCTATTATCAGTGTAATCTATACCTGCAAAAAGGCCAGCTTGCTCTAGGCTAGGCTTTGGTTACAGCTGGCATAAAATCGAGAGATGTTTTCTTTTCTTTTGAATTTTGCATTCTGTAAATCTAATACAGACAAGTAAATTATTTAATAAGTCTGATTAAATAGATTAATATAAGGTAAAATTACTGTATTTTTGATTTATTTTGTTTTATGAACTCTCACGATCTTCAATGTACTTTCAGCTGTGTTGTAAACTATTGCTTAGTTGTTTATCTGATCCCTTCTGAGTATTAGTGCAACTAATGCTTGGCAAATTGTTACCTGGTGTGATGTATTCTTCCACTAGACTACGGATTTGGAACCATTATTACAGAGTTTTGTGACTAATATGAAGGGCATATGGTACCCTGAGGTCAGATCATAAAGAAAAGCACTTTGGAATGCGATGGAGGAGACAAAAAAAAAGGGAAAAGAAAGACAATTTTTGATGGCAATTTTACATGTAGTAAAAGAGGAAAGAGAACAAATATAAAGAATAATTATGGAAGTAGAAGGAAAGTGAGAGAGAAAGGAATATAGAAAAACTTGCACACCAGAGAAAAAGAAAAAGCCTATTATTAAACTATTTCTAAACACTTGAAAAAGGACTGACTGATTAAAAACATTATCAAGAAATGGTTTGTGATCATCAATTACTTAACAGAACCAAAGTACAAATTGCATGTTTCAGTCAATTACTGCTAAAATAGCATAAAAGCATTTTAATTGTAATCAGAACTTACACTATTCAACACAGATATTAAAGGAAATAATGAGCAGTCATAAACACAGTGACCCATTTATCTTTTTCTCTGTCTGCTTACCAAACATAAGCATTAAATTCAAGCAAACTGAATCAAAAAGCAGAACCAAGTTAATTAGCTTTACCGAATTAGCAGAGCATATAATCTGGGGCCTACCTCAAGATTGCTGAAATTTATCTTACCTTAAAGCTGATTTTGAATTGAATGTATACAAATGAACTAACAGAACATTGTCACTCAAAATCAGAATATAAAATAATTTTTTGATACTCATACACTGACATTTTTTCCAGAAAACAATACGTGTATCCCATAAAGATGTTGTCGAAGGCAATGACTTCTCAGCAGAAGCTAAGTTGTGAGATCTGGAAATCTCACATCAAAAGAACCCTTCTGAGGAAAGTTCCCTGTGGGATTTACTAGTTTAGTATGTTCTACTTACACCTCACAATACCCAAAGTCTAACTGCATCACTATGGATAGGTCCAACAAACAAATGCAACATTTCTCTAGCTGGAATAGATGCCATGAAGAATTTATTTTGTTATTATATATTTTTATTGCATGAAAATGGTAGCAAGAGCTACCAACAGGCTTTACTTTAACAGACATTGTGGCTTGGGTTAGCTTTTAATATCCACTGCATAAGTATGGGTTACTTTAAGAAAACTAAAATAAATATCTATAGAGAATGGCAGGTTTTATATAACATTACTGATTTTATACATTTCTAATGTTAATAATTTTCTCCCGACACTAATTTTATTTCCTTACTTTTTCCTTACTCTCTCTGGATTCGTTGCTTGCCTTTGGATTTTCTTCTTTCTGCTTTTCAGTATCTTCTTGCTTACCTTTTGTGTAAGAAAACATACACAGGGTTTTAAACCACTTTTTGTCCATCCAGAGTGATTATAAAAACTGTACAACTACCTTCCCTTTTTCTAGGGAGCTGGTTGTACTAGAGAAGAAGATATCTTTATTCTAGCTATTGCCAGTTTGAATGAACAGTGTGTACCCACAGGATGAGTTTTCACCATCAAAGGTAAAAGAACTCACCAGGTATAGAGGGATATGAATTTGGGACTTCAATAAGAAGATAAAGGATTTGATGGAGTTGGACTAGAAACAGACAAAAAATGTAAGACTTCTGTCACAGTGTAAAAAACAGGAATGTAAAGGCAAGAACAGGTGAGGCAAATGAAGAATAAGAAGGTGCAAAGGTAGGAACTTTGCAGACCCAACTGTAACATCAAAGCTAAATTATCCAGTTAACCAAAAACTAATAAAGCTAAAGAGTGGCATGCGTTATTTATATTTCTCAATTCATAATTATGTTTATGTTATTTATCATTTAATTTAAGGGAGCACAAAGAATAACATGAAGTGGTATCTTAGTCACTCAAAGACCCGGGTGTCACCTTGTTCCTGCTCATTCTACCCTCACCAGCACCACCTCCTTCCCACATGAGTATTGCCCCAGGTTAATAGTAAAAATAGGACCCATTTAACAATTTTAGGATGGTTAGAAAAGCATTGAATTGCTGTAAGAATTATCGATGCCTGTGTAGACCAACACGATATCACTCCCATTTCTCTTGATATAACACCTAGGCATTTGCATCAGTTTGAACCTTCTTCAAAACTGACCTTTATTTTCAGATTTTTAGGAAGTTTGTTATGAAGTGACAGTTTTAATATTATATTTATTATTTATTTAATATTATCAATAATCAGAACTGGGAGGTGGATAAATGAAAACACAAAATAAATAAGCTTGCAAATATAAACATAGGGGGTAGCTGTTGAATATGGGAGACAAATATGTTTGGTTTGGAAAAGTAATCTATTCTAGCCTCATCCTCTTATAATGGCAGTTGATTTTTTTTGTTATTTAATTTTAAGATTATTTGTTCTGGATTTGAGATAGTTTAACTGCTGATATAAATTCACCTAAAGAAGATAGTGTTGACATTAAAAAAAAAGGATTGATAAAGTTGATATAGGAGCACAATTTTTACACAAATGGTGATCACTAACTGCAGCTAACATGATAGTCACAAGGGTGAGATGAAGAGCTAAGCAGAAACATCTCAAAGGAGCCATTCAATTAAAAAAACCTGCAACCTGTGAAATATCAAGTAGTGTACATGGTGTACATGCCTTCAATGATTTTTTTTTTGTCTGCTTCTTGCTTTTAACTGCATGTGTACAATCAGTTTCACTTCATCTCTGCATAATCCATTAGATATGCATGGCTTTTTGTGTGGCTGGAAACACTCACCCTCCTCTTACACTCCTGTCCTACTACCTCCCCTCATTTTTCAGGAATTTATGTATTACAAAGACTTCTGTAGCATAATAGAATAGAAAAACTGAACAGATGAACCTTCACAGGGTGTTTATAAGGTGGGATGTAATCTTTCCCAAGTGTTCTAAAACTGAAATATTGCTAGAAAACACAATTCTGGAATATAGCCCAGTGAATATCTGCAGATTATTTTAAAAGTTGGCTAAAAATGTATATAAATGTATATAAACCAATATGATGATTACTATTCAAAAGTCTGCATCTGATACTTTCCTCTCAAGTCAGTTTAATTACAATAGGAAATAAATCTGGTAATTCAAGTTCTTCTTTAAAATTAAAAAGAAAATTTAAAGAATTGCTATGTGGTACAACATGGACAACTTAGCTATATGTACAGCAAGCAAGAACAAGATGGATGGCCAGGGACTAAAGACACTTTAGCTGCTGTATGCAGTGTCTGTGGCAAGATGTTGGCTGTGGAGGGCTGCAGAGGTGGCCTATGTGAGAAGAAGCAGGGGCTGCCCTATATCAGACACAGCCAGTTCCAGGAGGTTCCATCCTGCTCCAGTGGACCCACCATAGGACACAGCTGAGCCCATGAGCCATGCTGGTGGCACCTCTGGGAAAACATATTTAAGAAAGGGCAGAAAACACCACATGGGCAGAGGAAGACCGAACAAAAGTAGTGAGAAACAACAGTAGGAAAAACAGAGGCAGAGCCAGAGGCAGAGGAGGTCCTCTATGGTCCCTGTGCAGGTGTTCACAGCAGGCCATGCCAAACCCATGTTGCAGCAGAGAAAATGCGTGAGGAGGAAGGAGCTGTAGAGAGAAATCCCTGTTTACTGACCACACTCTCCCCATCCCTCCTGCACTTCTCAGGGCAGGGAATGGTAGTGATGGAGTAAAGCTGAGCCTGGGAAAAGGGTGAGGAAAGTTCTTGGTTTATTGTTTGTCTTTTTGTTTCTCACCAGCCGTATCTATTTAAATTGGCAATAAATTAAATTTATTCTTGCCAAGTCCAGCCTATTTTGCCTATACTTCTAAATGATAAGCAGCCTCCCTGTTTTTATCTCAACCTATGAGATTTCTCATTACTGGTTTTTTTCTATTTTATCTCCCTTTCTGCTGAGTAGAGGGGAGTGAGTGGCTGGGTAGGAGTCTGGCTGTTAGCCAAGGCTAGCCCACCAAGACCATTTCAGTTGTTAACCAAAACCGTAAGCCATTATGCGCATATGAAATATATTCACAGCCCCTAAAAGCTTGTAATCTGCAAGAGGAAAATCAGTTTTAACAACAACACTAGAACTTCAGTGAGTATGTTCTCAATTTCTCGATCATGAGCAACAGAGTCTAATTCTGTATTAGCTTAAAAATATAAGCTTAAAAAATTTCAACTTTTATAAAGCTTAGATGTTAATAGATACTAATGTAGTCAGTATCTCATTTTAGCTCCTTTGTTCACTGCTTCTTTTTCATTCCTACAACCGATGAGAAATGTGTTCTGTTGAAGCTAATTGTAATCTGTTACAAATATATAAATACAATAATTTAGGAGTACAAACTTCATCTTTATTGGAAAGTACAGGGGGGTTGACTTAAACTGACCTACCCGGGATATTTATAAGCAGAAAGTCATATTTTAGAACCTCAAGACCTGTGTGCAAATCATATTAAAAAAAATGTGTTTTCTCTGTTTTATAAACGAACTGATTCATTCTCTGTGAGCATGGTTTTCAACGGTACTCTGTGGAGACCTCTACTGTGTTTGTCTGTGTAAAAACTGATCTGTGTGTCAATTCCTTTTCATTTTCTTTTCAGAGTTAATTAGGAAGTATTAAGTATGGAGGAGGGCAGGGGGTAAAGAATTTTATGAGACATATGCCAAACAGTTCTACAGCTATTCTAATTAGATTTAACTTCCGAAGGCATATAAAAAGCAGCCAACAGAGGGAGGTTATTAGAAAAACTGTGCTAAACAATTTAACAGTCATTTGGAAGCTGAAGAAATAAAGTGCATATTTTCAGTGTTTTTTATTTACAAAAATAACACAACTCTGTTTTGCCTCACTTTATTTCTAAAGAAAAGTTGACCAAATGTTTGTGAAGCGTGAGTAGAGAGTTCTTATTTTATTTTTAGCAGATAAAATATAGTAGACTGAGAAATGCTTACTGTCCAGTAATGGGTGTGCTTCCCTAGTACTTCCCTAGGCATGGAAATTAACATGTAGGTGACACTGCAACAGAGTAAGCAAAAAAGGGTAAGCTAAACCAAAACTCTCTACAGTGCTTTGAAGAGTGCAGAGACTTAGCTAGACTCAGCCGTCATCAGGATTTGGTCCAATATACCCAATCTGTTTTACGGAAGTACTGAACGAGGCACCCGCCAATTCAGTCCCTATTTATTGCAACATTATGAATGGCAGGGGCTTGATGAAGACTGACAGAAGTATTAGATTTTTGCCAAATGTAACCAAGCGAATGCAATTTTATTATATGTTTATTAACAAACAAGGTGATTTCGAGAGACCACCTGTCCTGGCAGCAGGGAGAGAGAGAAGAGAACAGCTGCCTTGAGCTATTGCCAGCTGTCTCCCCATTTTAATGCTCAGATCCAGAGTCAAATGTCTGTGCAGAGCCCTAATGGATTTACAGAGCAACCTGCTTAGGATGGACTACTCCCAAGGTAACTCTTGTCTCACCTCAAGACTTTCCCTTAGGAATCATTTCACAGACAATGACGGTCAAAAGAATTGAAGCCTTGTTAATTTCTGAACATCCTATGGCACTGGGATGGCAGATAGGACTCTCTGTGGAACTATAACCCCATACTGAGACAGTAAGACAGAAGACTTCCTACAACTTGGCAAAGCCATGACCAGAGAAAAGCAAGGTGAGGCAAGGCAAGGCAAGGGAAAACGACATGCTAATGTATGAAAAATAAGAGGGTAAAGGGTAAGGCCTCAATATCACCATTCCTCCAGAGGTAAATTTACATGGCAACACCGATTCAAGATTTGCTTTCAAATATGTAGGTGCCATGGTTTCATTCTACAAGCAGCCTCACAGGCATGATATTCTTGTACCTAACCCAGTCATACTATAGTTGTGATTTCCAAGATATCAAAGCCTATAAATAATATCTAAGAAAAGAATAATGAGAAAGCAATGCAAAATGCCCTATTGTGTTGGAGCAATCGGCTGTGTGGTGCTTAGTTGCTGGCTGGGGTTAAACCATAACACCTGTATGTTATCCTACTAATCCTGGGATCCTTTTTTGCTGCCTATTGTGAGGAGCAGGGGTTAAGGAATAGGAAGCTAAGACTATCTGAAAAGGTCAAAGGCCTGCCTAGCCTTCTATCCAATCTGAAACTCTGGCATGTACTTAGGAAAACAGACAGCTAGAAGAGAAGTGTAATCCCTCAGCTTCCAAAAAGCCTTTTCTTCCATGATTTTTTAAACAATTTTGAACCACTTTACATTCTCAGTGAGTTCCACAGATTTTTATATCTTGTATGAAAACACACCAACTAAACCTGCTGCCTAACCCTTTATTCATCTGTCTCAGTTCTCTAGTAAAACTGGGTAATAAACATGTGTAGTTCATATTTTAATGCCATCTGTGATTTTAGAAACCTGTATCTTTCTGTCTTCCAGTTTTCTCTTTCCCAGGAAGAAGAGTGATTGCCATTTAATCTGTCTTCGTACAGCAACCTTTTCATATCTTTGATAATTTTATTGCTTTCCTTTCTTTCTTTTTTTGTTCTATGCATCATTTTTGAGATGGGAGGACAAGACCTACATGCAGTGCTAAAGATAGTGGAAAAAAAAAAGGGGGGTTTCCACAGTGGCATAATAGAATTTTCTGTTTTGTTCTTTATTTCTTTCTTAATAATTCCTGATGTCCAGTCTGACTTTTTGAGCACTGATGTTCTCTTAGCTAATATTTTCAGAAAACAGTCTGCAATGACTCCAAGATCTTCGGATTCATCACAGTCTTTGGATAACTGGAATTATTTTCCCTATGTGAACAACAGACATTGCATTTTATTTGACATTTTACTGCCCTTGTCCTTTCCTCTGGATCCCTCATCAAACTCATAGTTCAAATGAAAATATAAATAAACAACTTCTGTCTACACAGGATTTCTGCTTTTCTGTCCATCTTAAATTCTTCACTGGTTTTCACTCTTCTGTAGAAGGCCAACCTAAAGGCAACATCCTGTATCTTCCCAACAGTGCTCCTTCTGGTTTCTTTTCCTAATCAAAGCCCTATGCCTGTGATGGGTCTCCTGCTCTCAGCTGTACTCAATTTTCTCTCACTAATGAACATGTTGTCTGTGTGTTCAACACAGAGCAGTCTCTCAGTGCATATGCTGAACCTTTGCTCTTCCTGTGTTCAAAAAGTCAGAAGGTTCAGGTCAGCTGTGCACTGGCTGATCAACAGCTTACATTTTAGGCACTGTGCACTGGCTATGTCATCTGTTCTGAAATGGGATTTTGGGTGGCAGGCCTACAGTTTATATCCATGCTTCCAACTCAGGTTTCCCATGACCTGATGTATCATTTAAGTGTTATGTGGTAAAGCAAATAGAACTTTCTGCTTTAAGTTATCTTCTTGACTGCAGCAGGATTTACACAGTATAATCCAAAAGAGTTCTTTCTGGAATTCTGCAAGGAATAAAATATCAAAAATATAAACATGAAATTATAAGTCCTGACTTGCTGTCTTGAGAGTTATGATCACTGTGATTCTGCTAAAACTGTTCTGTCTCAAACTGCCATTCTTTAAAATTCTCTGTGTGCTGCAGTACAGGTGACATTTTAGATTCATAGCAGAGTTTGAAAAGGGTTTTTTTTATGCACAAATCAGCTTCTGAAGGCTGCAGAATTCCTATAGGAATTTGTCTAAGACTAGGACAACTAGTTCCTAAGAACTAGGAAAACACAATTGTGCTCGCCTTTAGTAGACACGAAATAACGTTGTGTGGGAATGAAGAACACTGTTTCACTTATGTTTGTCTTAGGTTTGACCATTGCTATTACCAAATGCCAGGGAGTGAAACATTTTCTGTCAGCAGCATCTGTCTCCTTGGCAAATTCCTCAGCCAATTATACTGGCAGCTTTGGAGTAGCCTCTATGGCTGTCATGTAGCTACCCTTGTCCTTGCAACACTGTTTTATAGTGATTCAATTTGTTTCTGAATAATGTCTGCAATTTTTATGCGATTAAGCTCCAACACAAATCACTTATGAGATCTCTAAGCCAATCTTTTTATGGCAATATGCAGTGCTTATTAACTATTGACATTCCCCTTACCAAGCATTTATCAAAATAAATAAGAATTGCAACACAAATTGTTCCTTTGCCAGCCTGGAAATATTCCAGTCTTTACATCGATACGGTCCTTTGTGAATATTCCTAGTTTCTACTTAGAATTACACAGTCATTTTTCAGTTGTTCCACTCAAGTTTAAGTCATGATAGTCTCATTTCCTATCAGTTAATCTGTGCAATTAAAATCTCATGCAACATGCTTGATGTTATGTCTAACCAGATGACTGTAACTGATTACATAATAGTTTGCTTTTACATCCAGCATCCACCTGTTCTTGAAGATTAACCATTTAAAAGATGCTTACAAAAGCTTTGCACCCCAGATTAAAAACTGAATCCTCACTGGTGACAGATATGTAAAGCTCAGTTTTGTATTCATTTGAGAATCTGTCATTTAAATATTAAAACCAATTATAAGTTATTTCCTTGTGTTCACATATAGCAGTACATTTTATAAGTAAAATATAGATTTGTGAAAGATCTAGAGTCTTACATAAAGATTTCCTGGCAATCAGCATTAGAGTTTTAGAAGAGCACAGGCCTAAAATAACTTAAAACCCTACTTTCTACTGCTCTCGATAGGTTGATTTGAAACTCTTTCTGTTCTTTTAGTAAATAAATTCCCAATAAAAACAACATCTCCAATGGAACACTGCCAGATATTTTTTTAAATCTTTCTGTATGTGCATGTAGGAGGAAACCCTTTGTCAGCTTCAAATAATCCAACATCTCAGCAAAATTCCTACTGACGTCATGGAGAATTAAGTACTTTAATTCTTTTGAAAACCTGTCAAACAACTATTGCATAGTTATATACCTAAACACTTGTAAAACAGTTGTTCACATTTTAAAGATTTTTTAATTGAAATATCTGAATTACTAAATAAAAAAATCCATAATTTTTAAAATTTAACATAATCATAAATGATTTGTTTTCAACATCAAATGGGCTGATGAAGTTACATATTGTTGAATTATAGGCCACTATTTTCCATATATTAAACCATTTTTTAAAATTAAAGAATACCCATTTTTCTTGTATTAAGGGTCTTAGAAATAATAGTTATGCATCGTGTATAAAAAGAAAACAGACAATTTAAAAAATTTTAGTTTTTATAAAAGGAATAAGGGTAACAGCAGTATAAGATCTCAAGCATAATGTGTTAGTTGTAATGTTAAGAAAGATATGTTTATGTTAACTGACTTAGTTTGAGGGGCATGTAGGAGCAAAATTAAGGATGTCTTAGCATAAAAATGTGTAAGATATTTATAATTTTATTTTTTTATGACAGATTATTGAAGTAATCTTGAAAAATCAAAATAAGGTTACTATTATTCTCCCTCTATTACTATTATCTTACTATTACTATTATCTGTTACTATTATTATCAAGTAATAGAAAGCATACCAAACATATAATGAAGAATATATCCTATGAATAATGCTTACAAATATTTAGGTGAAGTAGATGTTCTCTGGGGGTAGGCACATTTATGGACGCTATTGCTTCCAAAATTTAAGGTGCATGCTATGAGACATTTGCCTCATTCTTGCTAAGATGGTGAGATTATGATGATAAATGGTAATATCTTTAAGGTATTTAAGTTATTATGATATGCAATTAATTTGTTCCGTAAAACATTTTTATTTTTATTATGTTTATTTTTTGTAAAAGTATCCAATTTTTAAAATGTGATTGAAGGAATTAGAAAAAACTGTCTTAATTACCACATTCAATTGGTCACCAGTGGCCTACAGACCATATTTTAGGACGTGTAAATTTAGGCGTCCCAAATTCAGCCTCTCAGAACAAAATTTCCAAGTCATCTTTTGTAATGGATCAGTTGTTGTAAATCAGTAAATTCCTCATTAAATTCATTGCTACATTTATTTATGCTAGCAAAGCTTAACCCTAAAGTATTTAAAAATCAATTAGTTAATATCCAGATCCAATGTCAAAGTGTGTTTAAGGGTGAATGCTTACTTTGATCTCACTCGAGTTGTTATCTCTGTATCCTACTGCAGCTTTGTTCTTTCCCCATCCTGACTGCATCCTGTAGGAGTGATTTGCACTACTGGATTGCTGTGGCAACAGGGAGACCCTAAGATGGGTGCACTCTGGAGATGAGCCTCCCACCTTCTTCTCACCCACATCCTTGTCTTCCTCCCCCACAGTGCATCCCAGGCTGCTGAGCAGGAGAGCATTTTTCATCTCATGGGACTTCTGTGTAAAAACAAAACAAAACAAAACACTAAAAACATCTAGGGCCTTGAAAACATTTTAGATAGATAGTAACATTTGCTTACCTGCCATACCTCCTTTATGATTCACATACAGCAAAAAATTCCAGGATGACTTAGCTGGAGTCCTAAACAGGTACATGAGAATTTCACACATGCTTGCTGTTTGTTATTTGGTTAGGCTACCTTTTAGATATTTCAGATTAATCTACAAACATTGCAAAATGACAGAAAAACAAATGCATTGTTTTCAAAATGTGCAGCAAGAAAGCAGTAAGTACCTGCTTAGTTGGCTAGAAATGATGAAATTTTATCTACCCACTCCCCTCGCCCCCCAAGTGATTGATGTCTGCAAGGTAACTATGTGCTTTACCCACTTTATCAACTTCTGTCTGGATGAAGAATCTCTCTGCCACAAACCAGAACAGTTTTCAGTAGTGAGAGATCTGGTTATTACTATTTTTGAGGTTACAATTTTATTGTGTAGAGCAAAAGGCTAACAGCTTGTAACACTGTTTGAAAACATTGTTTGCAGATGGCATCTCTTGCAAATTGCTATTATATCAGTATGTAATGCTTTTAAAGTTCTCTGTTAAAATTATTGAATAGTTTTGCTGTGATTAATCAAACTGATCAAACAAATGTACAGTTAAAAAAAGATTTGGACTACATATCAAGAAGTGAAAACTGAACAAAATTAATTCATAGAAATGTGTCTAAGCAAGTGGAGAGAAAAAAAAGCTGCATGTAATATGGAGAGAGGGAAAGAAGCAGGGGAAGAGACAGAAAAAAACCCAGAGAAAATCTTGCTCAAACATTCCATAATTTCATAAAGACATATTGGTAGCAGAAAACAACCAATAGCCAACCAATTTGTCTTTCAAGTGACTAAGAACATATCCTTTCCAATTCTTCTTTGATTGTAATGTGAAGAAAAAAAAGATTCTGCTACATAATTTAGCTGTGAAAAATGTCTTTTTTTGTGGTTGGTAGTGTACTTTTACTTGAGAAAAAAATCACATGTTTTTCTGCTTCCATTTCATCATTTGTGTTTCTGACTTCAGATTTGATTTTCTTAAGAAGATTTGTGTGTGTTGCATATAATTTTGCTACAGCTTGCTCATACACTTGATAAAAGAAGTGAAGAATTACATACATATTTACCAGCACGTAAATGAAACAGAGGTAAGAGTATATAGAATTTAAATGTGGGGATAAGAAACAAGCCCTTGTGTGCTCATACTCCCAGTAACTGCATTAGCAACAGCTTGAATTCAGAAAGTGCTTTATGTAAAAAGGTATAAAGGACCACCTTTGTAACACACTCACTAAGAAGAAACTAAATGAAAGGACTGTAGAGAATTGTAACGACATGCATGAGGTCAGACTGTTCTCCCAAACAGGGATTTAATACCTCTTTTTCCTCATTCACCCAGAAGCAACAAATACAATTTACTGTTCAGTCAGACATCCTTTTACTTACTTAAGTACTTTTCTTTGATTTCATAGGCTGTCACAATTAGTATTGCTGGTCTATGAAATAGATATGGGGTAACTAGTCCTTGCCTTTTTCATCATTTATGTAATCTATGTACTTCCCCGAAGAAAGTAACTGTCCTAAGCATTTAAATACAAAGTTTTTGAAAATGAATGTCTAAAGAAAAGGAAAAACCTGTAATCATTCTTATTATCATTCTTATTTCTGTCCCTACAGCTGAGGTACTAAGGTCTCAGGCCTCAACAGTATTTGAATACTTGATGCATTATTTTCCTTTATCATAAGCCAAACCAGAAATGAAAGCTCTCTATTATTTGTCTGAAACTTCCATTCAAATACTGCTCCATAGGATCCAAAATCCAAATATAAGATTTTCATTTTTTACTTCGGCAGGTAAACCTTATTGATAACAACTGCCGCTCCTGAAAGCTTAGTGTTTGGGATGGCCATAGGTCAGTTTGCCTCTTCTCCAGCTCACCTTCTTCTCACTTCCCTGCAGTTCCCACCCCTGTAACCCACAGCCTGGGACAGGCCTGCAGGTCACCCATCAGGACAGGTTTTCCCTGAGTACGGCGAGTCTTCAGCAATACAGAGAGTGTAATCTAGCCTAAGCTTTCCAGCTTACTGTCTTTCTGTGACCTTACGGCTACCTTTAGCCATCGATATGTTATTGTGTTTTTAAATCCATATTTGTGCCCTAATTTACTGCTCAGAATCACAGAATAATGTAGGCTGGAATAAATCTCTGAGGATCACCTAGTTTCTTCATCATAGGAACTACCCTGTATTTGAGTAGAGACTCATTACAGCTTCCAAACTGTTTGGTTTAGGGCAGGGTCAGCACAGAAAAGTGCAGTGGAATTTATGTCTTTATACAGCATAGGCAGACATGAGAGGCACTGGGGCTGCTATATGCTACCTGAGACAGGTACCAGCTGTGGATGTCAGAGTACGGCAGTTTTCCAGTACTCTTGGCAGTGTCAGTGCCTGTCTCAGTGAAACCTGCTCTCCTGATCCACTGCTTCAAGTCCACTTCAGGTATCACGAAGGGACTGGGGTGCAGTAAAAAGGAGGGGAGGCAACCTTATCGTCAGATTCACAGGTGTCAAGTGCCTGTCTCAGATGTAAGAATGTGTTGCAAGTTTTCACCCAGAGTAAAACACATAAACTATCTGTGGTTTAAACTGACCTACATGACTTTGCATTGGAACACAATGCTGGAGAAATCTTTCTTAAATATCCAATTTTATTGGACTCATGTAGGAAGAAACTGAAAGTCAAACCCAGTGACTATGCTTCCTTATTCAGGTAGGATAGTGCCAAACTAAAGCCCAGAGCTCAAGTGGTGTCTTATATTCAAAGATAAGTACCTTGGAATATCTGATTCTTTGCTCTTCTAAAATGATTGTTTCAAACTCTTAATTAGAATCAAAGATGCTGGACTGCCTGAAGAGGAATGTTTCCAGCAGGTCAAGGGAAATGATCCTTCCCATCTACTCAGCACTGGTGTGGCCAAACATGGAGCACTGTGTCCACTTCTGGGCTCCCCACTACAAGACAGCCATAGACATACTGGAGAGACCCCAACAAAGGGTCACTAAGATGATGAAAGGGCTGGAACATCTCTCCTATGGCTCAGAGACTTGGGACTGTTTAGCCTGGAGAAGAGAAGGCTCAGGGTGGATCTCATCAATGTACATAAATACCTGAAGGAGGGTGCAGAGAGGATGGAGCCAGGTTCTTTTCAGTGGTGCCCAATGGCAGGACCAGAGGCAAAGGGGACAAACTGAAACACAGGAAGTGTTGTCTGAAAATCGGGAAAAACATTTTTACTGTGAGAATGATGGAGAACTTGCACCGGTTGCCCAGAGAGGTTGTGGAATCTCCCTCCTTGGAGGTGTTCAGAAGCCGTCTGGACATGGTTCTGGGTAACTGGCTGTAGGTGGCCCTGCTTGAGCAGTGGGGTTGGACCAGATGACCTCCAGAGGTCCCTGCCAACCTCAACCACTCTGTGATTCTGTGACACAAGAATAAAATCTGTGTCTTTGCTGTATCCAACAAAAGACAGATCTTCTTCAAAACTCAGCATTAATTTACCAAATTGACTTCAGACTCTTTCATTCTGTTTTCACTCACTTTCATGGGGTTGTTTAGCCTTTAGAAGAGAAAGCTCCGGCGAGATCTTATAGTGGTCTTCCAGTACTTAAAAAGGGGTTAAAGGAGAGATGGGGAGGGACGGTTTAACAGGGAATGTAGTGATAGGACAAGGGGTAGCAGTTTTAAGCTGAAAGAGGGTAGATTTAGGTGAGATATTAGGAAGAAATTCTTTATAGTGAGGGTAGTAAGACACTGGTACAGGTTGCCCAGAGAGGCTGTGGATGCCCCATCCCCAGAAGTGTTCCAGGCCAGGTTGGATGGGGCTTTGAGCAACCTGGTCTAGCGGAAGGTGTCCCTGCCCATGGCAGTGGAGGTTGGAACTAGGTGATCTTTAAGGTCCCTTCCAACCCAAACCATTCTAGGATTCTATAAGACATTGAATAGGGAATTTTCTACAAATAACAAAACACATACAATTGACTTGAGAAGATTTAATTTTATTAGTTTAAAAAAGTAATTGTAAGAAAGCTGAGGTTCATTACAATGATCCTTTTCTTCCTTCCCCAACCAAATCAAAACTGAAGAAACAGTAAAACCTCGAAGTAAGACAGTACTGACTTCAGTTTGGATTTATAGGCATGACCAAAATCAGTTTAACTTAAGTGGTTAACAGAATAACTCAAGGAAATCAAAAGAAATTATATTAGATTATTGAAAGGCATCTATCACCAAAATATATCAAAAGCAGCTCTTATTACTGACACCAGAATAGTACAAACTGGGTTGATTGCTAATGTCATATCAGCTGTGCACAAAATATGACTACTACCCCCTAGAAAAAAATATTTTAGTTTTTATTTTGGAGAATTACAAATCAATATGTGATAGGTATCTTGGATGCTGGTAATTTATTTTAAAAATTATAAAATATTTTTGACAAAAATATGTTCAAGTTTTTTGAAAAATAGAACAGAAAATAAGGACATTTTTCATATTATCTCTCTGTAGAGTAACTGACAGTGTTATTCTGTATTCTCTGTAGACTAAGCCACACAAGACTTCTTCTATGAAATGTATAGGTTACCTTTGCAAGTTGTTTAATAGTTTCAGCTGTGAACAGCTGTTCCACTGTTTCTCCGAACTAGATTTCTAGAGCCAGTCACTGGGCTGATCTATCATTCACAGTTTTGCATATGCTTGTTGGCTAGTTTGCTAGATTTTGTCTCTTAACATATTTTACCTTCTACATTTTCATCTTTATAATAAAACTTCCAAAAAGTCAACACACTGTTGTTAGGCTTTTAGGGAGCTTTGTTGCTCATTTTAAATAAATATGCATTTAACATCTAATCTTTTTTATTAGCCTTCACTTTTGTGTTATGGATAACGAAAATAAGCCATTTCTCTCTATATACCTAAGTTAAGACAGGGCTTTAGAGCTTGAATTTTAGATCCCTTGAACAATTCCAATATTGGATTAAGATCCTAAACTATTTTAGATGAAATAAATCACCCTAATCCTTTTTTTAAAAAAATAAAATCCAGGAAATTGAAAGAATGAGGTACACCCATATTTACAACTGAAATTGTTGGCTTTTTGCTGCTTTTTATAAAACAGAATCAGCTGAAGCTTTGAGAAAATTTAGCATAAATTTGTTTGTGTTCTAAACAACAAAGGTTTTCTGACCTTAAAAATACAGATCGTAGTTTTAAAAAGATGGCAACTGGGAAACTGGTATAAAAGAGAACTGAGAAAAGTATTACAAGTTCCCTACCTTTCCCCACTGCAATACATATTAATGGAAGAGTAATTTAACTATGTAAAGAATTTACAAATTTATAAAAAGAACAGTAGTGTTGAAAAAGACCTCTAATTTTACCTACTAGTTTGAAAAAACAAATAAGTTGTTTTAACCAGCCTCATTAAAAAATTTTCTGAAACTAGAAAAAATGCCAAGTGAGAGATATGTTAATTCCTTTTAAGTTGCTGATGGTTAAGTTTATATTGTCGGTAATACCAAATAGCCCAGGTGAAATTAGAGATGCATTTGCACTGGAAAAAAATTTAAAAGAAAATAAAAAGATGAAAAAATGCCTACCAAAAATCTATATGTACTAACTCCTGTTAACGCAAAACTAATGCTAATTTCAAAACACAAACAATGATGATGCTGAATTTCATTACTGTGCAGAATCAAAATATTAATGTATGCAGGGCATCATCTAAATGGTAACGAATGTTAACCCAGAGGAAACTAATCCCCTACAGTATCTTAGAGAGGCTTTATCTTTTTTTTTTACTTTGCATCTTTAGTGGTGAGGTTATACTCTGTATGACTTTTTCAGAGCTATTAAAACATAATTATTAGGTGTGCTCTGCATACTATCTGGAACTCAAAATAAATTAAAGGAAGATACTTTTATCTTTTTCATTTTGTATTAAGTGTATATATTGATCCTGTGATCATTGCATGGAAATGTGACTGATGCTTTTTTTTTCCCTCAATACTGTTTTCTGAGCTGTAGGAGCAAGACAGTTCATTGGTTATATGTCATCTCCTTGGAACACCTTTGTTGTGAAGATATTTCAGCTTGATTTAGCTTTTAAATTCAGGAAGAAAGCTTAGTTTCTTGATGTAACCATACCTGTTCATTGAATTAATGTCAGAGATGTTACTTGCAGGTGTTTTTCTTTGGTTGGATTAGTTTTATTATGTTATGATGCCCAACAGGTGCAGTAAAAAAGCTGATGGTATACAACAGTGTCTGGGCCAAAGTAGACCAAAAGCATACAGAACATTCTGCTACTTTTTTGAGCACTCAGTCCTAGAAATGCACATAAAAACTACATGACTATCAGTCTAAATATTACACACATTAAAAAAAAAAAGCAGTCTTTCTGCTCTTATTGCTTTCCTAATTAGCTTCAGTCCCAAGGCAACTAATTAATTAAATCCTTTGAAAATGAACTTCTCCCCTTCTAAATTCATTCAAGCCCTTACTTTCCCCAGTCTTCAGGCTTTACGTGCCCAGTTTCAAATTTTAAATCACTTGTAAATATTACAAATAGAAAATGTCCTTATATTTTTAAATGTTTTTAATTTTAAAAGTTTTTAAAAAAAACAGACCAATTTTTTTCAGTTTTTGTTCAAAGTCCTCATTCTATCTAGGGAAATATATATATAGATACCTATCTCATGAAAAAGCAAACTACAGAGAAGTTTGAAGTTGAAAGGAAAGGAAAAAAAATGTTTTTTCCTAGGGAATTTTTGTGTGTGTATGTCTGTTTCAGCTCAGTAAATAATAGCAAAAAAAAAAAAAAAAAAAAAAAAAGGCTTTGAAAAAAAATCATTTATAGGCAATAAATAAAATTTAACTTTTTCGCAAACAACAGACACATATGAACTTTAGAGAAAAAACAGGGAAATGAAATTGAGTCCGCTAACGTATGTGTATCTGCATGCAGTCTCTGATTTCATCATTTACTATTTCTGTTTCCAAAGTGTCACTATGTGGAAGCCTGGAGTGAGGTGTAATAACCAGTACACAGCATTCAGTTTCAACAGTCATACCACTGCTTTATGTGTAACTCTCATAAGACCGAGGATACAAATTATTGTAAGATTGTCTGTAAGTGAAGACTGCAGCAACTACAATGCTATAGAGCCCAGCACCGGCAAAACAGTTTTGAATCTAGTTTGTGGCTTGACAAAGTGCTGCTATATATTTATGAATAAAAAAAAAAAAAAGCTTGAAGACTTAGCCATTATGTTCCGTAACTAATGATGCCATGCTCTATGCTATATAATCCTAATATAGAGGAAGCTTTTTGATATTTACAAGTTCAGAGAGTACACTTGACATAAAAAAGAACAATTAGGCAAGAAACTTTTGTTTCACAGTTCAGATGAAATGGCTAGTATGCATACAAAGACACTATTTTAGACTATGTGTAGTAATAATGTCAGGAGATAAATAATCTAGATCTTTTCAGTTTAGGCATGGAAAATCCCATGAGCCTTTGTGTTTGATTTCCAGCACCTCTTAGTTTGTCTGCAGGAGCAGAACCGTGACATATCAGAGTTCTCCAATCTCTAATAATTCGGAAACCAAGAAGGAAAGTATGATTTCACTCCTCCCTGCTTTCTCTCCTTCCTTTTTCTTTTTTTTTTTTGTGTGTAAATAAAACAGTTCTAGTTGAGAACTCAATATAAGTCCTACCTTGCAACACATTTAGTACCATGTTAATACTGGATCTTCTTTTCTCCAATTACCTTGCAAACAATTTTCATGCAGTTATTAAACTTTGTCACAATGAAGAATAACATTGTGTGTATGTATGTGTGCATCTATATACGTCACTATTAAAATACTGTTTGGCATGCCTAGACTTCTTTGGTTGGTTTAGTCTGGTTTAAGATAGAGAAGCCTTCCTCTAACTTGTGTTTTATAAACCCTAAGCAGATTGCCTTCCCTTTTCCAGGCCTTAGATTTCCAGTTAATTTAATTCTCTTCTCATGTGAAAACAATTCCACACTTCTGATCATTTTTTTGAGGACAAGAACAAGAGCTACAAAGTTTAAAATAAAGTTGTGTGGTGGATTTATGCTGTGTCATAATGATGTTTTTCATTTTATTCCTATCATTATCCCAACAGTTCCTAATATTTGATTCAAAAAGTAGAAAGTATTTAACATTGAACTGCAAGTGGATCTGATGTGAACCCAAGAAAGATCTCTAAATTTAATTACCCACGTTGCAACAATGACTGTAAACTAAAATACCAAAGAACATAAAAGAGGACATTGCTAATATACAAAATAAAAATTGGAAGAGATTGAATCCCCAGCAGTGGCAAAGGCTGATGTCAGGTAATGTGATGCGCTTGATAGGCATTAGTGGGAATGTAGAAAGAATGTAAAGATGAAAATCATGGAGGTTGCCGATCCAAAAAACTGAAGATGAAGATCAAGGAATATGATGAAAAAAGGTTCCCACATCTTCGTCCACCATTTGATAATATTTTCTGTTTTATTTTGAATGTACTTATTATGTGAAAAAAAAATCAGTATAATTTAAAGATATCATTTGAACTATTAAGATATCCTATAGACTTTGAAATGAATGCATAGTTCATATAAAATGAGACTAATCCATGGGAATATGGAACTACATATACAAATCTAGGAGATACCACCCTTGTGTAGAAGAGGTATGGTTGTGAAGGACTAGTTCCACTAGTTTTAATCAAAGGATACTTTGAAAACCAGTCATCATAATTACTAATTATTTTTCATTCACAGAATATGATTGGTCATATTATTCAAGTTCCATGACTGATTCTTTTAACAACAGGCTAGGACTAAAGCAAAAATTGTCCTTGTAGTATAAATTCGTCATATTGTCTGGAGTTCCAAATATGTTAATAAGCATTTTGTTGTTGTTGTTCTTAAGATTCACGAATAACTCATAAAGGCTAATAAACTCAATTGAGCAGTCAATCAGTTTTGACTTGCATCCTCAACAAGATGTTATTATGTCCATGTTTTATTTTATTTAGTTAGGTCTAAATAAGGTGATAAAAATGAAAGCAGTTATAAGTCAAGCAGTGTAATAAAATAAGAAATTTTTAACTGTAAGAGAGAAAATGCCTTCTTAGTTTTAGCCATAATTGTAGCCAGTGAAAATGCAGTCCATTTGTATTTGCACTGAAGTAGGAAGATACAGATGACCTGGACATTAATTAAATTTGTGGCAATTCTGTGGTCAAACAAAGGAAGGGAGGTGCAAGAAAAGAAGTTGAACATTACATCTGATCTTTGGTACCTAGCTGAGATGCTGGGAACATCTCATGCTAGAATACCATCTACACTCCAGCTCAAGTTCATATACAGGGACGTGAACCTAAGAAGTTGTTCTATTGATTTCATATTTGAAACCACAGTCTGAGAAAAGCAAGGTTTCTTCATGAAGTAACAATCTCAATTTCTGTACTTTCCGTGTAAAATTCTTTGGGATATTTAGGTTGCTCTTTAGACAAGAAAATCAGTATGTCTGAAAGGAGATTTATGTAATCTGAGTAGCCAATATACCGTAAAATTGCACAATGAAAGAATACTCTGAAAAGACTCTTATTAGAAGTAAGAACAGGAAGTGGGAAGCAGGAAAGAGTGAAGCAAGTGGATCATATCACTGTAACTAGCATTTGTGAAATCATGGTTGTTGGATTTTTCTTTTTTTTTTCCCCTTTATAATCATATATACAAAAAAAATGACACTGAAGCTTTCGGACCCAGGATTAAAGGTGGATTTACTCAACTGTTTTAGCTTGAGATCAGAAACTACTGCCTTTCAGTATTTACAGACAGCTTTCATGCTCTTTAACCTGCTTTGTTAAGAAAAGCAAATGCAATTAATCTAAAAACACAGTACATGCTTGAAATATCTTCCAGATTGCCAACAGGATCTAACTGTCAGTTTGCAGATGCACTGGTTGCATACATAGAGGAATGTTATATTCTGCCAAATAATCCCAAACCTATAAAGTTGATGTTTTAGCATAAGAAAAGAATACTTTTCCCCTTGACATAGTGTCATCAAATGCCATCTGTGCTGCCTGTAAATTTAGCCATCATTCCTTGTTGTATTTATCAGAGATTTGTTTTTCAAAATAGCTAATTTTCATCTCAGATTCAGCCACACACTTATTTCCTTTCTTCTTTCTTGCTGAGAAGTCTGATATAACAGCCTCTCACAGAAAGGGTTTGGCATTTGCCCAAAACAAAACAGGCTCATCTCCTTGCATGGAATTAGTTCCCTTAATAGGGTTAGAACTTAGAATCATTAAATACAGTAATTAAAAAAAAAATAAAATCTCTTCATATAACAGAAACTATTAAAATGCCTGTGGGAGGTAACATGACAAAGTTCACAATGAAATTAATATTAAAACTAATAAAACCCTAGTTTTGAAGCCCAGAGTTAGGAAACTCATGACAAAAAATCAAGAATTCAGACTAGATTTCTTAGTTCTAGAATGTTACTAACTTTTTGCATTAAAGTACGTTTCACTTACTATCAAAGATGGAACACCTTCAATAGAATGAACAGAGAAATGCCCTAAGCTAGTGTCCTCAAGCAATGCCAGTTTAATCTTTTATCTTACATTCAATTGACATTTATGAATTTAGTCTAACATTCTAATTTTAGTTAAGCCAAATCAAATTTTCTACACATTTCTCCTGAAACAATAGCTTCTTATTGAAACTGATACTGTGGTGAGTTAACATACACAACACCCTGAACTGCCCCAGAACTCCAGAACCTGGAGTCAGCACTAAATGCAGAATCACAGAATGGCTGAACTTAGAAAGTACCTTTGAAGATTGTCTAGTCCAAACCCCTGCTCACAGCAGGGTCACCTAAAGCAGGTTTCCCAGGGCTGTGCCCAGTCATGTTTTGAATATCTCCAAAGAGGGAGGTACCACAACCTCTCTGGGCAACCTGTTCCACTATTTTACCACCCTCATAATAAATAAGTTCAAATAGAATATTAATTTGTGCCTATTGCCTCCTCTCCTTTTACTGGACACCACTGAGATGAGTCTGAGCCTTCTCTTCACCAGGCTGAACAGTCTTAGCTCTCTCAGCCTCCCCTCATATGGCACATACTCCAATCTTTTAATATCTTCTTTGCCCTTCATTGAAATTGCTCCAGTATGTCCATGTCTCTCTTGTCAGGGGGAGCTCAACACTGGACACAACACTCTAGTGTCATGATTTAATCCCCAGCTGGCAACTAAGCACCACACAGCTGCTCATTCACTCCCCCCAGGTGGGATGGGGGAGAGAATCGGAAGAGTGAAAGTGAGAAAACTCGTGTGTTGAAATAAAGACAGTTTAACAGGTAAAGCGAAAGCATCTTTCCTAGTCTTACTTTGGCTGCTGCTTCACCTGTAGAAGCCCTCCTTGCTGCCCTTCACATTCATTGACAGATTCAGTTCCAGGTGGGCTTTAGTTGTCCTGACCCCAACCCTACATGCTTGGACAGAGCCTGTATATTCCTCCTGGGCCCCTTGTCCTTACTCCACCTCTTATAAGTTACTTTTCATATTGAAGTTTTTTTTCAGGAGCTCCTTGTTCATCCATGCAGGCCTCCTGCCACCTTTGCTTGATTTCCTGTTCATCAGGATGGACCACACTATAGTTCAGAGGAGGTGATCCTTGCAAATCAATGAGCTTTCCGACATCATCTCGCATGAGATTCTTGCAAGCAGAGTGCTGAACAAGCCAAATTATGCTCTCCTCAAGTCCACGGTTATGATCCCTTTATTTGCTATTTTCTCCCCTAAACTCCACCATCTCATGGTCACTGCAGCCAAGACTGCTCCCAGCCTGCACATCTTAAACCAGTTCTTCCTCGTCTGAAAGTATCAGGTGCAGCAGACCAGTTCTTCCTCATCTGTAAGTATCAGGTCCAGCAGAGCATCCTGTCTCTTCAGCTCCTTGACCACCCATGTCAGGAAGTTACCATCAGCATTCCTGGTGCACAAAATTAATAAAATCTGATCTCTGGAGTGATTGTATCTTGTGATTGATTTTGAGCGGCAATCAAATTTCCTTTCACTTCAACACTTATAACTGCATTCTCAGAGATGGTAGTATTCATTTCAGGACAAGGACAGCAACTGAGGTGCCTACTTGTACTTTAAATATCTATTTTGGGAATAAGTGATTTGTTGTTTATCTATAATTTAATGTATGCAGTATGTTTCCACGGACTATGACAATAATTGATACATCTAGAATATATGAAGATTTCCATATGTAACCATCTACATTTAGACATACTAATCTCAAACTGATGTCAGACAAGATATGAATTCCCACTGTGCCTTTTCCCTCAACTGACATAACAGGATCTTGGTTTATTTTAGACCCTCTGTTGAATACAGCTGGGAAAAACAAACAAACAAACAAACAAACAAACAGACAAAAAAAAAAAAAAACACAACAACAAACCAACCACACAACAAAAGCCCAAAACTTAATAAACAGTCAATCAGGTCAAAAAGTAATGAAAGAAACAGATACATTAATATATATTAGAGGACAGAATGATCCAAAAATTCTTACATTAGAAAACCAGGTTAATGACTTTATGAAATGAGGTTATTCAGTAAGCAACATCTGGATGCTAAAATCAGATAGGAAAGAATGAAGATAATTCTGATTAAGCAATTAAAACAAAATACAAAGCAACAAGTGACATGAAAGAAAAATCCACAAAAGCTACACTGTTATTTTTGTGTAGATCATGCACACGAAAGCATGACAGCGCTTTGCTAGGAATAGAAGAAAAAAGGAAAGAGTAAAGATCATAAGAGTCATGAAAAGTGATCTACAAGAAGTCTATAGAGGCAAACAGCAGTTTCTGCTCTGTAGGATCAATAAACATGAAGTCAAGGGAGCAAAGAGAAAGCAAATTAACCATGGCAAGTTCTTTTTTTTCTCATCTCATAGCTTTCAGTGTAAATAAGGAATTTGGATCCATGTGAAAGTACTGTGAGATCAGAATTTGGCAGAAGAGGTGGGCAAAATGCAGAGCAAGCAGTGAACAATATTGCACCAAAAGTCAAGAACTGTCAAAGAAAATATTAAGCTATTCATTAGCAACATCACATAGCATAACAAAAGTTACTGTTCCTTTCCTTATTTCTTTTTTTCGTTATTACTGTACATGATTTGAACTTTCTGAAAGCCATACACCAAATTAGGCATCTGTTCAAAACATGTGGAGAGAGAACAAGTGGTTCCAATGGGAATGTCATGAAAGCTCTTAGTGCTCCTTTCTCCCTGATGAACACTTCATTGCAGAGGAAAATACACTACAACCTTGCACGAGCAGCAAATAGGCAGGTACATATCTATTTCAGTGTCCTGGCAATTTGAAAAGTCTTGAAAAGGCATGAAGAAAAGTCCTTATTACATTATAGGATATGTGTTGATGGGTGAGCTTATATATATTCGTTGCATCTATATGCAAACAATGCTTCAGATGCTTAAAGCAAAAAGAAAAAAATAAAAGGGTGTTTGCTGGAAGGCTTACAGTGTGAGTTCAATTTTCCTTGCATGGGAGGCACAGAACCTAACAGTCTCACTTACAAACGGGAGGAAAGAAGTTGATCAAGATGGTGAAGGTGAATACCAATCACATAACCTGCCACTTGAAAGCCTCAGAGAAAATAGAAATAAACAAAAATTGACTTGTGAGTCAAGAAAGGAAGAGTTAAAAAACCCCAAGCAAACCCAAAACCAACAAACAAATAAGATGAGCACCAATGACAGGCCCAAACAAAAAACCATCAGAGACATATTCCTATGCTAGTTTTCTTTATTAAAATATTATTGAAGGAAGACTAATTCAAACCAGAACAAACAAATCAGTTGTTAGAGGTGTGATACTTAAACAGAGTCAAAGTTTAGAATTATGTCCCAAATCAGCTAGTACCACAGTACTCACAGAATCACAAAATCACAGAATGTTTGAGGTTGGAAGGGAACTCATCTTGTTCAAGGAGGGAAACTCCACAACCTCACAGTAAAAAAAGTGTTTCCTTGTGTTCAGAGGGAACCCCCTGTGTTCCAATTTGTGCCCTTTGCCTCTGGTCCTGCCATTGGGCACCACTGAAAAGAACCTGGCTCCATCCTCTCTGCACCCTCCTTCAGGTA
>JAVJGG010000005.1:19539890-19566656 GCA_035590195.1 Aviceda cuculoides | reverse complement strand
AACCATTCTTCTTATTTTTAGGTAATACTTTGATATAATCACAGACCACAGGGATTAGCAGAGGCAAAGAGCTTCCAGATATCTTTTACTTAACGTGTGTTGCAAATTATTTTCTAAAGTGGTAAATCTTTGAAAAAGAAAAATACTGGCATGAAACATTTGTAATTAAATGCAGAAGGGATCTGGGATGTTTAAAAAGTCATTTTAAAAAATGTTTTACAGTATGTAACAGCTTACAGTTAAGTGTTTACTTGTTCATGTCAATAGGAAGCAAGTCACTGACTTAAGACTAAGATTTCCTGTATTGAAAGTTATTTCACTGGACTCTAAGGACTAGTGAAATTTTCTTGTGATAACCAGGCTAGAATTTAGAACTCCTTGTCCTGGGAGCAGACTCTGCTTTATCCATAAAGGCCACTTGGGAATGTAATGGATCTGTATTTGTCTAAGAATAGGTATTTCTGGCTAACACTACAAAAAAATAATTATTGTGGCCATAAAGTTAGGACTTATTCTGGAACACTCAACATACAAAGCTCAAGTAATCTACATTATTTAATTAAACAAAGAAGATAATTGGACTTTATTATCAGAAATATAACTGAAAACAGAAAATTTTAAAATCAATCACCTGTGCAACAAAACCAGTGTGGCTGCAGCAGACCAGACTTCAACATCTAATTCCTAATTATATATATTCCTTATATATATATCTCCTAATATATATATATATTCCTATATATATATGACTGACTGTTCAGGCAGCTTTGCTAGTACCTCAAAATGGAGAGACTTTTTTACACAGAAGTGTTGCTGGTTTTCTTTCAATTCAATTAAGCTAAGAAGATGGTTTTGCTAAAGGGAAGGTGTCTGCCAGAGCTCGTAATAAGAAACTTTGCTTTTGAAAGTACAGTGAGAGATACTTACTAATTCTTTTGCTTTCATTAAAATAAAGACACTGAGATCTGCTAAAAGGCTGTTTAAACCAGAGACCTTGATGGATTGAGTACAAAGCTCTCACTTGGAAAGAAAATTAATGCCAACCTAATATATAGAATGTTTCCAGGATCAGTCCAAATTGTAGGACCATTTGTGTGTGTGTGTGTGATTATAGACAAAAATATCCTCAGGGTTGTTATATTAATTATATATACTAAATGTGTATATGCACACTGTATGTATCAACTAGACGTAATAACCATGTAGTTGTGTGATTGGATAAATAGCATAACCTATAGACTCCGAGAGTTCACCCCCACATGAGACAAGATTCTGTTTAATTAAAAAAATCTATAAGAATAGATTCTTATTTAATCCTTTCTCATTTAACAGAGTTAGCTATTCACCGGAAGTTCATTACTGCTTGTTTAAAATACATAGCATTTGGTGGGTTGAACCTGTACCTTTGAGAAACTGTGAGATGGCACATTTCCAGAGGTTAACTGGAAGGTCAGTCCCTGTCCTGTTGAGCAGTTTGAAATCACTAGGTACTAGTAAAGACCTCTGATTCTAGTAAAAAATTAAAATCTTTTAAAATTCTGATCAACTGCTGTCCAACCTAGCAAGTGCTTTGAGGATCATAAATGCTTACGGTTTGTTTGGTTTCCTTACTAATATTCCTTGGTTTACTATGTGTTATACATGCCGTATTGAATGGTTAGTCCACAGAGAAACAAACTAAGTTAACATACCAAACTCAAGTGGAAAACATCTTTTATTTTGTTCTGGGTATGGCTGTTTGATACCATTAATTTAATATTCTTCAGTACACACACTAAGACAGTCTAACACCTTGTAAAAATATGTGAATATAAAATATATATTGTATTCTTTTAATTGTTTATTTGGTATACTCACGGCATTTAGAAAAGTTTTGAAGTACAGAAGATGCTTTTTAGCATGGGCATGTTAGTTTGGAAATTCACATATCACTTTATATATACAAGCATGAAGTTATTGAATGGTGGAGTTACTGCCTTCAGCGATGAGTAATCTCTGCTGCTGATAACATCTTCTGAACACGAACAGGTGTGAGTGCTGCAAGGCAGAAAAGATACTTAAGCTGGCTACCAATTAAATTCCCTTTAAAATAAGATGATTTAAGGAAGACAATGGATCATACTGTACTTTGTACATTGACAATCAAATCCCAATGCAGGAGAAGCTCATATAAATAGCAGATTTTACTGTATAGCAATGTGTAGGGATCGCCACCTCAGAGGATATGGACATTACAAATAGACTTCTGGTATTTTGTATTTTTTTCTTCAAAATTATTTTTTGTTGAATTTTCTTTAATCTTAGATTCTCACTCAAGCTTCTGTTAAGAGAAGTTAATTAGTACCAGTTACACTGCATGGCTGATAATTATAAGACATTACTCAAAGCTCATTATATACAGAAACCTGAAAGAAACAGCTCTTCCTTTCTTCATGTCTAAAAAAAAAGACTGCTAGTTTGGATATGACTGTTTACAAACTCATTTATATTTTAGAAAATATGTTTCTTCTGCCACTTTAGCTAAATTTCTACACAATGAACTAACTATGGAGTATTACAAGACATAGACCAAAATACGATATGTCATTGAGCTTTATATGTGTATGCTTGATTTTTTTATTTATTACAAGAAATTCTTTGTGAATTTCCAGAGGTATGTGATAAAAGCAATTGCCTCTTTCAAGGTGACTCACAAGTGACTGCTGGGTCACAATATTTTGCAGCTTATCATGACACTAACGTAAATACAAAGCCAGAAGATGGTGGCCACTAGTTACTCTTGTGATTCTAAGCTGTTTTACCTAGGTGAGAGTTGAGGCCTAGATCAGTGAGATATTAGATATTCTAAAAAGATATCCTCACCATGTTCATTTATTTTTCATAGTATATATACCAAATTAAAACAAATAGGTAAGGTACCTTTTGAAACATGTATTGTAAAACATGAAGAGCCAGTCCTTCTCAAACAAACAGAATATAACTTACTAGAAATTTCAATTATTTGTGTTATTTTTGTAAGATTTCCTATTAATACTGTAAACAAGTAAAACAACACCATATTATTTGTGGTTTTGGATTTTTAATTGTTTATCCATCCATTCAAAATATTCACAGCTTGATACAGTTCTACAATTTGTTAAGGACCTTGAAGTGTATTCTCTCTCTTCCTCTCCTCTTTCAAAATATCAAATTTGTTCTCAAAAAGCAGCTGGTGAATTATCAATAATTTTCTTCATGTGCTTAAAAGTGATTGAATCAACATAATCATATGCTACAAATGAACAGGTGTGGAAACATGGCTTCAGATATCTCAGAAAAAGATCAAACCAAGATGAATAAGCTCAGCTACAAAAAGTAACCTTTTTGGCATTCCATCAGTTTTAAAACACTGGGACATTCTGAAGATGATTTTATTCAAAGCATGAAGAACTAGTTACCCTCAATTAAGTTCTTTATAAATCTCCCTGCAGCACACAGTATTCACAGTAGCCTGGTGGTTTTATCCCAATTATCCACAGTCTTGAGAAACAGTGCTGAGGGAAAATTCAGGGTATGCGATTTATGAAGGCACGTCTTGAGTAATTTGCTCTTATCTCTATGCCTTTGTTTTAAAACAAACCTAGTATCACCATGACTTTTTAAATAATTTTACAAGGATATGTAAAGCTATCTTTGGAGCTTCTTATTTCCTCTCATTTTTTAACGCTGAGGTTACAATATAACATCAATTGGTTTCTCCTCTACCTTAAGAGCAAAGTTCAGTGTTCCTCTGCAAACCACACTTCACTGATCTGAGCAGCAGCTGTCAGAGTATGAGATTTGTAGCAAGCATTATCACACCAGTCCAGACAACAACTGTTAAACTGACCTTTTTGTCACCAGTATTAAGATTTTTACATAATACATTTACAAAACACCTAAGACTTCGAGAAAACAGCAAAGGCAAAATCTGTTTACCTTACTGTATGAGCAAAGCTGTACTTCTGTAAACTTTCTCACTTGAGGCAACGTGACAAATAAGATACATAAACGGATGCTCTACACATGCTCTCTTGGATAAGCTTTAAACCATTTCTGTGCTTACGGTCATAGATATCCTGGATGCACCAGTAAAAAGACTTTTTCAGCTACCCTGATCAGTTCTCATTTCCTAGGCAAGTCAGGTCAAAAATACATTTCTTTTTTTGCCTAATACAAGGAGACTTATCTGTGCCTTCATTCCAGTGTGTAAAGCCAACTGATATGTAACAGGTATTATCATATACTATTTTTGATTGGACACAGTGGAGATATATATTTGATAAATACATTTAATTCTACTCCTTCCATTGCTTCTGGCATAAATTTGTACAAAGTAAGCACCGACTTTTGTTGTAATTTCTGTGACCCAAAAATTAAGTTCTTGGTTTATTTTATTTCCTTCCCTATGTACTTTCCCATTTAAATTCCATAACTTCTTATCATGTCCTAAATCCAGGTTCAAATGGAGCCGAGTCATATATAGCCACCACAAAACTATTCCAACCTCCCATGAAGTGTTTCTGTGTAAAAAAGTAGTCTTTCTCCAACACCTGAATTTAACACTGCAGAAATAAAATGACCTGACTTAAGTCACAGTAACAGTTAAAAAAACATGTTTCTACATGACCAGGATAATTCTAAGATTCTGTGCCATACACAAAACAGCACAATGGCATTGACTTGAAATTGATAACTCAGGTTGGGATACATATATGACAGACTGGTTTGCTCTTAAATATTTCTTTGGACCTCTACCTCTGACTTGCGAGCTGATTCTGGTATTGCTGAGAAACAGTTTGTGGTTTTCTGTGTCAAGGATTCATGTACAAAGTGTCAAATGTTCAGGTTCTTAATTTCAAGAAACTTTTCTGTCTGAATAAGTACTACCTCAGTGATCATTCTGGGCCTGAGTAACTCACAGGTGTATGAGTACCAGTACATCTGTCTTAATACCCAGCGTGACAAGGTATAGATTCCAATAAAGTTGTGGGGTTTATGTTCCATTGTGAGACCTGTGCAATTCTTATAGGCTGCAGCATATTTAGGACTAAAGTGAGGTTCATAAGCTCATTTTATTCTTTAGAGTCTATTATGCTCTGGGTTTTCTTAAAAAGCAGAACTTGCTTTCAGGTTTTGCTCATTTATCAAAAGGATTCTAGACAGGGCTCTGTTACACCCTAGGTGTTTGGCCCTGATGGCTTTTATTTTTTGAGGCTGTGTAAACAGAAGTATGAGAGTTTCAAGAAAGTGGAAAATGCAAGCCTTTCTATCTTCTTTAAGAGAAACTATAATATTGATATTTATAAAAAAAAAAAAAAAGAAGAAGAAGAAAAAACTGTCATTAAATAAGGGGAAAAAAAGTTGGGTTTTTGTGAAAAGTACTTCCTTTGTCCTATTTTGCATTTGCAGTATTATATTACAGGACCAAGATGTTTCCTATTAGTTTCCTAATGTCCTAATACTCAATTTGAGGTGCTTGTCTAAAACGTCATCAGGGAAGTACATCCCATTTTCTGAATAAATCCCTGAAAGAGTGTTGTACATAATGTAGGAAAGCACAGTCGTTGTCTCCTGACTTTTCCCTGCCAGGGAGGGAGAGTGTGATTCTTAATAGCTTCCAGTCTTGAACAGGCTAGTAAGTCAAAATGTTGATATTTGGAACAAATTTATTCCCTTTTTTTTTTTTTCCTCCTCAGAGGCATATAAATTCATTTCCAATGCTCCCTCACCATGACACCTGCAAATCCCATGCTACCAACAAGATGCTCCAGTCCTTCATTCCAGAAAGAATCTGCCTGTCTACTAATCAGCTCTATATAGGGTATGAGGTCCTAGAACAGAAAGGACAGACATCAAACATATCACCTGTGTAATCCCATGCTTTTTCACTATGAGCATTTGCCAGAAGAAGCTCCTTCTTTACATGGTCCAAAGCACATATGTACGTTTACCATAAGACAACATACATGTACATAGAAGAATATCTAAAAGTTTGCAATGACAAAAAGAGTATCTGTATTGTCCAGCATCCTGTCGGCAATGCAGCTATTAGTGAATCTGTAGTTATGAATATAAGTAAAGCATACAGTGATACTTTCCCAGAATACTTTCCAAGACTCCAGCAGTTTATGATGCAGTGTACATACCTCAGCTAGAGTTGATGACTTTGCTTTCTAGAAGTCTTTGATGGATTTTTTTCTATCAATATGTTCAGCTGTTTCTGAACTTATACAAACTTTAAACATTTGTCTTTTGATAAATAATTATTATTTTCTCATAAGTTGTGTAAAGAAATACTTTATTTGTATCTCTTCTGCCCTCAAAGTTTTGTTCTGTCTTGATAACTGATATAAAGTTGCCCCAATGTGTGGTTAAAATGCATTCAGAGTTGTTCAGAAGAAATGAGAGTCCATTGAAGGGATTAGTTCAAGACAAACAAAATGAAAAAAAACCCATAGAAATTATGGCTGTATACTAAATGTTTAATATGTTATGAATTCCTTAAATTTCAAGAATGGGTAAGTGCTGAACAAGAGACCCATATAAGACAGTCTAAATTAATTTACATTTCTCAACTTTACTTTACTTAACTGATATTGTTCAGGATAATATCAGTATACCCCAAATTATTCCAAAACATCCTGTGAATCTGAATGAATTCCTTTCACTGAAGGATGAAGCAAGCTTCTTTGAGTATATACAGTTGAACTGGAGCTAGTTCAGTCATCCATATGGGAATCATAGTGAAAATTATCTATATCATTAAACATTGCAATCATCCTGATTATAGCCATCCAGCTATTTTTTTTAAAAACAAGCTACCCACAAACACACAAAAAACCCCAAAACCAACCACAGAAACAAACAAAAAAAAATCAAAACAGCAATGGGAAGTTCCTGTTACAGTAACTAGTGTATGAGAGAAGCTGAGCTTTCCTCTTATTTTAACAGAAAGAGAGAGGGGAATAGTTTCTCTATCTTCATTTTAAACTCCTTCCACATCTCCAGGCTCATCCCACTCTATATCACCTACCCTCTACCTTTTTTGTATATCTGTTTCTATATTTTTCACATGAAGAAAAGTCTGACATTTTTTCAAAAGCTTTGTCTCTAATGCCTGGAAAGACATCACTTCCATGAATAACTTATAAATGACAAATATTAAGTGTTTGGCTGCATAATAACATCTCCAAAATACCACGTTGTGGAAGGTCATCTTCTAAGATTGATCTCAGTGATTTGGTACAGTTGTCAGTATGGAGGAATTCTGAAGATATGAAAAACAACCAGGAGCTGGAAAGAATTTCAGTCACCTTTATTATTTCTTTTTCTGTTCATTCATTATTGATGCATGAAGAATAACAGTCCCAAGTAAAAAGGGACATGAGCTATTGCCTCCAAAGAAAACCCTTCTTAAATTCATCCAGTTCTCCTGAATACACTGTTTGTGGCAGTTTTTATAACAGCCTAAGGGATTTGCTCAGTATTTGCTTCAGCAACCGAGCCATATTTTGCTTTAATATTTATATTATTTTTCTACAGCAGTGTGTCATACTTCAAAGATAACTAGCATACAGAAACAGTCTCCTGAAGATGAGAGCTAGGATAAAAGTAGTCCAAGATCACCTCTTTCCATAAATATACACAATATACTATTTCCAATATCATATAGATTTTCAGTCTTAATTATTTTCTTATTTCTCCCTCAGTTCACCCTTGATCCCATCCTTAATATCCAACCTCCCTGACAGCTGGTCTCCTAATGGTGGAGCCGTTGTGCGCAGATATAAAGACAGTGGTTTCTCTGGAAACAGAAACTATGATATAGTATGTAAAAGATTTTAAAACATTTCTGTTTCCACTTACTTCCAGCCAGCAGTTTTCATATCTTTTCACAAAAATGGAAGAGCTTCCATTTTTTTCTGATTAATAGCACCACTGTTAAAAATGTTAAAGCTATTCCTTCTCCCCACCCCACCCGACAAGCTGTTTATCACTTCTATTGTTATATGAAGCATAATTTAGTTTATATCAACTTTACAAGTATACAAAAGATGTGCTAGCATGTGTTCAGGGTGCACATTTTCTTAATTTTCAGTTAGACTGCCACTATAGACCAAAGCATCTACTTAGACTTGAACAATAAAACTGCACTAAAAGGAACTTCTAGAGATTATAATTTACAACCTCTATTAGTATTATTTCACCCACTCTTTAATTCCAGCTAATTACAAACACATCTGTTAAGGCTTTGTAGAAGTTTGGTGAAGGAAATTTAGAAGTACATGCTGTTTCACCCTGAACTCACTGCCCAGGAACCAGTAATGACCATGCACATATAACAGAGGCATTCTCTCTTTTCTCTGTATAGTCACCTGATAGTCTTCCTGAGATAGAAACACTGAATTTCTGGAAGATTCTTGAAACAACTGCTAGCTTAGTTTGTATATTTATAAACTGAAAATCAGGCTTACTAATTGGAACAAAGTGGTTATTGGATTTGCATATAGACGTACAGTAGGATAAACATAGAAAAATGTTCCAGCTTTCCAAGTAACCCATAATACCCACTTAAAAATAAAGAACATCAGGATCAGAAAAAGGCATCTGACCATATTCATGTCCAGGCAGGTCCTTTAAATCTTTTTCGTTAAAGTAATTTTCTAAACAGGCTTCCAAACTCTTCACTGGCACCTACCAATGGGGAGGCACTGCTTTGTCAAACACTGTTTCAGTGTGTATGTAAATAATGTAATTTAAATTGGCATACCTAGGCACAAATAATTTTTTGCCTTTGTATATGCTACCATTGCATGCATCACTGGTTATGCAAAATAGTACCTGAACAAATAATTGTATTCTGAAAATTACACATTCTGCCTTGCATATGCTGACATTATGTTTTGAAAAGTTGGTATTTAATGTTTGGGTTAAAATAAATTTCTTTCTCTTTCACTGAGCATTTCACTTTCAGATGCTTTCTTGTTTTCATTTTAGTTAAAGTCTTCCTTTTATCTTTTTTCAATTAAAATCTTTATTTTTGCATCAGTGACTTTTCATTGATTAGGAGGAGCTAAAGACTGCTTTTTTCCCCTTTTTTTTCTAACAGAGCCCAATTTAGATCTCTCTTCATTCATATTACTTTGAATTCATCAAAGATAAAGAAGGAACACCCAATTTAGCAGCACAGACAGGCTTCTGAAACACTGTCATCCTAGAGAAAGTCTTTAATATAAGAATTGTGTTTATTGTACGTAATCTTTTCTTCACTTGGTTATTCTAAAGCACTTCCCAAGCAGTCATTCATTATTATATGCAAAATATAAGTTGATTAGTAGTATTTTCTACATGTAAAGATGAAGAATGTCAGGTCAGAGAAACTAAGTAACATCAGCAACAGAATGTCAGCATCAGAGCTGAGAATCATATGACACGAGTAACAACAAAAGATCTGCTTCTCCAGTCGCCCACTGAAGCCCACATTTTTATGTTTATTAATCCCCTTTTCTAACTTTGGTTGTTGGGGTTTTTTAATAACCAAGACCCAAGACCTGTATATCACATATGTTAGAGTTCTGACTGGATCTTCCTCCAAATTATTAATATGGGAAAGGCAAATTGGCAATGACACATATTTGTATTTCTTTCCAATGTTTGCAAACTCCAAATAGAATCCATTTTTATTAAATGGAATTGTTTTCTAGTCTTTTAAAATTCTTTCTTACTTTTTTTAAGCAACCCTTTTTATTCACCAGTCTTCCTTACAGTACACAGTGTACTTAAGAAACACATAGTGTGTGTATGTTTCTAAAGAGAGAGGGCCCAACAGTATTTTTTGATTTCTGGCATCTGCCATACTAGTGTCTACTGATCAATCCATTGCATCAATTTCACTTTTTTATTTTGTTTCATTTATTTATCTATCTAACTATTTATTTATTTAGGGTTAAAAAAAAAGTGTTAATAGCTTTCCAAAGGCAACTTTCTTCGAATAGTATAGCAAGTCACTCATGCATCATAATGGCAAGACATTGTCTTTTTTCTCATCACTGAAGGAAAAACTGTGCTTAGTTGTGCTGTATCAATTTTTAATCTTGTTCTCAGAAGCATTAGAACTTCCTTACAGAGGCAATATGGATAGTCTGTACACTGTTTGGATAGTCAGATCACTCCTATACGTGTGTGATTAATGCTTCTTTACCAGTTGCTACCTGTCAAGCAGTACCTCCAGATCATCTAAAATAATTCTAGAAATTAATAACAAATGCAGAACATTCTAAGTTAACTGTGACAACATTTCTGGATAGAAAAAGAATAAATATCTGAAAAACTAAGGATACACTGCTACAGTACTTCTAAATGTCAACTTACATGCCTGATGTGCTTAAAATACTATTGCTGAATGAAATCACCAAATGTATCCTGCTTTCAAAACAGGTAGGACTCTTTAAATTTTAGAATGTGCTGTACATAAGCCAACTGTCAAATTCAAATTGTTTATCTTTTGATAAAAAGGTGATGTAAATGGTAGAAGATTTTTTTCCAAATGCAGAATTAATTAACTTTTCATTAAAAAGCATCATCAAATAATAGAAATTATTTGTTCTCACAATCACATTTCTCTGACTTCAAGAAAGAATAGCTTTACATGAAATAGCTAGTGTATTTCTTTTATTTCTTCCCTAGTTATCAGTGTGTTGGCAGTGCATCTATCCATGCATGACTGCTAAAATAAAGGACACAAATAAGGTCATAGAGATTGTTTTTGGTATGCTTCACCAGAATTCTTGGGCATCCCTTGAAGGATTCTTAAATCATATATTAAAAGTCAATCAGTAACTGATGTGCAGGCTGTGGGTCCCTTATAGTCAAACAGATAACACAGTCCCTCTCAAAACTAATAAGGAAAACGGTTGCGAAATAAAACCTGTGTGTACTACTGTTGTCCATGTTAGATTGGTTTTGGAACAGAATCCCTTTTGATAGGACATACTTAGTGTTGTTAGCTTGTACGAATTGAAATGGTTTTCAATGCTTTAAATCTGCTGCTTTTCTGGGAATTAGATTTCGAACTGACGTTTGCTTCATCATTGCAAAGACAAAGGACAAGCAAGCAGAAGGTCACATTCCAAACTCAGGTGAGAAAACTAACTTTTTTTGTGCAATCTACTATGATAACTCAAATTTCACTTGGCAGTGAAAGTTGGAGCTATCACCTAGACTAAAACCTCCAGAGAAATCTGGTACAGGGAAGTTTTTGGTTTGGTTTGGTTTGGTTTCATTTTGTTTGGTTTTTTTTGTTGTTTTTATGTTAAGTTGCCAATACATAAAGCTAGACATATAATGGACAGACAAGTAGAGGTGATGACTGAACTCAGAGAGACAGCAATGATTAGTGAATACTACCTTCCCAGTAATCAGAAGAATTGCCAAGTCTCTACATTAAAAAAAAGAGATGAAGTTATAGTAAGACAGCATATACTTTCTTGTCATGGAAACTGTCACTAAAGCTGAGTCAGGGAACCTATAAAGTGAAGAATCAAAACAAAGGAAGGCTAAGGAGGAATATTTGAGTTCTCAGTACAAAACAAGAAGCAGGGCAAAAGAGTCAAATAAAAAAATTAGTCTGAAGAAAAGAAGGAATAGGAATTCAAAAGAGATGGAGGGATGGGAAAGGAAACAGAAGGGAATTCCAAAAGAACTTATGTTAAACAGGAAGGATTACAGGTACTAAATTCCATTCAACTGTACCAAAAATTAGCACTGTCTCCCTTGGAGGAAGACAGGCATTAGTAAATGACACTGAGGTGGAAAGAACATTAGTGAACCAAAACTAATACCTATGCTTTTTGTCTAACGCCACCTCTAATATAGAAATTAATATCATCTCCTCCCTATGGAAGGAAAGTGTTTCTGCTTCAGATTCTTTGACAAATGGTAATAACTAAAAGATTTCATTAGAAAGGACTTTGGCTACAAAGTTAAAATATAAATATTTCAAAAGCCAATCTCCATTTTTGCTATATTCATTCAAAGATGGAACCATATATTTTTAATATGACAAAAAAAAAAAGGAGTATGAACAGTAACTGGATTAGTACAGAGTGTTTAGTACCTAAACTATTCTCTCTGCATATTATCAGAGTATAAATTCTCCGTTATAACAGCTTTCAGTGCTGCAAATTCTCATATACGCACACTTTCTACCTTAGCTTTCAGTTTATTAAATCTTCAAAGGTTGTCTACCGTATTTTTCAGTCACAGCAGGAATTCTTGAAAGTGTGCCATTTTTCAGGGACACATGCTAGTGTGATGAAGAGGAAAAAAAAATCAAGTTGCAGATTTCAAATTCATTTGTGTTTTGGACCATGGAAGCTATTATTTGGCATCATAAGTTCTGTATTGATCAATTATTATAGGATGACAAATGACTCTCAGAACACAGTAATTCAGCCTTCATTTGTTTAAACACTCTAGTGAGTATACCTATAGTGTTTCACTCAAGGCAATTGGGGCAGTGGAATGGGGAAAAGGGAGAGAGACACACAAGGAGAAGAAAATTATTACCTTGTATAATAATTTAAGCCAAATTGCTGAGATCCTTATTGATGTTTCAAAAGAAGTTTGGCCAGGAAAGATCCCTAGGCAATATATTATGGGAAGATAATGCTAATTTCAACATACAGTAAGTGACAAATGTAGTCAAACTCATATTATTATCTATGATCAAACTACGTCATAAAAAAATTAAATTGGCAGCATGAAACTGGAAAGAGAATTAGAGTGATCAGAATTAAATATATGTCAGTAGCATAACACTTCAGCATGTGTTTTGTGGGCAAATGCATATGTCCAGCATACAATCCCAAAATGGATGTCCATTACAGTAGTGAAAACTGTCATCAGAAACATAGAAGAAACACAGGCTAGATGAGAACTGGATTCCCACAAGCCAGACGGAAATCACTATTGGGAAAGAAATTGAGGCAGAGGGAGATTGTGTCAGATAAAGAGCAATGCTGATGAAGGACTTGGAGCACCTTGAACTGACATTTAATCAGGTTCATATTTTTTTCTCCTTTCTATGCTGTAACTTCAAGAAATTCAATCAGCCTGCTCTGGCTTGGAAAAGAAATCTTAAGTGCGAGCACAGATTTCTTGTAGTTAACTCCAATTTGTTGTGAGTTTCTCCTGCTCTTCTTAGCATACACATGTTTCTGTCATCACATCTTAAGCATAAGCATGTACTTAAGTCAGTGTGCTTTGGCTTTAATACAGCAACAAAATCATCAAAGATCTTAACTGAAGAAATAACTTGAAACAAAACTAAGCAGCTTTCAGCTGTGTAAACATAGGCATCTAGTGGTTTTAGGCTCTGTTGAATATCTTGCTAGGGCTGCAGCTGCACCTTCAGAAGTGCACAGGTCTCCCATGAAGATTGTTTTGCGTATGCCAGCAGATGTCACATGACAGTCTAGACGATTTTGAAATGACACATCTGTGTTCAGGCAAATTAATCCCTTCCTATCTGATTTATATGCCTAGAAAATACTGAACAGACAAAACAGTTGTGAAAATCATAATTTTTGTGTGTGTGTGTGATTTATAAAGAGCATGATTTTTTTTTATAATCAATTGTTTTGTTGAGCAATGCCAAAATCATTAATATCAGCATGAAATAGTGAAAAGGTGATGAGGTGGAGTAGCTTTTCCTGTTATTGGTTTTGTTATGATGCTGAACATGCAGGAGTAAAACCCTTTAACTTCAAACAATCTGCTTTCCCACTTACTATTAAAAGATGAAAAATGATTCAGTGTTCAGCAAAGATTTATTGAGACACTAACCCCAAAGTCAAATCAACTGTGGAAAGAATTCATACATACATAATGGGGTTAAGATTCTCAGTGCTGTGGCCTTACAAATATATTTTATTGCTTATGTTAGGAAACAGTCCCTATAGGGCTTTTGTGCATGTTAGAGAAAAAGAGAAGTTGAGAATCTGCTTAAGTGACAGGGAAATAAAAAAATTGGAAAGCAGAGGGAAGGAGAGAAGGAAAGGTGAGGTCACATAATATTACTCTTTTTTTCTCAGAGGAAATTAGCTAGCTCTTGCATAGCAAGGCAAGGATACTTACTGCATGAGGGGAATGAGGATGACTTGAAGGAGAGAAAGTATTGAAATACAAGCTAGGATTAAAAACATAAGGATTCAGTGCAGGAAATGAAGTGGGTCATGCATATTCTAGTATATATTCCCCAGAGGGATAGAGAAAGCAGTATTAGTGATGTGACCATGTGGATGAACTCTGAAGTAAGAGAATGGGACAAAGAACCAAGGGTACAGAAGAAAAAAAGCCAGAAGAGTCAGTCATCCTCTGTGATAGGTGGTAGAACTGTTTGATTTGTCTGCAGTTTACTGTATGTCACTACTCCACACTGACGGGAGCAGGAGGTCACTTCTTTCCTGGAAAAAAACTGTGAATGGTCATCTCTGGAGAAACTTCAGAAGCAACCAGGAAGAGGAGCAAGGAGGGATACTGCGGCATAGGTGCAGAGACTAAAGCATCTTGGGTGTATTGATTAGTTGTTTTTAAAAAAGGCAGGCAAAGAGAGAAGTTTAACTGTAAAGTCCTAGACAAATTGAGGTCTCATCATACCATATCGTAAGGGGAAAGGGAAAAGAGGTCAAGAACAATCCTGAAGGGGCTGAGCAGAGACATAATTAATGCAGTTAGAAGTCCACTGAGACTGCTGACAGAGCAGCATTTGATTTTGAAGGGAGATGAAGGAAAAAGCAGTGCTAGCTTGGCACTGCAGTGCTTCTGCACTGATTAAGTACTTAGTGAAGGGTTAAGTACTTAAAGCTCCCTGAGAACTTCAGTCTGGGTTAAGTGCACTCAGCATGTAGCTCAGTGAACCTTACTCAGAAAAAAAAGTTATTGAGGCTATGATCATTGACTGGCAGGTTGTAATCTACAAACTTGTTAATATATTGCACAAAATATGAGATTTGTGAATGAATTGTACAAATAAGTGGGTTTATTTATTAACATTTGTTCCTTGTATCTTTCTGTGTTCATAATCTGCATTTTGACATTCAAATGAAGATGATTATTTCTCTAGGAAGATATGAAGACTAATAATGAACATTCGGGGCTAAGGAATATTTTATTTTGTTTTCAAAGCACTATTCAGTAGCCAAAAATACCGCTACAGAAAGCATTTTTGCATCATGAATTTTGAATCCTTTACAGATTATTTATAGCCGTGCCAAGGCTCTGACTTTTTATTAAAACATTCTTTGTTTTATTTTTCTTTCTGTGTGGAGTGTACCATTTTTTCATTGTCATGTGTCCATTGAATACATATATCTCATTACAGCCATGCTCCCACACTAGAATACATAAAATGCCTTTGTTAAACAATGTCCATCTCTTTATTCAGCATCAAACCCAAATAATGTCATATTTGTTTCACATTCACCAACTCTCTTTAAATGTAATATCCTTGCCATAATGGCCCTTGTGCTTTGATTACCATTCACTGGTATAAGAAATTAATAATTAGCCGTGAGGTCAAATCTCTCAATTTGACTGATTAATCAGATTTTGAAAAAAAAAAAAACATCAAAGATGACCAGGGCCAGAAAAAAATGTTATTATTATAATGCAGTTATAGATGCTTCTATACCTTGGTCAGTACGTATACCTCTACCGGGTTTACTTGGCAAGGTTTTTGGTGGGGTGGACTGCAGGGTTGACCTCTGTGAGAAGAGGCTGAGGCTGCTTCTGTGACAGACACAGCCAGTTCCAGTCAGCTCCAAAACGGACCCACCTCTGGACAAAGCTGAGCCCATCAGCCAAGCTTGTGGTGCCTCTGTGAAAAGATATCTAAGAAAACACTTAAGATATCTTAAAAAACACTGCACAATATCAGCTGTGAGAGAGAAGTGAGAAAATGTGAGAAACAGCCCTGCAGACCCCCAGGTCAGTGAAGAAGGAGGGAGAGGAGATGCTCCAGGCACTGGACCAGAGATTCCCTTGCAGCTTGTGATGAAGACCATGGTGAGGCAGGCTGTCCCCCTGCAGCCCAGGGAGGTCCCACAGGGGAGCAGATCTCCACCTGCAGCCCGGGGAGGACCCCACACCGGAGAAGGTGGGTATGCCCTGAAGGAAACTGCAGCCCATGGACAGCCTATGCAGGAACAAGTTTTCTGGCAGGACCTGTGGCCCCATGGAGAGAGGAGCCCACAGAGGAATTGATTTCCTGGCAGGAACTGCAGCATGTGGGGGACCACGCTGGAACTGTCCAGTCCTGAGGGACTGTATCCCATGGAAAGGAGCCATGCTGGAGCAGCTTTCGAAGAACTGCAGCTGGTTGGAATGACCTACACTGGAGATGTTTTTGAAGGGCTATATCCTGTGGGAGGGAACCCATGCTGGAGCAGGGAAAAGTGTGAGGAGGGAGTAACAGAGACGAAGTGTTATCAACTGACCGCAACCCCCATTCCTCATCCTCCTGTACCATTTGGAGGGAGGAGGTAGAGGAGTCAGGAGTAAAGCTGAGCCCAGGAAGAAGGGAGGGGTGGAGGGAAGGTGTTTTTAATTTTGCCTTTTTTTCTCACCATCCTACTCTATTTTTAATGTGCAATAAATTAAAATAATTTCCCCAAGTTGAGCCTCTTTTGCCTGTGATGGTAACTGGTAAACAACCTCCCTGTCTTTATCTCAACCCACACGGTTTTTAATCTTATTTTCACCCCCTGTCCTGTTGAGGAGGGGAGTGAGAGAACACCTTGGTGGGCATCTGGTAGCCAGCCAAAGATAACTAACCACATTAGCTCTTTATGCTTTAATATTAAAAAAAGCCAATTAAGAGCAAACTGATTATTAACAACAATCAGGGTCATTTCTTGGTGGCAAATCAATCAGAAAAATGCTAATTACATATGCCCTAGTAGGCTTGTATTAATTTATTAGTAATTAAAATGAAGTACAAATCAAACATTGGTCCTAATAGTAGCCAAAAGGCATAACTGCCTTTTTGTTGACTGACAAGACAATGCTATTTAGTTCACTGCATTGACTGCTTATAAATTATTTCAGATGCCCAGAGCCCTAATGACACACTAGAAACAGTCTTAACTGAAAATATGTAAGAATATTTTATTTTAGAGACACACAAGGCAAATTTTGTGTTATTCTGTCTTACCTATAAACTGTATAATGCAGATACATTTTTTTTATGATTGTCTATTATGTTTAATGTGCAAGAGCACAGACATTCAGCAGAGACAATAAGTTTGAGACACTCCATCTTAGAAACCTTGAAAAAGTAGCATGAAACAATTAATTCTACATGCAATGATGGAGCATAAGTTCATATGTAGAGCCATATCAGTGTTAAAACTTATTTGTCTAGATTCTTGAACCAGCAAATAAAATGCCTGTAAAGAAGTTTGACTCAAAGTCTTTCTCTTGCATGAGCCCAGGCACCTTCATCAAAAGGAGATATGTGCAGTTATGCAGAGTCTTGTAATTAATCTGAACTAACGTGGAGTCAGTTTGGGGTTTGCGTTATCAACAACTGATTGACAGATGTCTTTCCCAAACCTTTCTTAGTCTAGCTTCCAGGAAAGTCTTCCAGCATACACTCCCCAAACACATTTAGGCAGAAGAGGATTAAAATCTGAGGCTCCCAGCTCTTGAGGAAATGTTCTACACAGTGGGTAGACAATTATATAGAACATAGGTGACTTCATCCTTTGCAATCTGAGCAAACCAGGGTTGATCAGAAAACGACAAGCACATGGAGCCTCAGGCAGAGGGAAATCTGTTCACTGAATCCCAGATGCAGAATCACAGATTGCCTTGTGAAAGATATAGGAACCTAGAGGAACAAATTCAGGCTTTTCAGTATGATTTCCTCTCTCACTACAAATACATATAGTGAAAACTTGCATAGCTTACCCTTTATGTGTTACTTAATAAGATGTCAGGACAATGCAAAAGAGTTAGAATTAATTTCAGACATCTGATTTAATTTTTCACCATTAATACAGAACTGATAATATTTTCTTAAGTTTTGTAGAATCCCATTTTAGAAGTCCCATATATGTGGCTTCTGATACACTTTATTAAGGGAAAATTTCTCAGTCAGATAGAGTTTGTTCTTGGAAAGTATTCTGTGATCTCAATAAGGTTTATTTGGCTTGCTTCCATCATACTACTCTTTTTTTAGATAATTCTTCTTATCCTTTGGTGTGAGTACCTTTTAGTTATTAATATTCTATTATTTTAATTACTTTGACTTCTTTTATTTCTCAGTCCATCCTTCTAGTTCCTCTATCTTATTAATTTTCCTATTTAAACTCTCTTCAGTTTGTGAATATCTGTCTAGAAGTTCAGGTATGTCTGTACACAGAAAATTCAGTATTAACTTCCTATTCATTACCAATTCATCATCATCTCTCACCTTGAAGCCCTATTGGAATCCTGTCTTCAATCTTCCATCACCTTAATCTCAGGCTTGACTTAGCATTGCTAGCTCCCTTATTTCTCCCCTCTTCTGAACACATAATTTACAAATTTATTTTCCAGAGGTTTTGCCTTATTCCACTCATATGGTTAATTTTATATTTTAACTATTGTTTTCATAAACCTACTATTTATTCTTTCTTCCAGATCAGTAGTAAAGCTATGGTATTGCTCTTTAATAAAATATCTGACTTTCTAGACAAAAGAAATGCAGTAGATCCACTTTATCTAGGATTCAGTGAAGTGGTTGATATAGTTCACTCAGATGACACAGTTCAACAGCAAGGAATGGAGTTTAATAAAAAGAATTGTAGAACAGTTAAAGAACCAACTGAACTAAAAACAGGAAGTACTTCTTAAGGGAGATCTATTATTTTGTAGTGAGATTACTAGTGTAGTTCTCTGAGGTCTGTTCTTGGCACTGATTTTATTTAATATTTTTGTTAGCAGTCTTGGAAGAAAAAGTAGGCAAGAGATAGTGAGATTTGCAGGTAACCACACACGTAAACACATCATCAGCACAGAGAAACACTGGAATACCATAAAGGGAGAACAGGATGATCTTCAGGGCAAAAGTAATAGAAAATCTATGGAATTTAATAGTTGAAAGTGCACAGTGATGTAGTGAGGGACTCAATGAGATATTCTTGGTTTGTTACAAAGAAGGGGATTCATCAGCTGAAAATAGTGGATGAAGGGAAGGCAGTGAATACAGTTTTCTGGATTTTAGTAAGGCTTTTGATACTGTCCCTCACACCACCCTTCTGGACAAGTTGTCCACCTGTGGGATGAGCAGGTTCATGGTGCGCTCAGTGAAGAACTGGCTGAACAGCAGGGCTCAAAGTATTGTAGTGAATGTGGCTGCATCTGGCTCATGACCGGTCACCAGTGGTGTTCCTCAGGGTTCAGTTGTAGGGCCAGTTCTGTTCAATAAATTTATCAATGATCTGGATGCAGGACTTGAATGCACCGTTAGCAAGTTTGCTCTTCTCCCTGGGGTCCAGTGATAGGACACATGGGAATGGCTCAAAGTTGCATCAGGGGAGGTTTAGACTGGACATTAGGAAGCATTTCTTTACTGAGAGGGTGGTCAAACACTGGAACAGGCTTGCTAGAGAGGAGGTTGATGCCCCAAGGCAGTTAGACTAGATGGTCCTTATAGGTCCCTTCCAGCTGAACTATTCCTATTCTATTCTATTCTGTTCTATTCTATTCTATTCAAGGAGAGTGAGGGAGATGCATCTGTGAGCCACCACTGTGATGTTGCTGGCTAGAAAAGTAGTGTGGCTGTGGATGTATAAATTATGGTAGAAATGGGGAGGCATTTTTGCAAATGTACTTGTGAAGCTTTTGGAAGCGTTCATATAACCCACCTTTAACTAACCAATATTGACACTTCTTATAAATGAGACTTCAAGAAACTTTCTATAGTTGATGGAAAATAATACACATTCCCTGAGAATACTTTATCTCACCTAATGAGTGCAAATTGAATTTAATATTGAAAAAATTAGTTAACATGGGGTTTTATTTACGGAGAAATAGTGGATTAAAATACAATCAAAGAAATTTGGACATAAACAGATTCATTAAAAAAAGACTTTTTTTTGAAAATTCTATAAGACAGAAGAGGTTAAAGGGGCCATATTTTATGTGTATGCAGGTTAGACATTTTGGCATTTCTAAAGAAACTATAGATACTGTACATTAGGCAGTTCACCAGAATAGCAGTGTTAGTGTATGATATTAGAACTGAGGATCATTTGTCACTTTATATGTGAAAATTATTAACGTAAAAAGCTTCTAGGGAAGTCATAAACAACATATACCCATATTCTGGGTATATATGTACCTGAAGGGTGGGTGTAGAGATGGAGCCAGGCTTTCTTCAGTGGTGTCCAGTGACAGGAGAAGAGGCAATGGGCACAAACTGAAACACGGGACGGTCCATCTGAATATCAGGAAACACTTTTTCACTGTGAGGGTGACTGAGCACTGGAACAGGTTTCCCAGGGAGGTTGTGGAGTCTCCATCCTTGGAAATATTCAGAAACAATCTGGACATGGTCCTGGACAAGTGGCTCTAGGTGGCTTTGCTTGAGCAGGGGGTTGGACAAGATGAGGTCCCTTCCAAACTCAACCAGTCTGTGATTCTGCGATACAATGTTAAAATCTCACCCAATAAGCATCCCTATGGGATGGAAGAGAGGTTCAGCCCATCAACTGATCACAGAAGTTAGTGATGTCCTCCTGACTTTTCTATGATCTCCCTAACATTCCTCCTGTCTTAAGGCATTTTATATTTTCTTATTTTTTGGGTGGAGCTTGAGTGCTTAGTCATACATACCTTTACCTTGACTGGTATAAAGTTCTCTTGCTTTGCTTTTAAAGGTATAGGTTGGAGAAAATTCAGAGTGCATGCTCAGTGAGGGGTGGTCGCACCTTGGAGGTGGGTAGTTCTTGGGACGGAGGTGTGTTTTGGTATTACAATGAGATTATAATGAGCAAAGTTCACACAGTGAACATGATTTAGTGTGTTACTACTCCAGAACTGGGCACTTATGATATAAATCAGAAGTAAGACAATAGCATTGACAGAACCCCCATTATTTCACCTCCTCGCTTCAGTGGATTCAATGCACGAACCTTCTGTTCTTGTTCCAGTAGTTCCAGTTGTCTATCCCTGCAGTGATACCACAGAGCCCGGCTGTGGTGTCTCCACTCCACGCCAGCCTCCGTGTTGTTTCTCAGAGTCAACATACCAAGCTCCCGTGATGTTGCTAACATCTAATGTTGCAGGTTATGTTGCTTAGGGAATTATTATGGAACTGAATTAATGCATATCTACTGCATTCCACCCTGGAAGTTTACCTTCCCTTAAGAGGGGGACATATCAATAAGTCACCTCCAGCAATCATTCCACAGTGCTGTGTCCAGTTGTGGTCCCCACAATTCAAAAAAGATTCAGACAGACTGGAGTGGGTCCAAAGGAGGGCCATGAAGATGACCAAAGGGCTGGAGAACCTGCCCTATGAGGAATGACTCAAGGAGTTAGGTCTTTCCTCCCTGGAGAGAAGAAGGCCTGGGTGGACCTCCTCGCAGTACTCTAGGACTTAAAGGGTGGCTACAAAGAGGATGGAGGCTCTCTCTTCACAAGGAGCCACATGGAGAAGATAAGGGTCAATGGATACAAGTTGCAGCAGGAGAGGTTTCATCTCAATATAAAAAAGACATTTTTCACAGTGACAGCAATCGTTCACTGGAACAATCTCCCCATGGACATGGTAGAGTCCCCATCACTGGAGGTTTTCAAGATGTGATTGGACAGGGTGCTAGATAATCTCATCTAGGCTCCCTTTCCCACGGCAGGTTGGACCAGATGATCCTTTGAGGTCCCTTCCAACCTGGGCTATGCTATGACTCTATCATTCTTAATTTATTATGCATGAATAACAATTGAATTAATCACCGGGTACTTATACATCAATTTTCTTGGGTAAAGAGTGAATATAAATTTATTGAAATCAATGAAAACACTCAGTCAATTCCAGCTCTGTACTGTAAACCAGATGTTTAGCCTTGCTCCTGTTTGATACACATTCACAGTCTAAAATTGAGATGACTAGATTAATCCAGTCTTTAAGGAGTCAGTGCTGCAAGGGGAACATCTCCAGTGTTTGATTCATCAGACTACCTGTAGAAAGCTTTCACAGAGTGAGAAGGGTTGCCCCCTTTGAGGTGTCTCTTCTTGTCTCTATTTGAATTGCTTCAGAGTTAGCCTAGATGATGAAAAAAACTAAATGTATGACATTTAGAAATCAAAAGGGTGTTTGAATCTTGAAGCTTATTTGGAACACTGAAGAGTTATGACTGACTTTGCTGAGGGAAATGGACAATACCTACAAAATAAGCTTTAGAATGGAAAGCCTTGGCCACTGAAGGATGCAAGAATCAAGTGCACTATCACGTCAGTATTAAGGGATTATTTCCATTGAATGCATCCTTACTCTTTGTAATTAAAATATCTAAATTTTACTCTACACAGTCCCCTGCTTCATCCCTTTGTCTCTCTGTATCTTGCTTTCCTAGCCTATCCATTCATTGTGTCCTGGACTGACTCTAGCAGTTATTTACAGTCAGAAAAAAAATCAATTTCTCAATTTAGTCACATCCACCTCACAAGTTGTCTCCTGTCATCCATGTGTTTAAATCAGGAAGTCTGCTCACACAACAGAAATATTTGTTACTTTCCATCTGATTCAGTCTAAACAGTATCTTCATTAAAGTAACAAATGAATTCATACTCAATTTGGAGAGTGTATCAGCTCCAGTGTTGCTGGTTTAGTCTACCAGCTGCTTTACACAGTTAACTTCTTACAAAGTCACCAAATTACATATTTAAATCATGAAATTATATATTCTTGTATGACTCTTCTTAGTTTATATGAGACACTTCATATTATTATTATGTATATATATTATATCATATTATTATTCAATAATATTTGGCGTCTTCTTCTGTGTGATATGTCTATTCATTTATTTAACCTGTGTAACCCATTTTAATCTTGGTCAAATAAAGGTAGAAGGAAAAAACCAACAACTTTGTCACTTCAAAGGCCTTGTTACCCTCTTACAGCTACAGAGCAAAACCAATGCGGAAGATAGATGAATGATAACTCATGCAAAAGGAAAATACAACTCATCACTAATGTTTAATGTTTACTATGATTAAAGGTTATATGTAATTCTTACCAGATGTCTCCTTCTTGGCATTTCTTGAAAGCATTAAAATATAACTCCATAACAGAATTTATTTAAAAAAACACCACCACCACCACTACTACTACTACTACTACTACTACTACCCACACTATGAAATCATATTGATGAAACTTAATGGGCACAAATGTAAACTGCAACTAATAACACCATTAAAAATGGCTCAAACGTCTTTTAACTTCTTATCCTGATAATTTGATATTAGAAATGTCATCTTATCATGAATAAATACTAAACTTGTATGAAATTAAAGGTTTACTTCCTCTTTGTTAACAGAAAGGGGCCAAAAGTCTGGGAGAAAGAGCCAATAGATGAAATTGTCTCCTTTCTTGACCATGGTACTGTAGAGAAGGACTCGCATGCAAAAAATGTTCACTGTTTCCCTGGTAAGTGTGTGTAGGTTAAGGTGACTTTGACTTAATAACAGGAATACAACTGGAAACAGTTAAAGGCCTCTCAGTAAAGCCACAGAGAAAGATGAGATTTAACAGCGACTTGTTCAACCATTTTTTCTGCATATTGTTGCTCTACAGTATCATATACCTCTGGAATAACACGAAGAAGCAAACACCATTTTCAAGGAGAGAAAATTCTGAAGTTTTGTCGTCAATAAAGAAGAGAGTTCAGAGGAGAGAATATAACATAAAAGATCATCATATTGCAGTACAGAGCAGACACTGTCCTAGTGTGATCTTTTCTGCAAATTTTTTTTACACTTTTTTACACAAACAGGCAACTAAATTATTAAGTGGCCAACAGGTTATATATTTTAAAATAATGTAAGAATTCTAGTACAATCATTTTCTTTCTCAAGAGGAAAAACTTGCCATTAGCAGATATTTTAATCACTGTGTTATTTTGCAAATATTACTGGGTTTCATTTACTTTTTCTTCTTTTTTTACTAAGCTATTCTTAGTTCAGTGCAGAGAGAGGAGAAATGGAAAAGAAATGCACTTAAAAAAAAAAGATGAAGCAAACTTTCTAAACAAATAGGTAATATCTATTGGTATGCAAAATTTCTAAGAGACTAGACATGTTTAGTTTTAAAATCTGTATAAATTTTCAGCTTACATAGGTTTAATATATTTTAATAATTTTTTAAGACCTTAATTTTTCATTGAGAAAGAATACATGTGGAAGGTTTAAATATTCTTAATCATTAATAAAATATCTTGAAGAGATGTCAGTAAGAATTTCCACATTCTTTATACTTCTAAATCTCACAGGCTGAGTATTTGAATCTTATTTGATAGATTGAGGAAGAGTTTATACTTCTTCATACTTCTAAATCTCACAGGCTGAGAATTTGATTCTTATTTTGAAGACTGAGGAAGAGTTACATGCGTTTTACTTCTAGTTTTATATAAGAGCAGTGACATCTAGCAGTGATTTGCTTTCTTTAGTCTCTTAACAATTTAAATCCACTATCTCAGATATGTTATTCTACATGGTTATTCATAAAGTTTGTTAAAAGATGGTATCCTACAAAGTGACGGAACTTCTTATAAGATAGGGGTTCGTCCTGGTTTCGGCTGGGATAGAGTTAATTTTCTTTCCAGTAGCTGGTATAGTGTGATGCTTTGGGTTCAGTATGAGAAGAATATTGATAACACGTTGATGTTTTCAGTTGTTGCTAAGCAGTGTTTATTCTAAAGTCAAGGATTTTTCAGCATCTCATGCCCAGTGCCCAGCTGGCAAGAAGGCTGGAGCAGCACAAGAAGCTGGGAGGGGACACAGCCAGGGCAGCTGACCCAAACTGGCCAACAGGGTATTCCATACCTTGTGACATCATGTCCAGTGTATAAACGGGGGGAAGTTGGCCTGGGGGGGATCGCTGCTCAGGAGCTAACTGGGCATCAGTCGGCGAGTGGTGAGCAATTGCATTGTGCATCACTTGTTTTGCATATTCAAATTCTTATTCTTATTATTAAATTTCTTCCTTTCTGTCCTATTAAACTGTCTTTATCTGAACCCACAAGTTTTACTTTTTCCCGATTCTCTCCCCCATCCCACTGGGCGGGTGGGGAGTGAGTGAGCATCTGCGTGGTGCTTAGTTGCTGGCTGGGGTTAAACCACGACAGAAATTTATCTCGTGAGAGAAGAGTGGTGAAAGTGTGACGGAACAACATACAACCATGGAAGCGGTTACCCTTTCTATAGGGTAAAGGCTATACTTTTTCAATAGATCACATTTTTTGTCACTGCACTTTCTCTCAAAATGTCTCCAACTTCTAAAAAAGAAAAAAGAATCAATGGTAATAGCACATGGATAAATGTGCCATGTTAACACCCTAAAATATAAGTCACTTTTTGAGATTAGTTTTAAATCCTAGGTAATACTTTCCTATTGGAGGGAGAAATTACCTTGCATTTTTTCACATTTTAAGATTGTCTGTCTAAACGTTTTATATTGCTTTCTCTGTAATTATTTTTAAAGTGTTCTCCCTCCATAGTTTAACACAACCAAACTTGCAGGTAGCATAGGGATATAAACCAACTGAAAATGTATTTTGACTTTGAATGTTAACCTTCTTAAGACAAACCCTTCCAGGAAAAGTTCTGATTCCCTTCAGCTAAATTTTATGAGGAAATTTTTATTAATGTCTCATCAATTTCCCTCCATTATATTTATAACTACTTACTTCAAGTAGGGTACAATAACTTCCACTTAAAGAACATGTTATGAAAACACTTTAGGCAAAGATTATGATTCTTTGTTCTCCTTTCTCTTCTGGAATATGATAAAAGATAATGTTCGCAGGCTCGTGAGAAGCATTTCCACATTCCTTTTATTAACCGCTCATGAGCATGAATCTTAACTGTGTGGTAAATTAGGTTTCACCATTCTATATTGGTCAAAATTCCTGATTTGAAGAATACCAGCTTTGTGAAGTATTTGTATCTTCTTAAAAGAAAACCGTCAGTTCTTGCTCTCAAGTCCAGACCTAATTACAGACCCCTTAGTAGGGATAAACTACGAATCATATTGACTAAAGGCAAACACAATTCCAATAGAAAAATGTTTTCAGATTCTACTTATTTATGTCAGTGAAAGCCATCACCTGCCAGACTGACTTCCACCTTGTTTATATTGATTCTCAGCCAATTTTCTCATTAAAAAACAAAGTGGTTACAGAATTTCAGTCTTAATGGATTTAAGATAAAAAGCCACATTTCGCTACATGGAGAACAAGTGAAAATTCTATAGCAGTTAGAAGAATTTACCTTCTGAGTATATAACAAATATCTTTGAAATTATTTCCATCTTGCAGAAAAAGTCCTTTTCTACCTGTTATAAAAATTTGGTTTTCTATGCTTTTTTTAAGAAAGAAAGATAAAAAGTGAGGTGACACAAAAGAGAAAAATATTTTTTATCTTGTTACTTTCTGTTAATGTTCTATCAATCCAATAATCTAGAAAAAAAAA
>JAVJGG010000005.1:19528147-19539790 GCA_035590195.1 Aviceda cuculoides | reverse complement strand
AAAAATTCTTTCTGATAATTCCTAAAGTTTTGGTGGGGTTTCTTTCCAAATGAAAACAATAACGAGGGGAGTGAAAGAGAGAGAAAGTCAGAAAAGTCAGGAAATGCTTATCATCATAGCATGGAACAACATTTGAAGTTTATTTGATGGATATTTATCCATAAAAATAGTTGACAGACAAAAAGAAATGTTGACTCAAAATGGAAAGTGAAAAACTCTAAAAGGGCCTTAAAACCAAAATATAAAGAGAGACTTGAATTTTCTCCCTCTTTTTTTTCCAAACAAATATGATCTTGGTCAGTAGGTTATCTGTATCTATTATTTATGATAATATGGTTATCTTTGGCCTTTCAGAGATTTTTTTTTGTTGAAAAAATTTCTACACTAAAAAATAAATAAATCTCAGCTCTACAGATTAATGCTAATGCCAGCAGAATTAAAACAGAGGCCTATAACTTTTGCAATAATGACACAGTCATATATATGTAAGTACATAGTCTGCTGGTGGTCAAAATGACAAGTATTATTATTGTATTTTGTTTGAGTTCTTAATGTCTTGAAATTTTTAATGAGGAAATGCATCTTTTTGTGTTCATTCACATAAACTTGTTTTCCTGGAAGAAAGTGTAAGAAAAAGAATTACAGCTTCTGGCAGCTATAAGTGCTTGAGATTTGGAATGTATTTGTACTCCAGCTTTCCTAATTTTCCCCAATAAAACTATGACCTTAAATGCTATATATTTGGGATTTTGTCTTAAAACCTGTATCAGATTTCTCAGAAGCTTAGGAACTCAAGAGCCTGAGTCAGCCTGTCTTGACCTGATATAGTCATTCTTGTATCTTTTTCTGAGACAATGGTAGTGTTGATCTGTTCAGAGGTTTAGACAGTAGAAAACTTATTTTGTCAGGCACATCAGCTAAACAAACACTTACAACCATAGAACTGAACTTTTTCTTTTCGGTGATAACATTAGATTGGAAGAAAGATGCTGTTTGTTCCTTGACCCAATAATCTTGCACTAGCAAGCACACTTGATGAGAATCACCAGCTATTGAACTCCTTTTTTCTCCTTTAGCTATTGCTCATTACTATAGATGGAAGAATTTGTTAAGCGCTGATATGTTTATCACTAGCAAGTCTTTCATTCAGTCTGCTTGAGAAGTTAAAGCTAGCAGTGAGTTAGAATGTCATTAATGAGGCTAGCAGAAACACCAAAGAAGCACCATCTTAGAGTCAAGTAAAGGTACTTAAAATTCCAATCTAACAAAAATTATCAACTCAGCCAGATTCATGCCATGTAACTGCAGGTAACTAAAAGCTAATTGTCTAATTTAAGATAACCATCTAAGCTCTGCTTTCACTCATAGATAACATCTTTGAAAGATCTAGTGTGGTGACTTATCCTTGGCTGGCTGCCAGATGACAACCAAGCTCCTTTCTCACTCTCCACCTCAACAGAATGGTGGAGAAAAAAGGGTGAAAAAAGCTCATGGGTTGAGATAAAAACAGGGTGATTACTTACCAGTTACCACCACAGGCAAAACAAGCTCAACTTAAGGAAGAGTAATTTAATTTTTTGTCAATTAAAAATAGAGTAGGATGATGAGAAACAAAGACAAAACTAAAACCACCTCCCCTCCACCTCCCCCTTCTTCCCAGGTTCAACTACACTCACAACTCTTCTACCTCTTCCCACCCCAAGTAGCACAGGGGTATGAGGAATGGGGGCTGCAGCCAGTTCATAACACTTCCCCTCTGCCACTCCTTCCTCTTCACACTTTTCCCCTGCTCTGGCATGGGTTCCCTGCCATGAGATACAGCCCTTCACCAACTTCTCCAACATCGGTCCTTCCAACGGGCTGCAGTTCTTCAAGAACTGCTCCAGCATGGGTCCTCTGCATGGGGTGCAGTCCTTCAGGTACAGACTGCTCCAGCATGGGTCCCCCACAGGCTGCTGTTCCTGCCAGGAACCTGCTCCAGCGTGGGCGCTCCATGGGCTGCAGCTTCCTTCAGGGCATCTCCATCTGCTCCAGTGTGGGTTCCTTCACAGGCTGCAGGTAGAGATCTGCTCCACCATAGCCCTCCATGGGCTGCAGGGGCACAACCTGCTTCACCGTGGTCTTCTCCACGGGCTGCAGAGGAACCTCAGCTCTGGCACCTGAGGCAGCTCCTTCCTCACTGACCTTGGAGTCTGTGGCGTTGTTTCTCTCACATTTTTCTCACTCCCCTCTCACAGCTGCTGCATAGTGTTTTTTAATATTTCTTAAACATGTTTTCACAGAGGCACCACCAGCTCAGCTGATGGGCTCAGCTGTGCCCTTCAGTGGGTCCATTTGAATTGGCTGGAACCATCTGTGTCCAGAACAGGGCAGCCTTGGCCTCTTTTCACAGAGGCCACCCCTGCAGCACTCTTGCTACCAAAACCTTGCCACATAAACCCAATACATCTAGACATGTCTAAAGAGAGATTTATGCCATTCCAGTATAAGTCTCAGTGACATTTTTAAGAAGTGTCTCAGGGATGAGTTGAAGAAAGAGGAGTAGTTTAACCAGAGCAGTTTACCTCAGTGTGATCTGGTGTTAAATGAGAGCACCTTGTTTCTGAATTAATCTCAGAAGTGTTTGAGCGTCAAGGAACTGATAGCTCCATGGATATTTTGAACAACACATTCAAAAGTAATCTTGAAGTGACTGGGTTTTGGCTAAACATGATTAGGGAACACTTGCATTTTTTCATAGTTTTCCAGCAAATCAAGTTTTTCACTTAGTTCTGCTTTACCTTACTTATTTTTCCTAAATCCAAAATACAAAGTAAAACTCAAGAAGCTTTGATTCCCACATGTATAGAATAATAATTAAAATTTGCCTTCAGAAGCCTCTATAAAGCAAACTAACCAACTTCATAGTTTCATCGAGTTACGGTTTAAAGAAAGTTTTAGAATTTGTTTTGTCTTCAGAAACTCTACAAAGCAACTGATGGTGTTTCAGCACTTTGGTAAGCAGCATGTCAGTCACAATGAAAGACTACTATCACAAATAGTACACTGTCAAATCAGGGAATTACAGCCCTAGTGGAGTTATACAGAAACTTTCATACATACCTGATCAGAAAAACCCTTTCTCTACTTCTTTCCCCAGTTTCTTTTAAATTGCAAGTTTTTTAGAAATTGATGGTGAGTCTTTATAAATGTTCTCCTGGACTTTGTTCAGAAGTTCAAACCAGTCTGGGAGTTAGGGGAGACATCTGATGAAACCTTAAGACCTTGAAAATAAAAAGAGTATTTTCTCAAAGTTTTATGAAAGGTGCCAGGCTCTGTCAAGTATTACAATTATTATAAGGTTTAAAAGATAGGCATAGAGGTTATATAATATTTTGCTTAGGAAGAAATATACAGCTAGAAAACAGAAGAATCAACCCATCGCCTTACATAATAGTAAGTTCAAGATTTTTAGGAGAATGTTGCCTTTTGGAGGAGCTTCTGTTGAAACTTATCAAATGCTGAGAGAATGAGAAGAATTTATTCAACCATAAGGAAACTGGTCATTAAAAAGGACCTGGAGATTAGGTTTCAAAAGTTATTTACTGCCAAATGCACTGTTAAACTCACTGAATTATATTTATGAGCAGCACTGTATTTCTGGTTTTACAGTATTTTTGTATGTTGTAAAATCTGAGAATAAAATCTTCAGTTTACTTATGAAAAGTATTCCCTGAGTAAATGTCATACAGAGATCAAAGTGTATTCTAAAAATACAGTAGGCCTTATGTTTCTTATCATTTTCCTGGTAATACTGGCATATTATGTTCTTATTGCCACAGTTATATTGCTCTTGGAATTTTTGACTAATTCTACTGTTATGATTTTGTTATCCTTTTCTGTTAACATAACAGCATTTTCATTTGGGGGGGGGGGGGCGGAATCAAAACACATTTTGTGATTAGCCACTGGGGCCACAAGGCATCTTGTAACTTGTAAATCAGAATGTGGTGGTGATGGTATTATATGAAATCAATTATACTATGTTAAAAAACCCCAACCAAACAAACAAAAACACCAAAAAACAAAAACCCTGTTGAAATGTCCCTTTATGACATCTGTCCATGCTCATAAAATGTTCTACAGTTTAATGGTCTTTGTGTAGCTCTTTCAGTGCTTATTCACAGCTACTTTTCAAGATCCATGTCAGAGAGACCTTGACAGGTAATTTTGCATAGAAATACCCAGAGAGTTCACATGACCTCAAATGATGTATAGGAGGAAATGTTTCAAAACTACTAACCTCCTTTTACTACTTTTTTTTTCAATAAAACAATCTATTCTTTAACCCTGACAGACCTTTGTAATTCGCCCTTTCCCTAACTTAAGACAAAAAGGCCACACTGATAGCTCTGATGATTCAACATCATATCTTCTAACAACATCTTTTAAGCATCTCCTTTCACAGACTGAATGTTGCTTCCTAATTTCTCTGCTTTTTCTACTAGTATGTAGCACTTTTACAGCAAATATATCAATACAAATAGCTGAAACATCAGTCTTGTTAACCTTGATAAAAGTCTCATTGACTTCAGTGTAGTAAAATTCCTCTCGTAGCTGGCTTGCTTAGAAACATTTTGAGACACATAGATTGAGTTTTTTCCTTCTTCTCTTCCTAGAAAAACTTGAGCATTATTTCTTTCATCTTTTAGTTCATATCTTCAAAATTTTCTAGTAAATTTTGTAATCAAATAGTCCATTGACAGAGAGACTTGAATGAAACAGGAACCGATTGATTGATTATTCTTTATAAACATGTAACAATTAAGAATATTTTTCTTCACATCCAGTGAAAGACAAAGCATTCTGATACTCTTTTCTTTGTAATTGAACCTTTGAAGAGTAGATTTTAATAAACATAAACATACACAAACGTAAAGGGGGGGTCCAAAAGTAAAATCCCTCTTTCACTATCAAAATAATTAAACTGAAAAGTATGGTTATTTCTCCTGCTCTAATGAAAAACAGCAAATGTTGTCATAGTGGGTCAAATTTATGTGTAAACTGAGCTCTTATTTTCAGCAAACAAAAAATATTGGTGATATATATGTTATCTTACACTCAGCATTACTTCCAATGGAAAGAAACTGGTGTAGAAGAAGATCACGAAGGGAAAAAAAAGCAATAAAACATATAATTGTCTTCCATGAAAATAAATGAGATCACTACTTCAAACCATACTGATGGGTTATAAGCTGATGATTTAGACAAAAACTAAGAACAAAAAAACTATTCATAGAGAATTCATAGATACTATCAATATAGTTTTTGATGCTGACACCACATAAAAAAGTTTTGCTACAGAACCTGACAATCACACAAGAGGAATAAGTCTAATGTATTGTATTCAGGAGTCTAAAACCACCTTTCACTATGACCTTGAAACTCTACAACAGAAGATGAGCAAAAAAAGCTGAGTGTTACTTGGAAATCTTTGTTTCAACAGCCAAAAGCAGTTGCAGTACAAAACATGATCTAGATGAACACGTAACATTTCATCAGCTCTTATTGTCCTCTACTCACTCAGCTGCTTCTTGTTTCAGTTTGGATTTCTGTGCCTTCTGGAGCGGTACAATCTCTGTATATATTTGTTCAAGAAACATCAGTTCTTCAGGAGGGCCTTTTTAATTTCCTGAAAGAGAACATAATTAATAAGAACATCATTACTACATACAATGAAATACAGCATAGTTGACACAAAATAACGCATCATGTTTGAGAAGTATTAAATCCTTATTCCACAAATGTAGAAAGGATAAGTTTAAATAACAGAAATCAACTTTGGTTAACAGATTGTAAAGTTACAATTATGAGAGTCTCTGTACTGAACTTTAATCCTTAGCTATTTGGAGGTATCTAGAGTTATCTCTGTTTTTTCATTATAATAATTTTTTTATTACATACATTGTTTCTGTGTTTCAGAATGGCTTGATGTTGCACTACTTTGATTTTTGAGATAATGCTTACATTTTTTACCTATGAAACACATTAACAATTTGCTTTCTATCTTGCTTTACACACACACTTAGTAACTTGCTTGCATGTGGCCAGGGAAAGAGCAATGTTTTTGTTTAAGCTCTTCCTTCTATCTACAGTGAGCCAAAGATATGCTAAATGAGGCCATATTGTTTTATCAATCTCCTTTTGTTGCTGGTAAATACGTAGCTGAAAATAAACTATGCTTCCTCATACTCTGACATGTTGACTGGGAACTAGCCCTCCACATGCTCTGATAACATGAAACAGCTTGAATATTGCTTAGTCAATAGAATTTGCCAAAACACTTCAAAAATAAATCATCAAACAGTATTTTGGGCTCCATTAAGGGGAAAAAAAAGAAAAAGAAAAAGAAAAAAAAAGCTTTTCTGTCAATATGTGAAGTGATACTCACAGGTTATTTCCAAAATTGAATCTATTTTCCTTTTTAAGGAATCCAGTTCATTTTAAAAGCCAGCCACACAGTGATGGAAATAGTGGAAAATTGCAGCCATTAAGCGCAGACAGGAAATGTGTGCGCCAGCTTTAGCTCAACATGAAAATTAAATCCAAACTGCTACAAACTAGGTCTGGGTTTAATGTTAATTGCTCACATGCCCTCAATACAAATTATTCACACTAATGTACTGCATTAGCCAAGCCTGTCACTTCTACAATTGTTTGTTGTTGTTGTTGTTTTGTAAATGCCATCTCATTTTGTGTCCATTGTGGGAATTTAGGTAAGCTGCTTTAGTTGTAAGAAAGTTCTGAGCATAACATTTAAGGCTGCTGCAGCAGTTTCATGGATCATTAACAATTTGCTAATATTGTTTTAGCTTGCAAATTAGTGCAGCTTAGTGACTAAGAAAAGGTTCCATAGCTGTCATCAATCAGACTAAAATTCTTCATGCATGAGATGAAAAACGATTTTTAGCCTTTAAGACTCAGACAGCAATTACTGTAACAAAAAAAAAAAAAAAAAAGTGTGGGGTGAGGGGAGGAGTGTGAAGAGGAGAAAGAAAGCTGTATAAATGCTGTTCGCAATTCTATTAAATTTATTTCTTGTTGCAATAGAAAAGAACTAACACATTCAGTGTAACCATGCCTTAGCATCCTGCTATACTAATGAAATGACAAACTTTAGAGGGAAAAAAGAGAACCTGTCCTAGGAAATGACAAGAGATTAGTGAATAAAGAAAGAGAAAAACAAAACCAAAAACAAACAAAGAAAAAAAAACCCAAAACCAAAAAGAAAAAGAAAACCAAAACAAACCCAAATCCCAAACGTGGGAGTTTAGAAATATATTTCCTTCAGCCATCCACCCACTCCTTTCGTATTTGCTCTTGAACATTTGAGTGACTGAGTTTTACTCACACGGATGCTCACAGAAGCCAAGTCCTTAGCTTCCGTCCTCTAGTACTCACACAGACAGCAAATTTTAAACACCATGTGTACACACATCTTCATGGAAGAGGAAAATGTCAGTCTTAGATTGTCTTGGCAGAGTCCTACAGCAGTAGAGTTAGGAAGCCAACAAGCACTTCCTGGGGACCAGTCAATAACTAAGTTGTTATCACTGAATTTCTTCAGAGCAAATAGCAGTTTGAGTCCACACAGTGTGAATGTACAGCTCACAATGGGGTTTCTTTGCCTGCCTCTCCAGCAGAGCAGAGGGCAAGGACAGATGCATTATAGAGAGCAGCAAGGCAGAAACTCTGGTGAGTTATGCTACTCCCTTGTAGCATAAGGTAGTATGTGATCAGTGTCTTCAGCTTCACTTATACCAGCAAAAAAACAGATTTCTCATCAGGTTGTTTTTCATTTTGTTTTTAACCAAGTCCTCTCACTCCAAAATATTTTTCTCTCATCCATCATCTTTAAATTTATTCATACTCTTTTTTCCTATTGCCTTCTCTACACACCTCCTTGCAGCCTTTTCCAGTTTCGCACTTTCACAAAACTTCCCATCAAATCTTCCCCTTTCCCATTGCTCTACTCTGTCCCTTCTGGTATCTGTCTTGATCTCATCTACCTCATTGTTGCTCTACAGTCCTCTCTTTCAAATATTTCAGTTCTTTATGGAACCTCATAAAGCCTATCCATCTACATACAAACTGCATTAAAGAAACAGAGAAAGTACAATATAAAGTGACAGCACTATCATTGTGATAATACCTTTTGTCTTCTTCAAATTAAATACTTCTCTTTGTATCAGGGATTGTACAGGTTGTTTTTCACTTGTCAATCAGAAATATGGACAGAAAAGGGCATGTGTTTGTACAGCAGACACTGAAGTTCTCACCTGTGTTTTGCTCAAAACCCTGATGCCTCTGGTAGAGAGGTGGGGCATTAATCTGAGAACAGGCATCATTGTAGTGCCATCATATTTTGTAAAGTTCTGTCAAGGCCACTGGAAAGAAAGGCCTACATTTTCAAATTTATCAAAATGCTTTTCAGGATAAGAGTTCTTTGTGTTTAGGGAGAGATGGAACTTAAGTGTCAGACATATCCATAAGACTCCATAAACAATCCATAACTCAGTATTAGTAATCAAGATCACGCATAAACACAGGAAACATATTGAGACAGAACACTATTTTATCACTCTACCACAAGCTAGAATCTTAAGATGATCAATATTTTCTAAAAAAAGGAGACCAGTGTAACCAAAAATAAGGAAGTTTTAAAATAACCTTTTTTAACATTTCTTTTTGGGCCTATGTTAACAAGACATTGACTCATTCCACTTTTTCCTGCCTTCTAAAATATTTTAATTCTGTCTATTTTACAAGTGTCTCAGATGGGTTATCTTTCTGAGGAACAGAAATCATACCATATAATTTATGTGATGAACCAAAAGTCAAAACAACTCTTTTTAATTGGACAACTTCAAAATTGTTGCAGTCAATAAATACAGTAAGAAGCCAGAGAAAAAGAAATGGACAAACACGTTTTGTGAACAAGAAATAAAAGTTTTGATAAGTTATTTGATAGAAATTATTTGCTTAGCTTTCTTTTAAGATATTAGTTAATTTAATAAGGAAGTAATTAGATTTATCAGACAGAAAATTTTGATTAACCATTATTATAACAAGGCTTTTAGTGTCATTTTTTTAAAAGATGTATTTTAAAACAGTTAAAAAAATTACCAGGTCTGTTTTCAAATTCAGCCTAACTTAATGTGAAAGGAATGATCTTATAATTAAGTAGTGCCATCAAAGTGCATAGTTATCTGTGTTACATCTATGTCAAATAATGCGGTAAGTACATGGAGTTAGAATCTTGTGCTTAAGTTTTATGCTAAAGACTACTCCCAGCTGACTTGATGGTACACAAAATAATCATGGTTATCATGTCATAATTGGCAGATGTGAAACTGGATAGATCTCCACCTTTGTACCAAAAGTTTGCAATGCCAAGAATTTTAGTGAGCTTGTTAATTAAAATAAGGGTCATAATTTCAAGTATTTTTTTAAGTTTCTCTAAAACTGTTGAATTTTGAATTTGGGAACAATAAAAAAAATACTGGCACTTACTGAGACGGTGAGAAGCAATATATAAAATAATGTTTCAATAAAGATTTTAACTGCTTTTTAACATTGTCATTTTGAATGTTTTGCACAGTTATATGCAAAAGAGCTTGTGAAATCAGGTGATTGCATCTTAATATTTCACCTTGATTGCAATAAAAGATTTCAGTATAAACAAGAATCTTAATATGCCAAGAAGTTTAGTTAATCACATTCCACATTTCAGAAAGTCTTAAACTGTACATAGATAACATTTTCTTGGTATGTTAAGTGTTAATTACACTTCTGGTAGTGTAGACCCTACATATATTTCTAATTATGACATTTATAATCAAATTATCCTACAGAACAGTTATTACAGCTAGATTTATTTTAGACCCCTGCTGTATCTGAACAACATAATGCAATCCATCAATCAAAAAAGTAATAATTTATTGCTGTTTCTTCCCATTTATAAGGACATTTTTTTATCAGCTTGACAAAATGAGTTATGAGTCCTATTTTTCAGATTTCACTTTCCTTTAAAAGTTAATTTAGTAACATCAGATACAAAAAATTAAAAATAAAAAAAAAAATAATAATAACTTTTTTAGAAAGGACGCAGAGAAAGAAAGCACCTCTCTCAAAATTTCCAAAACAGTGCCTTTTATATGTTGTATTTACTTATGTCATAGATCTGGTGTTCTGTTTTACCTAACAAGAACATGTTATATGTTCTAGTAAAATAATTTCTTTTGTAGTTAACTTATATATTATAGGGTGCAAATCTTTGCTCTCAATAAATAAATAACCAATATTTATGCATTTAGTGCAAGAAAAAAAATGATATGAAGTTCTTCATTATTATGACACTTACTATATACAATATAGTATATTATTATATAACACAATATACACTTACTATATTACAGATTTCCCAGTTAACATTTCAGAAAATTATTAGTGAAACATTTAATTCAACAAGTGGTGGTGAAAATATCTAAAATGGTAATCAGTAGAGGTGTTTTAATTTTATCTCTGGGTTGTACAATTTGTCTTTCCCTATTACCAGACACAGAGTATTTATTTATTCCTTTTTTATGTGTTTATTTAGTTAAAAAGATTCTATTCCCATCTAAATTATTACACAACTCCAAACTTCCAGCATAGCAGCCATGTTGAGCACTGATGAATTAAAAAATAAAAAAACCCCTCAGCTTACGGTAAGTTAACTTTTCTCCATACCACACAGAATGGAAATAGAATAGAAAACAATAATGTTTCTAATACATTATCTCCTTATGGATAAGCAATTAAGGATGACTCTCATGGAGCAGGCTTAATAAACTTTCCAGTATTTATATGATACAGATGCTTCATAAATAATCTTTAAGTATTATTCTGGTGTATTTAGGTCTTCTAAAGTATAATGATAAAATTAATTAAAGAAGATAACTTTACTGGCTTTCTTGAAAATACTAGTGCAAAGACAGAGTTTTCTACGAGGAATTTGTTTTGTTTATAAACCAACTCTTATTTGAATTTTTTACAATTAATGGAAAAATCTGCCAGTTCTCAGGGCTGCATGAATTAGGCATAAACATCAGTAGCCTGACTGTACCAGTCAAAATAGTGACCTAATCAGTATTTAAGGCAAGGAAATCCTTGCCATCACACCCATCCAAAACTTTTCTGGCTTTTTAACTGTGCTAGAACTGAATTCTTTCTACTTTCAGCTGGCAAACACCAAAAAGCAAACACCAAGTATTGTATTATACCAATACAAAATGTTTCATTAAATTACTCAAATCATCCAAAACTCACTATGCTCCCTGCAGCTCTGTAGCAACAATATTCACTAGATCATAATTTACTTTAAAATAATTCACTAAACACAATACACTCACCAGAAGAATACTACCAACTGTAACGAGTGTAGACAATGTCTTTGCTGGACGTACTACTCTTTTTCCAAAAAGCTGGAATAATTTGTAGTTAATTCCTCATGATTCTTTTATATATGGAAACTATATTGCTTATTGACTAGGAATTTTACTATTTTTAGCATTGGATAAACTCAGCCTGTATATTGACAAAGGACATATAAATCTCATTAAA
>JAVJGG010000005.1:19510030-19528047 GCA_035590195.1 Aviceda cuculoides | reverse complement strand
CACATGGGAATCTTTATAAGAGTTTATTTGTCCCGTAAACATAGTGTAATAGGATCTAATAGAATATGTGCTGTAATGGAAATTGTGTTAAGACTTCAGTAATGCTTTGAAAATTTTTCAGCTGTATATATTTAAAGTTTCTTTTTCCACAAAACCTTCATGCATATTTTGACAGCAAACATAGTCAGTAAAATACTATTCTAAAAATTCAATATAAAAGTATCATCATTACTTAATAAATAATCCTACACTTAATGTCGCATCTTATAGTACCCAACAACATATTGTAAATGTACATTGCTCAAACTATGCTTAAAACTCTATTGTGGGCAGAATTACAAGAGAGCATTAACACCTTTCAGCACTCAAAATTTGTTAGTGTTCTAATTGCATGCCATAAAACAAAAAAAAAACCCTAAAACAACCACCAACTAAAAATACGATTTTATTTAATTGTTAATTGTTTATTATAAATGTTTTTGTAAAAGTAACTGACAGCGAATCTAGTCTCCATCTCTAATCAGTATTTTAACTGGGCTAAAACTCTCTTCAGAACGTGTTTTCAAAAATTAATAAACTACATGTCTAAAAGCAGACTAAGAGATGAAGAACAGTTCATTCACTGCTTCCTGGGCAGGAAGAAGGAGGACACAAATTAGTATCATTAAAAATCTCTTTCTACGGTCATTCTGAAGCTGGAAAGAAATTACACTTTCCAGATACTTGCTCTGTGTCTCCACCTTCAAAGAAATTTGGAGGGATACAGACGCGTTCTGTGGAATGATAAAAAGCCTCAAAGAACTAAAAGAAAGTTAGTAGTTTAACATAATAAAAAATTCAGGAGTACTTTTTTCCTCACAAGAGGACTAAACATGGGTGATGGTTTAGAAAAAGAGTCTTATGAAGACCATTAATGACCTAGAAAAGAGATCAGTTACTGACAAATATGGCATATATGTATATGTGTGTGTCATACACAAGTGTGTGTGTGTATATATATATATTTCAGTGTATGTGATATATATTTATCTCAGTTGTCAAGTTTGAGACTACTGTGAGGGGAGTGTTTAGAAGACTGAAAAATAAAGCAAGTTAAAACTAAAATTCATTAACACTTTGTACTAATGTTTAATTAAAACAAAAAATATATTATATGTATGTACTTACACTACAGAGCTGATGTTGCATAGCTAGTGCTGATAGGTACAGTCCTTGGAGGTACTTGGTCACTGAAGTTGAGGTGAGCAAGCTTCAGAGCTCTTTACTGAGAGAAGCTGGAACTGATGTGGGCTTGCCTTCTTTATTTTCTGTTTAGCTTCTTCATGTTTGATGGTTTTTTTCTGTTTTCAGACCTTCCCAAAATGGGACCTCATCTGCTACCAGCACCACTTCTTCTATTTTTAGTTTTGCCTGCCTTTCTTCTGTATTCAGCTGGATGCCCTGTCTACTTGCAGACACTTTTATAATTTGTGCGTCTTCTGGGGCAACTATATGTCTTTGCTACTTTGGAGCTCACATAATATGTACGCATTGTGATGGGAATGCCATCCTGTTGTTAACAAGTACTTGTATACTGCTAAAGTACTTGTCTACCACTGTTGGTCACACTACATTTGTACCATTTTGGTGTGTTCATATTTGTAAGAAAATTAATATTTATATATTTTGTAAGTAAATCAATATTAACTATATCCAGATTTATACAATTATAATTAATAGGTGTCACAGACTTCTGCTTTGGCAACAAAATGAGAGACAAATGAACATGTATTTTACATAATGTTATTCTTCCTTTTCCATATAAGTAAACCAAAAGACTTTTCTGTTTCACTGTGAGAAGAATCAAATACAATATATATCAAAACTTGCACATTTATTTGAGTTGGCTTTTATCTCTAATCTTAATAAACTTACCATTCATGGACATTGCTTGGATAACTTCATGCAAATTCTCCATGAGACATATTCCCAGGATATTGAAACTTTCTCAAAATAATACCACAGAAGAATGAGGATACAGCCCAAAAGTCACAGAAGTCAGAGGAAGCATAGATGAAACAAGCAAACAAACCAGAGCTGAAAATATTACTGGTTGGTTTATTACACTGGCTGAAATGCTGTGATGCCTCCAAATGTCAGGATGCTGGGAAGTTTGTGTGTGATCTGGATTCCATAGAACCACATCAAGTTTAATCAAAGAAGACTATCAGGCAGGTCAAGGTGAATATTCCCACTCTTCAGATTCAGTCTTAAAGGTTAGATTCACTTCATCTACCTGATCTCTGTAAAAAAGTTAAATTTACTTCATTTCCAGACTACATTTCTGTAAAAATTCTGAAGTCAAGAAAGCCAAGTTTAACTTTTGGATGAACATTTAGACCACTGAATATCTCTGCTATGCTAAAGGCTCTTTGTAACCCCTAAATATTTCAGCTAACTTGATTACTACTATACATTATGTTATTTTTATGTTTTCTAAACTCAACCTGACACGCACCTTCAGCTTTTGTGAACCTGCATGTGAGGTGATTTTGTCTACCTAGGGCTAGGTACAAGGCGGTTCTCACATCTAATAAACATATTTTATAATAAAAAATAAAACTATTTTAAACATCATGTTCTTCACTGAAAAAAACCAATCCCCCCGCCCCCCCCCCCCCAAAAAAAAAAAAAAGATATTTTAAGACCTTCAGAAATAATGAGACAGAAGCAAAAGAAGGCATCAAAAATAAGGAACAGGCTAAGAGACCTTTGGTAATTTTGTGTGGGGAAAGGCAAAATTTCAAGTCCCCAACCTGATAGATGACAGTTTGGCAAATATGACAGTCTCATTTAATCTCACTTTTGAAGATGTTCTTCTTTACATAAATAAAGAAATACACGCTGGATTAGCCAAGTTTTTCATACCCTACATGAGGAAAATGTTATTTAACTCTGGGATCAGTCTTACATTGGCCAAATAAATATTTAGTTGTACATACACATAAACTGCCAGCGGGATGAAATACTGAAAAAAAGAGATTCCTGATGAATTAGGGCACAAAGCTGGAATGAAAAACAGAACCTGTGAGGGAGGTACTCTGTGGTCACTAGATAGGTTTGCAGCCAGGACTCTCCTGCATAGTTCTTTTCTTATGTTCTTTAGTTTCAACTAAAACTTTGCTATAAGTGTCTTAAATAATTTGTTAAAGAAAATCCTGTCTACACTATCTACTAAGGGCTCTTAATGTCTTGTATTCTGATGGAGAAAAAATGGTTTGTTATTAATTTTCTGATGACCTTTATATAAGAATGGGAATAAACTCAATATGTTACAGAATAAAAACATTGATTTAAACCTAACCCTGGCTCCCAAGCTTCTCCTATATTTGCTGTCTCAGAGGGAAATATCTGTAAGATCAGATATGTATTCCCTTAGCCTAGGCAAGCATGATATATATGAAGCACTATTGATTTTGCTTCCAAATGAACACACAATAGAAAAGGTGGAATATATCAAGACATGATGTAACAAAGATCTCCCAGGATCAGAGGTGTATTTTGGAAAATTTGCCAGCTGTTTTGACATATAGGAACTTTCAGTATGCAATGTAGGTCATTTCTGTGTCAGTCCCAGGAAGAAAAAAAAAAAAAGAAAAGAAAAGAAAATGAGAACATAATTTCATACCTGGTTTTAAATTAAATTCAGTGTTCTACAAAGCCATTGATCCAGCAAATGAGCTTTCTGCTGACAGGGAACTACAAGCCTATGCTGCTCTGCGTGGAAAGGCAAGCCAGGAACTGGAAATCACAGCAGGCAGGCAGGGCAGCAGCTCTGCCACCAAGGGACACCATTTCAGAGTGCACATGCAAGAAGAGCAGAGGATTGGTGGCAGTGACCAGGGTCAGCCAACAGCCCTGTGATTGCCAGCCACATCCTTAGCAACCAGGAAACCAAGTCAGTGACGCCAGGTCAGGGACAGCAATGTGCAATACCGGGGAGAGGCACAGCTGCAAGAAAACTCACACAAGGACCTAGGGCAAGGACTTGAGCTTAAATACAGCTTCCACACAAAGGGGACAGAGATCCCAGAAGAGGCTCCCATAGCTGATTCTCACAGTTTATGTGTTTTCACTGCGGTTTCATCCCAGGTTACACAGCTGAGCCAAATCAGAGCTGATTTTGAACACAGATAGCCAAACCCATAGGCACTGGGGGAAGAGGCTGCAGAGCCTGTTAGTTCCCTCAGCATTTTGATACCTGCATGAGTCAATTTTTTTTTTCCAGTCAACAGGAGTTTAAATGCTGTGAGAGTTTAAATCCTCAGCCTTTGGAGAGGACAGGACATTTCACAGAAGCATAGCATTGCCTTGAGATTTCCAAAAGTTTTTCCTTTGATTTGGCTAAGGTCAGTACTGTACAACCATTTCAGTTTTGGCAGGTACTCAGATTGGAAGGCATAAAAAACCACACAAATAACAAAACAAATCTACCAATTAGCCACACACACACACACAAAATGTAGAGGTTTTTTATACAGTTTTGAAGAATCCCACTTTAACTTGCTTTGCAGATATGAAGAGTTAGGAAATAGAAATGTAAAAGTTCCATTTATCTAATCGATTTGCCATATTTTAGCCAGAAGAAAGCACTTTTCCAACTGTTTCAGTAGCACTTTCAAGATACTGTAATGCATTTAAACTGTTTCAATGAAATTTGATTATATTTGCTTGTTTAACAGTTCTACCAAATTGTGAACACTTTATCTCAAAGCTTATAAACAAAATTCATGACAAAAATTAATACAAATTCTTCACTGTGTTTTTTACACTGAAGAATCTTTTACTTTACAGATGGGTATATGTTAAAGTGTGTTATAGGAAACCTCTTTATTGCCATATTCCTTTACCACTTTAAATAAGAATCTTCTTTGAGCTGAAGTTTAGGAAGGAATGATTTTTAAGCTTTGGGAGCTGGGAAATGGCCACAAAATTTCTACAGCACATAGAAAAATGTCTCCCCAAATGTCTACTGATGTGGAGTGTGACTAACCTAAGATGTCAGACTCCTTTTCATCTGAGAGGGATTTTTTCTTTCTGCTAGGTTGACTTGGACACTATGATGTTTTGTTCCCTCCTTATCACAGAACACAGATATTGTTTGTCACCTGGACTGTAAATTTCATTGATCATACCACATAGCTTTCTACCCTAAGGTTATTGAGTTTGAGCACTAGCATCATGCATCTCAAATCTGCATATTGTAAACTTTATTTGTAGTATGTATTTTATTGATCAGCCAAGAGGTGATGCTCTAGTGTTTCTTCCCCTCCACAGTAATCCACAGACAAGTTTATTGAAGTCTTTCAAAAACAGAAGGGATTAAATATAGCCAAAGCATTTAAAAATAATAAATCCTTAAAAATTAAAGTCTGCAACACTGTTTCAGAGCATTGCTTCAATTACTGTGAAACTGTGATTTCTGGTTGTGGTTAATGATGTGGAAAGAGTATGTGATGAGGTCTAATGTCAGACCACCACCAGGTGCTATGAATTATGGAAGGAAGAGTTACCTACTTTAAGTCATTTATTGTTAAATAATACCCAGCCTGCTTCGACTGTATTCCTAACAGCCTCATTTTTACTTATGACACCTAACAAGATAAGGAACAAAGCCATTGAAGTCAATACATTTGTGTTAACACTACTCAAAGTAAATGAAAAGAAACACTTATTTTTTTTCACTTAAAAAAAACCCAACATGGTAAACATAGGTTAAAGTATAATGAAAGTGGTTTAGAAAGCCAAATTTGTTCCATTTTTTCTAGGACCAGCTCCACTTCAGGGGTATGAAAACTATTTTGGTAGAAATTCAGGTCCATATTACATTTCTACAGAGTAAATCAGAATCATACTGTTATATTCATGTCCAAAAGACAACAAAACCACCTCTGATATTCTACTCCTGTAATCACATCTGTAAAAGCATATTAGGAACATTTTGCTTTCACAAATTAAATGCAAATAAGCTAGCTGCAGAAGGAACAATGCATTAGAGAATCAGACCTATTGTCCACAGGAGGGATCTTCAGTAACTGCCCAACATTACAGAATTCCATCAAGGAAGGAAGAAGTGGTTTACAAATTACTAGGGACATTTTCCTTCATTAAAACAACCTAAATCACATCATTTAAGAAAAAACTTCTTATAGAGAGAAGTAATCTTCATTCTTTGGCAGGTTGCTGACCATTTAGGAGATCATTAGAAGTAGTCATAGTAATTTGGCTATTTAAGTTGAATATCTCTCTGCTAAGTGAAATACCCCCCATTAACATAATCAATTTAGAGTAACTCCCTTGAATTTGAAAATTATGTAATCTTATCCTTAGTTTTATGTTCAGTGATGTAGCTACAAGCTTGAAGACTATAAAAGAATTTCAGATATTGTATTTGTGAGCTTCTCATGTTCCCAGTTTCTGGGAACATGAAATGCTTTGCCAGAGCTCCTCTAACACCTTTTCTGGTAGAAACCAAAGATGTTGTAATCACAGCTAAACTGCTTCTGATATATTTCCTTTTCTTATCCTAACTAGTTTCCTAGTTTTCACTACTCGTTTTATGGTGAGATTCACCATGCCTGCAGGTTTGGGATTGATGATGTAGGTGGGATTGGGACTGAGATTTGTATTGGTCACCACCAAAGAAAATGACACTTGGCAGCCTCCAGTGTTGTCTCCTGCCCTTGGGCCAGGACCCCTTTACATCTCCCTGGGGCTGTCAGTCCCTGCCCCAGCAATACTGCATCAGGGCCACAGGACCAACCCTGGCCAGCCTCGGCCCGTCTCCAGCCCCATGGAGATGCCCAGTATCCCCAGCTGACCCCTGGCCTGCTCTGTGCCCTGGCTGGGGGAAGGCAGAGAAGGGACCCCAGCCAGAGCTTGCCCCACTGTCTTTGGCTTTTGGTGGTGAGACTGGCCCTGGCCATGATGTTCTGCCCTGACACCCCATGGGGAGTCCCCTTGGCCCCCAGCGCCTGGCCCAGGAGAGTCATCAACCCTCACAGTGCCCTCACACAAACCAGCAAGCTTTAGCTTTTAATGTTCTGACCAGAGGGGACCAATATTTGAGTTCCTTATGCATATTCTGTTTGGCGACTAAAGGTACATCATAGCCTTTATGTTATGATGTAAATAACTGCTTGTAATATATACCTTTCTCATGTACAGTATTTTGTCACTGCTTTCAACATGGAGTTAAACAAATCCCATTAGATTTTCAGAATCTCACTGGGGTTTCTTTGGTTGGCTCTGCCTAACAAGTGTTAGGCACCTCCTCAAGCAGGTCTTTCAAGGGATGTTAGGCTGGCACCAAAAAATGCCAAAACAGTTGGTTGGTTATATTTTATTTTATCACCTTGTAGACATGTGGCACTGTTCATGGGTTAGCCATCTTGTGTCCTGAATTAGGTCAGAACTGGAATTAGTCAGGTTATTGAAAGTCAGTATTCATATGATTCAACAGCGCTGGTTTTCTTGACTTTCTTTTTTTCAGACAAAGTAATCTATTTGAAATACCTGTTGTAGGATTACTGGCTCAGTCACACATGCACACACATACACATGAAGACGGGAGCAATAAATCTCACCAGGCATGTCACAGTACAGATAGCATCCTATTCTCAGTTATTACTTCAAACTTTTCTGATCAAAGATATGTCAGGGGGAAGTCATACCTTTTGGGTTAGCTTTCTTATGATCACAGGTAGCAGGCAGAGTCCTACAGCATGATTTTGATATGAGTGCTCTACAAAGACACAGATGAAACCGATTTTATCTTTAAGATTCAGAATTTCCTTAGGGAAATTGACAATATGATGTATTTTTTCCCTCTATACACTCTCTCACTGCTTGCCTAGGCAGTTCAAACCCGACTCTGTCCCAGTTCTGGACAACACACCACAGGGATCCCTGAACCCGAGCATAAACCTCATTTGGGTCAGAGTGGAGGAAGTACGCAGACTGAATTTGTAATTCTGAGTTTGAGATTCTGAGTCCTGGTGGCTAGGGGTAAAATCATAGTAGTCTTTTTCCTTAGAGATAAGGGCTTTCATACTGAGACTGCATTTTCACTTAGGCACTCCTCTGATGAGAAGTCTGCTTTAATTAACTGCAACAGAATCTAATTCCTAATCAGTTTAAGAGAAACAAACAAACAAAAAAAAAACAAATAAATCTTTCTGAAAATGATACAATATCATCGCATGAATTCTTACCTTAATGCAATGGTTCGCTTTAATCCCATCTTAATAAAAACTGATACACCTTCCTTATTTATAAAACTATAAGAAAATGTAAGTTGGAAAGACATTCAAATTCATGGACTGAAACTTTTAAAGCTGATTAGCAATTTCATACCAACATCTATTAATTTCAGAGAAAAATGTTTCCTAATTGATTAGACTGTTTTGAAATTGTTAGTCAACATGTCTAGAACCCTGTGGTGTTGCTATGACAGCCACTTTAAAGCCAAGGAAAGATTTATTTTCTATATGCTTGAAAAGGTCAGAGAGAAAAGTACTTACACAAGGACAATGCACACAGTTTTATATAAACACAACAAGGTAGTAAGTTCAAATATTTGCCCAAATAAAATAACTCTTGCCTGTCATTTTAAAAATGACCTTCCGATTAAAAGAGCATACCAAAGTATTTGCGATGAATTTGAAGAGGCAATAATTCAGTTTTTCACATAGACCAGTGAGACTGGGCATGTTTCACTCAGATTGGTTTGTTAAATATTTTATAGATCAGTTTTCTGCTTCTATTGAATTGGAGTGTAATCAACACGTAATATTTTCTTTACTGTCAAAGAACATGTCAAGAAGCTTTTTATATTTGATTATTTATTTCTAGGGTAGATAATTTATTCATCAGCATTACTTGGTTCCTGTACCTGTCTTCAAAAGCAATTTTAGTTGATGTAATCTAACAGAATTGTTATGATGAATCAACAAACCTGGCAATCTGAATAGAATAATCCTTAATGTTGGCTAGTAGAATGTATCAATTGCTTCTTGTCTTTCATAGAACAAAACAAAACAAAACAAAACAAAAATCCTCATACAAAAGGGGTTTCCAACCTGTCACTGATTTAATTGCTGATAGTAATATGCAAAAGTTGTTTATTACAAAAGATATTTTCAGCATATTATGATTATACTGGGTCTGGCTGGAATGGAGTTAACTTTCTTAATAACTTTGGATTTGTGACTAAACCAGTGGTGATAACACACCAACATTTTGGCTATTGCTGAACAGTGCTTGAGACGATGACAAGGCTTTCTCTTTTTCTCACTCTGCTCATCCTGCCTCTTCAACAAGTAGGCTGGGGGTGCACAAGAATTTGGGAGGGGATACAGATGGGACATCTAACCTGAACTGACCAAAGGGATGATCCATACCATATGACGTCCTGCTCAGCAATAAAGACTGCAGGGGAGGGTGTCTTCCAGGGTAGCTGTTGCTTAGAGATTGGCTGGGCATCCATCTGCCATTGGAGGTGGTAATTGCCTTTGCACGTTCTTTTTTCTCCTCTCATTCCTTCACTTATTGAACTGTCCTTATCTTGGTTCATGAGCTTTCTTGCTTTTGCTCTTCCTACTCTATTCCCCACTCCTGATAAGGGTGGGGGCGGGAGTGAGGGAGCAGCTGTGTGGGTGCATTGCTGCTGGTCAGAGTCAACCCACCACAATGATATATATACATACAGGTATTAAATACCTAAGCTAATATTGTAAATCATATTTTGATTATTCTGTACTTCGGTTACACAACCACATACAGACCTGTCTTAATAAACTGTTTCAGCCAGGTATATCTGCAAGGCCTGTTTTGCTGGTGATTTTGATATTTGCCTGCTCACTGATTAACAAGACACAACAAGATGATCTACCTGCCATTGTATCTATCCAGCTCTGCTTTTAGGAGTATCCAGGTATTCACACATCAGGTGAGTCTAGACCAACTGGCATCTCAGCTGAGCAAACTCACATCTGTAGACCATCCCAAAGCCACCCTATCATACATACCTCTTTGATGTTAAGTTAGTACTAGAGTCCATAAATCATTCAAAACAATATCTAGAAGACTTTGGCTTCTAGTATGTTCTAAACCACAATCCACAGAGCTGCCAACAGCAACCCTTCACAAACTATGTGCCAGTCCCTGAAAATCATTAGGATGTCTCACAAATGATAAAAATGGGCTGCTAAAAATTACATTTGGTACATTTACCTTTTTGTTCTGAATATATAATGTCCACGGTTTCATACTCTGCTCTCATGGGACACACAAATCTAATTTAAAAAGTAAAAACTAAAATCTTTACCAAAAAAAAAAAAAAGGACAGTAACTGAAATTTTAAACAGGAAATTAAACACAATGAAACGTCAAATAAAATCACAAAATTGATACCACTGTGCTTATACATGACTTAGTCCAAAAAACATTCAAATTAAATTACCACATAAACTAATGTCTAGCAAAGACTAGAAAAACTGAAAAAAAAAAAGAACTTGGATATTAGATAGAGTTTTTAGGGCATTCTTTTAAGGGATTTAAAATCATTCCCCTTTAGAAATATCTATAGTTTTGCATTTTTGTACATTTCTAGTTTTAAATATTTGAATACAATATATCTCAAAACAGTAAGGTTTAGAAACCATTTGACTGTTAAGGATGTCAGATTTTCAAATATCTCTGAAGAAAATAACACATGGTTTCTGAACAATTTTGCACAAGCATAATTCTCCTGTGCCTCTCCCTATATGCTTGTAACATTTGTGCTAAATTAATGAAGAGTGGTGATATACAACAAACTTTCATATACTGCTTATATTTTTTCCAATTGTACCAGCACACTAATTTGCAAGTCAAGTGCTATCCCCATATAAAGTTTCACACAATCATTTTCAGTGTCCATAGCTCTCCAATTATGATGAAGAATTTGCTTATTTCTAATTGGTTTTCATGCATATGAAAGCCTACTTTGTACTTATGGCCAGTTACCTCTGAAGACCATGCATTTTTGTTCAGAAAATGTGGCTGCAGAAGTATCAAACATATTCTTTAATAGGATTTAAACATATTTCTCTTCTAAAAGAAATCAAACAAAGTTACTCTTCTGGTTACACTTCTGATAATGATTTACGTTCAATCATATAAATTATATAGGTGATTATATAAAACTAATATTTTATTTTGTGTAAAACATTTTTTAAATCTTGATCTTTGAATATGTTCACATAATCTTTTCTAGACTGGGTTAGTCTTTCTGTAACATAAATCTGTGGCCTCTCTCTGACCATGATTCAACTGAGCTGGAGAACAGCCAACTCCAAAATGGATGCCAGCATAAATTGTCAGACTGGGGTATGCTGCCCTCATTTAACTCTCCAGCTTCCATCCAGGTACTACGAAACTATGCAACAGGACCAGCGAAAACTCAGATATAGTTGCCTGAGTTTGACTCACAGCTATTTCAGCTCACCATTACTACATGAAAAGGAGCACAATGGAGCAGTGTTCCTCTGGCAAACAAACTGCAGTTCCAGAGACTGATACGTGATTGCTAATTGGAAACTATAATGAAAACTTTTGCAAAATGCCTGTTTGGACATATGGTAGATCATAACCTTTAAGTGTTTACTACAAGCCTGTAACTGTATTTCTTTGACATGCCAAGGTGGAATCATGTTTCCAACAACAAAATAACAATTCCAAAATTTTTGCATTTTTGTTATTTTGTCACAATTTCTCCAATTCATGATTTCTCCAGTCTTTCCAGAATTCAGTACTCGTACATGTGCTTTAAGGTGTGCAATACCTTTTCCTCTGACCAAGAGAAAAAAAAATGAAGAAGAAAAGAAAAAACTTCTACAAGGGCTACAGTTCAACAGCGTCCTATGTTATGTTTTGTAATTGAAGCAGCACAGGTCAAGACTGCATCTGGCCGAGAAAATCAGCTTCTCCAACTGAGCTCTGGTCCCTCTTTTTTCAGGCAAAGGTTAAAGAACAAGAGAGTTTTCTCCTTTTGCTGAACAGGGCACTGGGGAAAGGCGCCATAGGAGAGAACCATTTCCTGATTTTCTGTAGGGGATGTCCTCTCTATAAGTCTTATTGCAGCTTACTCAAGCACCCAACACTTTGGTGAATAATCACTTTTTCTATTAGGAAAATTTAAACCTTTATCTGTGGTGGGGAAGGCAAACACGATCTTCCTTTTCAGGTGAGGAAAGATTTTTCTCTCAGTGCCCCAAATTATAATGATAATGTCAACCTCCCCCAAAATATTCTGATTTAAGGGGAAGATGATACTTGGAATAAGGGAGTTGTTTGTAGGCTGTTGGGAGTCTCTGTTACATGCAGATATGTTCATGGTTTCTCAGAGCAGTTGTTAGTTTGTCCACCATTTCAAAGAATATCTCTCTCTCCAAACGCTTATAAGGGATCCTTATAAGAATTGTTTTGCTTTTCCCTGTCAGTTCACATGAAATCCATCCATCTTTTGTGAAGGTTTCATTTTATTTTTGAGAAGTGAACAGAAATTAATTCAATTTTCACCCTATGTTGAGAACAGACCTATACACACATTTCATTAAGTTTGAAAACAATCAGAAGTGAGTCATCCATTTGTATCTCAGAGAACTTTTGAACAGGATCTCAGCAGTTGGAAGTATATTACCTGTCTATCTGCCACCTTCCTGCACAGGGAAGGAACAGCAATGTTTGTAGCAATTATTGTGAGTCAGGCACAGTCAGTACAGACTGTAAAAACCTTAACTGACTTTTTGCTCTTATAGAAGTAGGTAAAATATGATCAGCCAGCTGTCCCAAACAAAAGAATAGTTTTGGTGTGCTCAAGAAAATAAATAATTAAATGATGCAAACAGCATTTTGAACATTAACAAGGCAAATGTATCCAGAAGTGTCTGGAACAGATTGTGAGTGCCAAAAATGGCAACAGCAAATAAGAAAACAAAAATACAATTTGAATGGGCTAATCACTACCAAGGTTTTCTCTATCCAACCCTGTAAGTCACAAAAATTAAGAGTTTTGGGGGTACTTAGAGTACCTGAAAGACTGAGGGTGGGAGGGAGACAACATGACCCTGTACCAGGAGCCAAGACCATGTCTGCAACCTCTAGAGAAAGCAGGGAACAGAAGAGAGCCCAGGGGACCAGATGACCCTGTCCAGGACTAGGCACAGCACACTGACTCATCCTGCTTCTCTCAGGAACCATGGCATGTCTCCCACAAAATAGACAAGTCATGTAATTTGTAAAATTGCATAAATCTGTGATTAAAGTGGTTTAGTATCCAAATGGCTTTAAACTTCAAATTGTCTTTAGGTCTTAATCTGTGACAATGTGCCTAGCTATTGCTGTCATGAAGCAATATGTTTTCCAGTAAAACATCTGCTTTTCAGTTAGAAATGTGAAAGTCTGCATAATTAAACCACTTGCTTAATAAGTTAACGAAATCACTTTATATTATGTTAAAAAAAAACGTGACAAACTGTCCCACTAAATACTTCACTAATGAAAATCTGTAAAGGTCTTTAGTTTTAAAGAAGTATTCACATTCACACACAAATCAAGGCCTGGATTACAATGAAGAGAACAAATAATGTTCCAGAACATACAGAATAAACAATTCCTTAATTTGACTTAGTGAAGCATCTTGTTAATTCAGTTGAGTATACCTTTAAATTTTCATGTGTTGGTATATTTGCCCTAGGGACACAGCATGGCTTTTTCATTATTTCATTCTCTACTTTTGTACATATATATACAAGACCTATCACTGATGACCCAACAAAGTGGCTGTAGATGGCATCTAGTAATCTGAAATATGTTTGAGCCAGATACAGAGAAGGTTTAAATCAGCGTAGCTCTTGCAGCTGGCTGCCTGATGGGATTGTGTTCATTATCAAATATGGGTCATCTGTTTGGAAGATACCTTCAGTGACAATGCAGTTTTATTAACTACCACTTTCATCCATAGTAATGATATGTTTGGGTGAAATGTGTACTCATCTGAAACAGATTCTGTAGCTTTCAATGAAAATACACCCATCGCATAACAGAAGGCAGATCCTATGTGAATGTAATAATAATAATAACCACACAAATCAAAACAAAATCAGGGATCTATTGTACATCAGGATTTTGCATTTCCAAAGGGTGCGTGTGGGAGGAAATAGAGCTTTCTTAGTTCTGATATCTGGTTTCTTACGTGAATCCCATTTTCTCTCTTCCACCTTTGCATATAGAAAGAATCAATATATAAAAGGTTTTTTTTTCTTTCCAAGTTTCTTACTTTTCAGTCATTTCAAGACCATTACAGCTAGACCTTTGGTTTTAATTAACCAACTAAGTTTAACTAATTACAAAGTTTTTATTCTCCCTTTAATGTGTTAGGTAAATTCAAGAGAGAGAGATCTCTAATTATTTTTAACATGAGGAGTAGGGAAAAAGGTCTCATTTTATACATGCATACTTGAAGAAAAATGAAATAGACTGTGGTATAAGTTAAGTCTAGATTAGAAAAAAAGAACAGCTTATTTGTCATGTTAGTTCATCGTTATTTACTTAGGTACTGATGAACAAATCTCTAAGGGTTTGAAATCCTCATTTAAGTCCTCTAAGTGAAATTTTGTCCATAAACAAAAGGTTCGTGAAACCTTAAATAAGGGATCTTAAAATTCCAGGTGAAAAAAACAATGGGTTCATAAATATTTAAGAACAGTAGAGGTCAAGAAATGTGTTCTGAAGGAGAAGATGTGATTTTGGTACCTCTTATATTCTGCAATAAACAAATACAGTTATGATTTTTTTCTTCATGTTAAATGGAGAAGATATTTAGTCAAGTAGAAATCTTAAGAATCAAAGCCCTGCAATGGAAAACATTAAAATTTGGTTTGAACTAATAAACCCTTTGTAGTAAAATATAGTAATACTTTGTGTGTTTATCTTAAGCTGATTTTTTAATAACATACGTATCTGCGTTTGGAATGTGTTACAATTATACAAGTCAAGTGAAGGCAACCTCTAGAGTTGATGTGAAAGATCAAGGATAAAACCAGGAAAAATTATTAAATTAGTATGACATATACTTGTATACCAATGAATGAGGAAGAAGAAAAAACATCTGAAGCCATGAATTTAAGAATGTGCCTTTTAAACCAAGTATAGTTTAAAATATGGTTTGGTTATGGACTAGTTTCTATGATGGTACATTCATCACACAACTGAACTCATTATTCACACACAATTAGATTTAGTTAGGATAGGGACTCTTATGGACACTTTAATCATTTGCTTCATGAATTGAAAAGGGGCATGCATTTGATTTACTGTCATCTGAGTGGGTGATAAAGATCAGCTAGCTGATAAATGTTGCAAATGAATTTGCTGATCGAAGCTATCCTTTCATTTGTTTTGCACAATAATTAAAGATTAATTAAATCAGACATGCTTCTAATGAAAGACTCTTACCTGCAGTTCCCTTCATCCAACTGGAAAATACAAAACAGACCAAGATGAAAATTCTTCAAAGAATGAGGGCTTGGATAAACAAAAAAAAGGAATGTTTGTATTGTTCTGCGACTATTGATGCAAGCAATGTACAACATTTACACTCTGACTATTTAGAACAATAATTACTTTTGGACCTAACATTGGTAACATTCAAAAATGAGCACACAATCAATATAAAACTTGTAAAGGGGTTTTGCTTTGTTTTGGTTTAGTTTGGTTTGGTTTTTTAAGTGGAAATGAATTATATGTTTGACAGAGGTAAGCATAGACTTTAAACTGAACAACTTCTAAATCTACCAATGGTGCAGAATGAGAGCTCTTCTGATTAGTGAATAGAAAGTAGTTGCTTATTAAAGGCAGTCTTTTGAAATCTTCTGGTTTTTTCTGGTTCAAGTGCTTCACAGCAGTCAAGAAGGCATATTTGTTTGTCATGATCAATGCCCTAAATTAATCCTCAAAAAAAATTATACTCTTGGTAATTATTAACCAGGTTTGCTCAAATGTATGACTCTGTAATTAGGAACTTTCAATTAACATGAGATCTTTTTGTGCGTGTGTGTGTGTATATGTTGGACACTGCTGGCTGTAGGGCCTCTAATATGCCCATGTGTTTTTGTGTATTGCTGTTCCAGAACCTATCTGCTATACTCTGTGGTAGCTTCGCCATCACAATACATGGTGTCAGAGTTCAATTTCTTAACTCATGATTTAAACTCTTATGTTGTAAAGTACAAAATTAACAAAAACAAAAGTACAGAAAACAAAAAATTTGAAAGGCCACATCAGTTTTTCAGGATGATTTAGTGGAAAATGATTGCCACACCAAGAAGATTACTCATTTAAAAACACTTATTTCAGGGACTTTTCAGGAAGATGCAGGGAAAAATCAACCTGAAATTCAGTAATGTGGAAAGTAAAAGAGACACGTGAGCTAAAAAATGGAAAACTGAATAGTTATCTATAGTGTATTTTAGACACCTATTTTCAGTTTGGGTGAATTGCCTCTATAGGTGATGGTCAGTGTGAGAGAAAACATAGTTAATTTGAAGCCTAACCTTTAGTTGGTTAAACCGTCATATGACTTCAGTCCTAGTGGTTTTGCAGAAAACGGAGAAGGATGAAAGAGAGGGAATATTTCTTTATAAACTTAATATAGATAGAAGCCAAATTTTTATGTAGCACTGAAATGTACTCTCATTTGAAGATGGAAGGGACTATGTAAAATTTCCGTCTTATTTTATGCTGCATTTAATTTTTAAAAGCATCTCATGGTTGACAAGGTACCTAGCTAAAACTCTTAGCTACCAGTAACTACAGATTTTGTTCATTAATTATATCCTCCTCTTTAAGCAATAAGAAATCTACTGTATTAAATAAATAGTTATACAGGTTACAAGCAATACAAGTTATACAACAGTTCTGATTGATTTTAATAATTAGAACACTAATCTCACAATAAGTCTGTTTATTAATGAATTATGATAATCATGAGTCTCCACAACAGTTTTTAATTACATCTGAATTAAAAGTAATCACATGGTTTCCCAGGGTACCTCTCTAGTTTTATATTCCTTGGGCCATTTTATGTTTCCGCAAGCCACCAGAGAATTGACAGAATTTAGGAGAAACATCTTCTAAACATAAGCAGTACAAACGGACAGAGCTGTCTTTGCAAAGATGTTAGGATATAGAGTATGCTGGTCAGGGAAACTGTCAAATTTTAAAATCATATCTGGCATTCTCCCAGAAGAGCCTGTCATGGTTTAAGCCCAGACGGCAACAAAGCACCACGAAGCCACTTGCTCACTCCTCTCCCATGGTCCTTGTGGGATGAAGAGGAAGAAAATATAAAGAAAAGCTCCTGGGTTGAGACAAGGACAGGGAGGGATCATTCACTGATCATGGTTACAGGCAAAAGACAGACTCAACTTGAGGAAAAAACCAAAATTAATTTAATGTACTACCAATTAAATAAAAACAAGGATAATGGGAAGTAAAACCAAATCTTAAAACACCTTCACCCCACCCTTCCTTCCTTCCCAGCTCAACTCCACTCCCAAATTCTCTACATCCTCCATTCTTCTCCCCTCCAGCAGCACAGGGGGACTGGGAATGGGGGTTGGGGTCAGTTCTCCACACCTTGTCTCTGCCACTCTTTCCTCCTCAGGGGGAGGACTCCTCACTCCTCCCCTGCTCCAGCGTGGGGTCCCTCCCACGCTGGACAGTCCTCCATGAACTTCTCCAACATGAGTCCTTCCTGTGGGCTGCAGTCCTTCACAAACTGCTCCAGCGTGAGTCCTTTCTGTGGGCTGCAGTCCTTCAGGCACACACTGCCCCAGCGTGGGCTTTCCCGTGGAGTCCCGGCCATCTTGGGGGGCATCCCCCTGCTCCAGCGTGGGCTCCTCTCTCCCCAGGCTGCAGGTGGGCATCTGCTCCCC
>JAVJGG010000005.1:19486907-19509930 GCA_035590195.1 Aviceda cuculoides | reverse complement strand
CTCCGGCGTGGGCTCCTCTCTCCCCAGGCTGCAGGTGGGCATCTGCTCCCCCGCTCCCCTCCATGGGCTGGGGGGGACAGCCTGGCATCTCGTCTCACCACAGGCTGCAGGGGCATCCCCTCCTCCCCTCCTTCCTCACTGACCTTGGTACCTGCAGAGGGGTTCCTCTCACATCCCAATCCCCCTACTCACTGCAGGTTCCCCCTCTTAAATCTGCTCTCCCAGAGGCGTTACCACCATCGTTGACTGGGTCAGCCTTGGCCAGAGGCAGGTCTGACTTGGAGCCAGGGAAGCTTCGAGCAGCTTCTCACAGGAGCCATCCCTGTAGCCCCCTCCACCGCTACCAAAACCCAACCACACAAACCGAAAACACAGCCATACTGACATATATCAGGGTTTGGACCAGAGCTGCACTTCATGCTACAGATACAGAGTGCGGAGCAATGCAAGTTACTGGTAGCTTTTCTTAACCTTCTGTATCCTGAAAACTTTAGTCATGCTATGATTGTGTGCCATGCCGCTATATTTATTGATATAAAGGCAGCCACATCTGGCCTGTTATGTGATGGTTTTGGCTGAAAATGTGACATAGAATAGAAAGACAAAAGGAAGAAAGAAAATGTAAAGGCTCTTAGGAAAAGCATTTCTAACCATCACTAAAATGTCATCTCTCTTGAACAAAAATTGTAACTGCACACAGCAAGTTTTGCCTAACATAATACATCAGGTCATATCTTTTGCACCCATAAATCTGAATACTTTCAGAAATGCCAGTGGAACTGTGGTAGTGATAAATTTCACAAGATTAGAATCCACCTTAAGACAAAATCAGGACTGGAACTCAATGGGTTTTCATCTCCAGATCTATGCTTAGTTTGTTCTTCCAGACCTGCAACTTCTGATAGCTTGATAAATTAGCCTTCTAGCATGTTATTAACAAAGACTGATTTTGAAACTTAACTTGAAAAAAGAAATATGTATAGAGTGAGACATTGCCCTTCTGCCCACCAGAATCACTATAATGTGAATTTGTGTTAGTGGAAAATATACCTCATGGCTCCCATATTCTGTCAGTTTATTTTGTACTGTTCTGATATTAGGATACCCTTGGTACTGAAGTTCATGTTTCAAGTATTTGCCTTTGATGTCTCTGATGTCTCTGGGACATTGATTGACTCATTTGGTGACAGAAACCCTTCCACATGTTTACTAACTCCTTGGATATAAACCATTGCTTTCACTTTTGTGTTGAATAGTTGGGTTTGAGGATGTTTTTTCCTCTTCCATATGCCTGCTTTTCTCTTTGGCATGTCTGCTTAAAACTTCTGAAGTGAAATGTACTACAGACTAGAGTGGGTACAACTTCAAAATTACAATGTTGCTTTCAAATTATTTCAAAACTCATAATTTATTAGAATTTAGACCTCATACTGATTTTAATGTTTATAAAGATATAAAGTCTCAATACTGGATATCAAAGTAACATTTAGTCAGAGAAATTCAAAGTTAACAAGCCATGAAAGAAAAAACATTGATTTGAAATTAGAGTTCTTTTGTAAATTTTGTTCTGAGAGATTTGTTTAGAAGCTTTGAAAATATCCTTCAATTTTTAATCAAAGTTGGGATATGAGAGAAGAAGGGTGCAACTCCTCATAAATCCTGTCAGTTTTACTGACACCTCAAGAGATTATGGCTGTTTACCTGCCTCCAACAAATGTCACATCTTTGTGTCATAGTAAAATGATAAATCAAAGGCATCAGAAGTCTCACAAAGAGCTTTATATTTTTGCAATGTGAAATGTTTATGTTTTCCAAATATGAAGGTCATTGTTCTTGTACTTCACCCATAATTTTTTTTAGGTTTGGCAGATCAGTTCTAGTTATATCTAAAAGCCTGGTGCTTCTCCTAAAACTGTGAACAATAATGCCTGTGTTACTTTCCATGGCAGTAAGACTTACTGCCCTGGCCTTACTCTCTCATTATGTTTTAGTCTGATATGGACTTCCTAAAAGTTACATTAGCTGACTATGAGAAAACAAGACATTACAATCACGGTGCCCAAATGGAATTAATTCACAGAATCTAATTCACTCATCTTTAACTAATCAATATTTAATACACACAAGATTTTTTTTTTCTCTTCACAGGATAAGTCACTCATTCTACAAGTTTTGTGCTTACAATATTTCCTTACTTTGAGTTAGAAAAGTCTGAAGACACATCTTGTTTATCAAAATTTAGCTTATTAGAACATCTTGCACAGTACTGAAGTTGTTACTTATAGAATGGCTTAACAGAAAGATGACCTTTTAAGTCTTCATCTTCTTCTTAACAGGTTTCTATTACCCAATGAACTGAAGTCAAAAGAGAAAAAAAATGGACTTTTAAAAATTACATTTAGGAAGTCAGATAATTTGAATTTGTCAAAATATGACATTTAATTATTTGTGCATGTGAACTTTTCACATGAACCAATTATTGTTTCATGGTCCTTTCTAGCCTCTTTCAGACTTTCTCCAGCAGAAAAAAATATAATCTTCAGAACACTGAAAAGCTTTAACCTAAACAGATGCCCAGAGGCCAGTGGTTATCTTAACATTAAGGAAACAAGGACATTTTGCAAGCAAAGAAAGCACAAGGACAGAAAGACCAAAACTCCTCTTGTAATTATGTGACTGTCTTTCATAATATTGTGGTTACTTTGTAGTTCAATGCCAAAATTTGACATACTGTTATCACATATTTATGCAGCGTATTGAAGGAAGAATAAAAGATCAGCATAACATTTCAGTTATTATATTGATACAGCAGAGCCTGTAAATACGATTTTTGCTGTTCTTTGTGAAAAGTCTTGGACTCTGCCCCAAGCTGAGAGCGCAGGTCTCAGGGCTGGCCCCTCGACTCACCGTGGCCGGTGCTGGGCTGGGCTGATTCCAGCTCCTGCCTCTGGGCCAAGTGCCTGTTGCCTCCCCTGCCTGAGCCTGAGCTCTGCCAGTGCCTCCCTGGGAAGGGTCCGGCAAACCCAGGGGGTCGCTGCCCAACACGTGAGATCACCTGGTGGAGAAGCTGGGCCTGGGGACACTGTGGGGCCATGCTCACCTGTCAGCTGGGAACAGCCAGAAGGCAGCAGCTCAGGATGGCACATTAAAATGAACCCAAGTTGATTCTAGGATAGCAGGACTCCAAATCACACAGCTCCTGGCAAAGAACTCAGGATGACGGTGTTTTATCATAAAATCCTCCTCTGTTCTTCTTGAGGAAGCTGGCACCATCACCTTCAAACCTCAAGAGACATTGAAAGGCTAGGCACAGCACCAAGTGAACAGGGATACATAGGAAGGGGTTTTATGAGATACTAATTTCAACTGTACTAGGCTTTTCTGTATTAAATAATTTATATTTGTGTTTCCTTTTTCCCAGAACGAGTTATTGAGTGTAGCATGGCTGGTGGTGGTTTCTGAATACCTGGCAGAACCTCTCTGCTTGTAGAGCAAAAGAGTTCTTATGATGCACTAGAAATGACATGAAACATCAGTAGCTAGAGATATTTTTGGAGTCCTAAAGATGAAACATTCCCAGTAGGGTTTCAGCATCAAGAATAAACCAGTACTAGTTTACTGGTAATCCCAACTCCTCAGTAGGAAATATCAAGGGAAGCTACTCAAACAAACAGGGAAAAAAAAAAACAAAACAAAGAAGGAAACAAACTCAACCTGCCTGTTTTCATGTTTTGGAGTAGGTCCTACCCACAGGGTAAAGTCTCTTCTATCCATGGCTCTAACAGCTGGAGTAACCTTGGTTTTCTTGTCTTTGACTTAGGTTGACCAAGCCATATGACCATAATAATTTTGTCATACAAGCTGATCTACTGACATAAGTGTCTTTAACTCTTCATTATACCTATAAAGTAAGAAAAAAGTCAGCCTTTGCAAAAGAGCATGTTTCTGAAGGGACAAAGGTAGATAAACACAGTGTAAAAGCTTATTAGAGAAAGAGGAGGGGAGAAGAAAAAGATATTTTTTAAAAATATACTTTTCTCACTGAACATTGACATTTTTCCAGAAAAAAAAGAAAATGAACCCCCCAAAATTTTGACATAGCAATTATGATAGACACAGTAACACAGCTGAAAGATTGATACAGCTTTGCTGATTCATAAAGCATGTTCATGACCTGTTAACATCAATTTTTGCTCAACTTTTCAATTAAAAATGATGAAATAAATTCAAGTCATTTTATATTGAGTATTTTGTCCTACATTTTCATCTGTTAAGGACTATTTTTGTGGTCAAATTTATCCCATTCAATCCACTGATTTAGGAATTTCACTTTTACACAAATTAGTGTCATCGATCACATTTATTTATTTAGATACTTTAGGAGCAGTTGAAAAATAATTTTTATTGCCCTTCCATGATACTAAACTGGGACCATTAGCTACTCATCAGATATTAATACTTGGTAGTCGTTACTCACATAAAATGTGAATACAGAAATGTTAATAAAGAGAAAGGGACAACTAATTTTGTCTTCAGAAGGCATTGGATCAAGTCCATGGAAAGGATTTTCTCTAGTGACTAGGAGTAAAGTATTCTTCTTCCTATTATGTTACAATAAAAATTAATCCAAAATAAGCCAGAAACCCATTAATGAGATCAACAGTAGAGGAGCAGATATAAGGAAAAAGATATAACACCCGAAAGGAAATCATATGCACTATTCAGAAATAAAGTAAAACATTCATAGAGAACATTGAAGAAATATGGGCATCAAAACTTATTAATAAAAACCAAGTGTTTGATAATAAATAATAATATAATTAAGATTACAGTTAGTCCCATTTTTTGTAATGATTTTTTTAAATAGATAAGAAAGTCTGTTATTGTTCTACACAGGGTATATAATTTCCAACTTACATTTTCAGCTGTACTAAAAAATTGTGAAAATTTTTCCTATTTTTTTCTTACTACTTTTAAATGCTTAATACCAGGTTGGGTTTTTTTCATTTTTAAAGATAAAATTCATTATCCTAAAGAAGTGAAAAATTAATTGAATTTGCTTCATTGAGGTCTATTTCCACTAAGAGGAGAAATTAAATAGATACAAACCAAATAAGCAAAACAAAACTTGTTTTGCTGAAGAGTGTAGGGATCAAACAGAAAACAATGTCTGCTCAAAGACTCAAAGCTTTGACCTAGCCATACTATCTTTTTTCCTGAGCTACTCTACTAGTACTTGTACAGGATATTTGCAAAACTCCCATACACTTCCCTTAAATCAGAGCTATGCTTGTTAAAAGTTGGTTGAAAAAGCAAACTTCGATTGTATAAATGTATAGCACTCAGGACAACAGACATAAAAAGTCTACTGCTGTGTAAAAGTGCTTATATTGACTGAGTTTTAATGAATGAGAAGAAATAGCGGGGGGGGGGGGTGGGGGGTGTCTACCAAATAGTGAAATCACGCTGAAAAATATGTCCTTAACACCCCAAGGCAGAAACTTATTTTTCTGAAGCAAGAAATTCCTGTTAGAAACAGTAGACAGACAATCAGATGCTTGATGTCTTCAAACTTTTTGTACTGGTAACATGTACAGAGCTTTATTTAGCTCTACATGATAGATAATGATTTGAAAAATTATGAAAATTTAGATATCAGAAATGCTCATAAGCTGCTAATTTTACCTTTCTTCTTCAACTAACCTCAAATCTCCATTATCTTTTCTATGAACTTGGCAGATATGTATATAAAAATAAAAAAGCGCACATAAAGGCAGATTCAGAGTTAGAGAAAGCTGAGGAGAATATTCTGCAAAAATAAAAAGGATATTGTGCAAAATGTAGGATATTGTTAAAGAAATGTTAATGATGTCAAGTATCACCAATATCTGATCAAATCTTTATGTCCCTGAACACAGTCACACATGCCGCAAACTTGCTGTGGAAAAGTAGTTCTTGTGAGGACATCACAATGTAGCTAGTATGTTTTTAAAAGGATAGAGCAAAGCACTTTCATCTTGACACTGTAGGCTACCTTGAGAACAGGTTACAAGGCAAGCACTATCAATGGTATGAATCAATAGAAAGAAAAATCAATAGGGAACAAGAGACATTGCCCTTGCATTATAAGCCTCCATTTCTTGTGTCCTGAATACACATTAATTGATCCAGCAGTACCTATTTATGAACACCAATTTTCACCATCTGTAGAAAAAAACATTAGCCTTGCTTCCTGAGGTTTAAAAACCACAGAATTGTAGTTCATAGCACAAGGAACTGCAGTGTGTGCTGGCTCATAGCAGAAAGATGCAACTCACTTTCGATAATATCAGTATTGCGCTATTGTATCTTGCAGCTTTTCTGAATTAGAAGTCTCATTGTATGAAATAAGGTCCACAGGTGACCCAGAAGAATAAGTAGATAAATATCTTTTGCCATAAGACTACATAATGTATTACCCATGCTACTGTCCTACATGATAAAAATTTTGATTGGAATCCTTTGCAATGCTGTTTACATTGAATGATCTTTAATAAAATTAGAAATATAATCCAATCCTAACTGCAGAATTAAAAAACATAACAAAAGAAATAATAAACAAAACAAAACTGTGTCTAGAGTACGTTGTGAAGCAGTGAACAGCTGCCAATGCCATGACACCTGGAATTTGCACTGACAGTGATACCAGGATGCTTGGTCATCTACAAGGTGTTCTATCACAGTCCAGGGAAGCCCATCACCCCACTCCCAACCCTGTCCTCCTGACAGCAGGAGAAGATTTGACTCATGTGGCATGTTTATAACAACATATTTGATTTATTATCCTGATCCAGCTATGATGATCAATGACAGGGTTGCCCCAGAAGTACCCCCAGACAACCCTGCTCACACATTATGTACCTTATTACTCATTTTCATGTTTCTTGTCCCTCCTTTTTGTCATCCTTCTAACACCCTTTTTTCATCTCAGTGTCCTCCCTGCCCTAGTAAGCAACCTACCTTAATTACTTTTTGCCCGTTCAGTCCCAGTTTTGCTAAATCCATATTGAAATTCAGTATTTCTACATTACTTAGGTAATCCTGGCTCTATATAATACAACTGATGTTCTTACCTAGGTACTCTTGGCCTTACAAGATTGTACTCCCCAAAAGATCCCAAATGCTCCCAAGTATCTCTGCAGTTTTGTAATCCCGCACGTCACTCCTACTCAATCATCAGTGAAATCCAGCCATCCCTCACGGAGCTACCTGTAAGGGTCATCAGCTTCACGTTCTGTTATTTAAGTTCTGAAATTTCTCATATCGTATCCAGTAGTTTTCCTTTTCATGTAGCTTAACCTCAAGCCAAAATCTAGTCATTGGCCAGTTATTTGCTTGCAACAGCATTCTTTAAATAATCCACATGTAAAATAGCCTAGTCTAGAAAAACAAATGCTGTGTGAAAGTTGTGGCTTTGAAAAGAATAGATTTGAGGAAAAAGGAAAATGCCTGTGGTGGTAATTGGTAAGTAATCACCCTGTTTTTATCTCAACCCATGAGCTTTTTTCACCCTTTTTTCTCCACCATTCTGTTGAGGTGGGGAGTGAGAAAGGAGCTTGGTGGTCATCTGGCAGCCAAGGTTAACAGCCCGCAAAGAGTCAAAAATCACCTCCCAGTGATGTCACTTTATCCATCATGAAGAAGCAGGACTCTGGGGAACTAACATGAAGTCAAAATACAAATCTCAGGGAAGAATAAACACTCTTCAGGTGAGGAACAGATATGGCCCTTCATGATTGCTATGTTAAGTCCTGCATTTTTCAAAGAAGGATTAGTAATGTAAGATATTAAAATGGCTTGATTGTGGTCTAAAGTTTTTATTTTATCATATGCAGGATCTGATTTTCTGAAATGCTCAATATCACTGGGTTCGTACAACAGAAGGACCACCTTTTAGCACATCTCTAAATCTACATTTTAAATGACAAAGTTCACTGCATAAAGCAAAACTTGGGCACCACAAAAAGAATGACTTAACATAACTTCTCCAGGTTCATGTCTCATTACATATGAATCTTCAGAGTTACTCTTATGGTAATACATATTATTCTGCCTCAATGACATGATTCACTTGACATAATTCAGCAGCTCTCAAGTAGTATGAAACATGAATAAGAAGCATGTAGCACATTCACTCCAGGAAATATTTTATGCCCTGCACAACTACAGATGTTCTTGTCTAATCTTACAACATAATTTAGCCAGTTACTGCTGCTGTTCTCAGAAATTTTTCTATTGTGTTTAAGTAAGATGACTCTATGCATGGAAGCTCAAAGATTTTTCAAACAATATCTTGCTTTTAGCCAAACTATCATCATGGCTCTGGTGATAATTTTAAGGACAGAAATTTTTGTGCCTTCATAAAAGTACCAGTAACCTAAATTAAAAATAAAGAGCATAATGAAAAACATAAGACAAAGTTGAAAGGAAAGCAACAAGCTCATTTGTGGTTTCTCAAAATATTAAATGCAATTAAAGAAAATGTTGAAGACTAATACAAATCTAAGCAAATAACCATTGGCATTAGACACCTTCTAAAGTATAGTTCATAACACAACAATATACTGAAATACTTGTATACAGTGAATATTCAAAAAAAAAGTTAAAGATAATATCTTCAATGTCATGAAAATTCTTTTTTCAAAATGTCTTCATCACTTGATTTTCAGGGAAAGTCATCCTTGAAAATTAGGTTTCACCTAGTATCACAAGTATCACCAAGACTTATTTACTTTTAGAAATAAGACTCAAGTCCATTAACATTTTGCTACTGAGCAGTGCCATATGGAAATGACTAAGAAAACTCCATGTTTAACAGTTTGAAGTATATGGAGTTTTTTTAACAAACATTTTAAACCCCCCCTCTCTCTAACTGCTGCTTAACATACTTATCCACATATGCACAAACTAACTTCCTAGCTCCTATTAATATAAACCTGTCTGAAAACCAGTCCATTGGTTACCCTTAGACAGGGTTTTTTTTCCAAAGAGGAGTTTGTTTTGTGTGTTTTTACCAATTCTATCACTCCTTTAGCTTTAGGTGGGGGTGGTATGGGAGGACCATACATCCCATGTGGGAGATATGTAGGTCCTCCCTTCATTGGAGGACCTGCATAGTTGTCATTAAATAAAATAGTCCTCTTGCTGCTCTTACATGTGCCTGTAACTGGCCAGCAGTTTTGTGATCAGGAGTATGAAAGGGCAATGTGAAAGCACCTTCACATAATCTGTTTTTAACCTGCACTATTACTAGAGAGAACATTATCAGTCATACATTTACAATTTTCTTTTCATTTAGAGAAGTAGATATAATCTGGGAGTGGGGGAAACACCTGTGCTTTGCTAGAATTGACTGATGTGTTTCTGAGATCATTAACAGATGAGACTGACAGCTAAAAGGAAGAAAACCCAGGAACTGAGTTCCTCATGCTCTTGATTGTTAATGAAAGTAATAGCACCTTTTCTAGTCAAAAGAAAATCTGATCCTAAAACTGAATATGACATGAGACTATTGTTGCATGTGCCTAAGATTAAATGGATTGGGCAAAGACATGATCTTGGTTAAATTATATAAATAATCACTTTTTAGAATATACCTGTAAAAATTGTTAAAATATATTAATTTTATTCCTAAACTTTAATTTTATATAGTGTTTTAATTCTTTAAATACTTTAAAATAACAATCAGGAAGTCTAAAACCTGCTATGTAACTGTAGCTCTAAATATTTACACACTCTTAAATCAAAGGAATCACAATATAACTCAGTATCATGTTATAATTCAGGTTGGAGGGATCTCAGGATAACTCTAGTCCAGAGTTCTTTCTGTTAAGAGCAGGGACAGCTCTAATGTCAGACCTCAGCTCAGAGCTTTGTCCAGTCGGGTCTTGAAAGACTCCAAGGATAGGTAGAGATTGGAGCAGCCTGTTACACTGCCCGATTGTCCACAAAGAGAAAAATTTTCTCCTTATATCCAGTCTGTATCTCTCTTCTATCAGTCTAGGTTAATTATTTCTTTTTCTGCCACTATGCGTCACTGTGAAGAGGCTACCTCTGATTTCTCAATATCCCCCCCATAGGCTTTTGGGGGCAGATGTTCAGGTGTCCTGAAGCTGTCCCTTCTCCAGGCTGGACAAGCTCAGCTCCCTCACCCTTTCCTCACAGAGCAAGTGCTCCAGTACCACATTATGGTAGCCCTCCACCAAACTTGCTCCAGTTTATCAATGTCTGCCTAGTATTGGGAGCCCAAAATAAAATAAAACAAAAAATTATTGCTCATATTATATTACTCATGCTATACTCACTATGCCTGTGAGCAGGGAAATATATGACTTTTCATGACTGTCTCACAATGTATCTTGCTAGTATCACAAGAGTAGTCCAAACAGCAGAGCTAGAACAATCTCCGTTTATTATATCACTTATTATACATACTTTTGCTACTTGATATACAAAACTTTCTACAGAATGGGCCTTAGACACCTCAGAAGAGATCCACTTTGTGTATTAAATATCAATAATGGTTATGTCTTCTGTTCTTGAATTCAAAATTTTATGAAACTTAGTGATGTCATCTTTGGCTTAAAATATACAAAGTTCAGGTCAGGATCATTGACCTTGAATACTTCTAAACCAGTTCTGAGTAAACTCATTGAGAGTACTCAATTTTACATCTGAACCATAGAATCAGAGAACCATTTAGGTTGGAAAAGACCTTTAAGATCATCGAGTCCAACTGCTAACCCAAGTCCACCACTAAACCATGTCCCTAAGCAACACGTCTACATATCTTTTAAATATCTCCAGGGATGGTGACTCAGCCACTTCCCTGGGCAGCCTGTTCCCGTATTTGGCAATCCTTTCAGTGAAGAAATTTTTCCTAATACCACATCTAAACCTCCCCTGGTGCAACTTGAGGCCACTTCCTCTTGTCCTATTGCTTGTTACTTGGGAGAAGAGACTGACCCCCACCTTGCCACAACCTTGTATCAGGTAGTTGTAGAGAGTGATAAGGTCTCCCCTCAGCCTCCTTTTCTCAGCCTAAACAACCCCACATCCCTCAGCAGCTCCTCATAAGGTTTGTGCTCTAGACCCTTCACCAGCTGTGTTGCCCTTCTCTAGACACACTCCAGCACCTCAATGTCTTTCCTGTAGTGAGGGGCCCAAAACTGAACACAGTATTGAAGGTGCAGCCTCACCAGTGCCGAGTACAAGGGACAATCACCTCCCTGCTCCTGCTGGCCACACTATTTCTGACACAGACCAGGATGTCGTTGGCCTTCTTGGCCACCTGGGCACACTGCTGGCTCATCTTCAGCCAGCTGTCGACCAACACCCCCTAGATCCTTTTCTGACGAGCATCTTTCCAGTCACTCTTCCCCCAGGCTGTAGTGTTGCATGGGGTTGTTGTGACCCAAGTGCAGGACCCAGCACTTGCCCTTATTGAACTTCATACAATTGATCTCAGCCCACTGATCCAGCCTGTCCAAAGCCCTCTGCAGAGCCTTCCTACCCTCAAGCAGATCAACACTCCTGTCCAACCTGGTGTCATCTGCAACATTACTGAGGGTGGACTCGATCCCCTCATCCAGATCATTGATAAAGACATTAAACAGAACTGGTCCCAATACTGAGCCCTGGGGAACACCACTTGTGACCAGCTGCCAACTGGATTTAACTCCACTCACCACAACTCTTTGGGCCCAGCCATCCAGATAGTTTTTTACCCAGCAAGGAGTACACCCGTCCAAGCCATGAGCACCCAGTTTCTCCAGGAGAATACTGTGGGAAATGGTCTCAAAGGCTTTACTAAAGTCTAGGTAGACAACATCCACAGCCTTTCCCTCAACTACTAAGTGGGTCACCTTGTCCTAGAAGGAGATCAGGTTAGTCAAGCAGGAAAGTCAAGCCTTTCAAAAAACCATGCTGGCTGCGCTTGATCACCTGGTTGTCCTGTACGTGCTGCAAGATGGCACTTGAGATTATCTGCTCCATAACCTTCCCTGGCACTGAGGTCAGACTGGCAGGCCTGTAGCTCCCTGGATCCTCCCTCTGGTCCTTCTTGTAGATAGGCATTACATTTGCTAACCTCCAGTGAACTGGGCCCTCCTTGGTTGGCCAGGACTGCTGACAAATGACAGAAAGTGGCTCAGTGAGCACTTCTGCCAGTTCCCTCAGTATCCTTGGGTGGATCCCATCTGGGACCTCGGTGACACCTCCATGCTGGATGAACCAATGTCCTCGTTACTGTTCAGTTCCACTTGCAGAGCCTCATACCTATTATGCAAGGGCATCTGGGAAGCTGGGACAGTCACAGAGGAGACACACCTGCTGTGCCAGGCAGGAACTTGTGGCCATTGCCCTCTATCCCTTAAGTCCCTGTGTTGAGCCAGGCGGAGAGAGGATAGGGAATCCTCTGTATCATGTCCTGTATGCCTGTTGGGCCTGTCCCCGAGAAGGTAGCATGCGATTCCAGTACCCTGGATTCCTGATACTCCTCAACCTACTCACCTCCTCCCAGAGCTCTGTCACTAAGAGGAGGAGTTCCTCTACCTGGGCACACCTCCCACAGGTGTGTTCACTACTGCTGTCAGATACTGGTGTAAGAGCAGGGCACGCCATGCAGCCTGACACCTGGGTGGCAGCACGTTCCCACCAGAGCTCTGTCTGGGCAGCTGCATCAGCCATGGTGGGTGCAGAGCTTAGAGAGGCCATGGCTTCCTTCTGCTGGCTGGATACCATTGCTCCCTGGTTGAGCTGGCAGGGCTCAACCTTGCATGCCTTTCTGTGTGACCTGCCATGCAAGCTGCTGCATCATGCTCTTGCTGACACACCACGTGCTGCTTGCCCACCCTGTTGGCAGCACAACTTGTCGCTGGTGCTCCCCCAGGGCTTCTTGTATACATGGGGAGCACTTGGCTGCCATTGCTCCTGGCCCCACTCAGGTCTCGTCAGCTGCTGTTGTGCGAGCTGTGGGCTCCTGGTGGCTCTCTCGGCTCCCCCTGAGGTTCCCCCGCAGGCAGGGGAATCTTGTTATTTCAGTGAAATCACGCAAATAATTCACAATCCTCTACAACATAAGGAGCTTATTGTACAATTAAAAAAATATAGTTTCTTTTCAGTTAACAGGTAAGTCAGTGAGTGTGCACAGAGTTTTGTGACAGAAACTTCATGTAACTCTTACTATATGTAAAGTGTGGCTTTCAAAGTGATTGAAATGTAGTGTAGTGACAGAATACACCTAACAGTTTATTTTAAGGTTATCATTAAATTAGAAGATGTGTTCAAACTCTTGTCCTTAAGGGACTCACTCGACTTTGCACCTAGTTTTCCCCACTCATTCAGCTGAATAGTGGAACTGTGCAATAACCGAGGAATGCTTCAGTCATATTTGTATATGCATTATATGCCCCACCCCAGAAGTGTTCAAGGACAGGTTGGATGGAACTTTGAGCAACCTGGTCTAGTGGAAGGTGTCCCTGCCCCTGGCAGGGGCGGTGGAACTAGATGACCTTTAAGGTCCTTTCCAACCCAATCCATTCTATAATTCTACTTTTCTATGTGTTTTTATATATTGATACATATAAATAAAAAGAGGAAGAATCCAGATTATATTCTAAGAATAGTTATCTAGCTTGAAATTCAAAAGATAAATCATAAATATTTTATTTTCACCTGTATTACTGTGTTTGAATTCTGAATAGAATTCTTATTCTCAGCATATGGTGTAACCTTCTCTGTTATTTTCATGTTAATTGATTTCCAAGCTAAATGCCCAACAGAACTTTTTGCACTGAATGTTTTACTGTGCTTAATATTTCTGCTATGTCCTGTTCAAAGAACCATTTGATTTAACAGCCCAGTTTTACTGTGTTGAACAATAGCGTTAAGAAATGTAAAATATAGAATCTTAGGATATACTCGTCAGGAAAATTACAGTTTTCCTAAGGTATCCAGAACTGGTCAGTCACTTTGGCCAAGCAGTGGAAACATCTAGAAAGGATACATAAAATAGTCATGTTTTTTCCCCACTAAAATTAACTGAAGAGGGGGCCATGGGGTCAGAACACAATGTTTCTGTATCATAAGAATATTTTAACAAATCATAGAAGAGCATTTCTAAAGGGTTCAGAGAGAATAAAGCACAGACTATTAACACTAGAAGATTTTCCACGTATAAACAAGTCTTAAGTGAGACTGCAGCAAAAAGGGCAATAAAAAAGCTCAGCAAAGACAGAGCTGAATAGCATAAGAAAGAGTTCACTGTAAAAGTGCACCACATTTTCAAATAATATAAACTAACATAGTACCAATGATTTGATGTGCCAGTATTTGTTGATTTATTCTATCTGAGAAAGGAATCCAGAAAGAGAATTGCTGTATAAGCAGTGTTGCATTTTCTTTTTACTTAGAGGAACAGGTAGATTGTCATTTATTGCCAGCCAGAGAATAAGTAGAACGAGCAGACTTGAAAAAAACAAATGTATTAGTCCTCTTAGTCCTTTAAAACAAACAAAATCCCCCACCTTTTTTAGCGTAGAACACTATAAAAGTATATTATGATGTGTGACCAGTAAAAGAAGTTAAGAATTAATTTTACAGGAAAAAGCCTGTCTGCTTGATTAAACCATGGCTTTATGTTAGTAACCCATCAGCAGCATTGCAAATTATCAGGTTCTGCCTCTTCTGTTCTCACACTTGCTTATTCCCCAGGAAAGATTACCATCCCTGTTCAATTTCATTTCTGTGTCACCTTACTATAACCTACATTTCCTGAAATGATCCACTGAAATAAATAAAAAGATGTAGTGTGTTTTACTCTTAAAATGGCTTGTCTCACTCTTCTGGTTTAGAACAAGGCCACACAGCTGAATCAGCACACCTGAGGGTGTCATAAAATCTTGCAAAGGATGGGGAGCAAAATATCTTAAATCAGATCTTCCTCCAGTGGAACAGTTATGGAGAATGGAAGCCACAAACAGAAAGAAATTGGACCATGTCACAAATTCCACGTCTTTTACAGCTGTAAGAAAGCAATCAAATTCCTCTGCACATATCACCTCCCCAGCTGAGACAGCCCATATATCCTGGAGGTAGAAACCAATATAAGGAAGCAGAATCTTCACTGCTTTTGATATGAATTGTTTCATAGGACCACCAATCTTGAGTATAACCTGGGGTCTCAGTTTTTAGAGTGATCATACAGCTCCTGTTCAGGCTTTATTCCCAGATCACAGAAATATATTTCTGATGCACTGTAGCAGTAAAGTTTTCCCATTTAGAAGCAGCCATAGATTTTCAAAATCACACCAAACCCACTGGAAAGATTGTGTGCAGTTGCACATACTGTATAGGTTTGTCAATGTCCCTGTCATGTACCTAATGGCAGCAGTCAGACTTTTTTGAAAGACTGAACTACTACTACCTTACATTACTGGAAGGAGAAATTGTATAATCTATGCATTTAATCAGTAATACAGCTGACATATATCTCTATGTATATAATGTGCTTCAGGCAATACTTAAGTATCTTCTTCAGTCAATTCCTACAATATAGTTATCACAGTGAAAATATATTACCTGTGGCGTATAAAAATCTTTGGACATTGCACTCATTCTTTCAAGATAAAGAGGGAGGATAGCTCTTAAAGAGCTTAAAACAGCTTGCCAGAATATTACCTAAAGCAGTGGGATTCAAATCTAATTATACATTTGACAGGCTTTAGAAACAAATGGAAATTGTCCCAAGCATGTTGACAAGTACAAGATAAGAAAGGAGAGATGTCCTTAAATGGTTAGTAGCCAGACTCATGAATTTCTTTCAGAAGATTAGATATCAGCTTGGAAAATGTTCACACCATATTTTTAAGCCATTAGACAACCCCGAAAATGAATTTTTGAAACTAAAATAAGACACAGTTCCATAAAATGCATGTCATGACTTTTTCAAATGATTGTGTGTTAAAGCAAATCTGACAGACATAGAGTTCTGTATTATGCCCTAAGCTTACACTTGAGAACCACTGGCACCACTGTCAGATGACTTTAATATTCATCTGGTACATAAACAGCAAAACTGCAACTGAGGCTTTTCAGAGGAGAAAACTTCTATCAGCCAATAGTTTAGCTAGCTTACCATGCCATTTAGTGATTCTTAGAAGGCCTTATAGCTCATCTGCTGTAAACAAAAATCTGAGTCACTTGAAAAAAAAATGGAACTTAGCTTTCATTCGTCAGTCATCAGAGTCATTGAGGTTGGAAGGGACCTCTGGAGGTCATCTGGTCCAACACCCCTGCTCAGGCAGGGCCACTCAGAGCCACTTGCCAAGGGTGGAGACTCCACAGCCTCCCTTGGAAACCTGTTCAAGTGCTCAGTTACCTTCACAGTGAAAAATCCCGTCGTGGGTTGAGGTAAGAAACTCATTGAGATAAAAAAACTCATGGTTTGAGATAAGAATGTTTTAATAGAATAGAAAAAGAAGAAACTAATATTGATAATGATAACACTAATAAAATGACAGCAGTAATAATAAAAGGATTGGAATATACAAATGATGTACAATGCAATTGCTCACCATCTGCCAACTGACGCCCAGTTAGTCCCCGAGTGGCAATCCCCCCCAGGCCAACTCCCCCAAATTTATATACTGGGCACGACATCACATGGTATGGAATATCCCGTTGGCCAGTTTGGGTCAGCTGCCCTGGCTGTGTCCCCTCCCAACTTCTTGTGTTCCTCCAGACTTCTTGCGTCCCTCCAGCCTTCTTGCTGGCTGGGCATGAGGAGCTGAAAAGTCCTTGACTTTAGACTAAACGCTACTTAGCAACAACTGAAAACATCAGTGTGTTATCAACATTCTTCCCATACTGAACCCAAAACATAGCACTGTACCAGCTACTAGGAAGACAATGAATTAACTCTATCCCAGCTGAAACCAGGACACTGACTTATGTTTAACCTGGTGTCCAGTAGGATCCCCAGGTCCTTCTCCATCAAGCCGCTTTCCATCTGGGTGGTCCCTAGCATGTACTGGTGCATGGGGTTGTTCCTCCCCGGGTGCAGGACTTTGCACTTCTACCCGTTGAACTTCACAAGGTTCTTTTCAGCCCATTTCTCCAGCCTGTCAAAGTCCCTCTGGATGGCAGCATTCCCCTCTGGCGTATCAGCCACTCCTCCCAGTTTTGTGTCATCAGCAAACTTACTGATTCTACACTCTGCCCTGTGATCCAGATCATTAATGAACGTGTTAAACAGGACTAGACTCACGTTTGGCCCTTGGAGTACACCACTAGTCTCTAGCTTCCAACTAGAGTTTGTGCCACTGATCACCGCCCTCTGGGCCTGACCATTCAGTTTTCAGTCCACCTCACTGCCTGCTCATCCAGCCCATACATCAACAGCTTCTCTATGAGGATCTTATAGGAGGCAGTGTTGAAAGTCTTATCAAAGTCTAGGTAGACAATATCCATTGCTCTCTCCTTGTCCATCAAGCCAGTCAGTTTATCATAGAAGTTTATCAAATTGGTCAAGCATGACTTCCTCCTTCGGGAATCCATGCTGACTAATCCTGATGATTTTCTTGTCTTTCATGTGCCTTGGAACGTTTTCCAGGATTAGCTGTTCTATCACTTTCCCAGAGATCAAGGTGAGGCTGATTGACCTGTAGTTCCCTGAGTCATCCTTCTTGCCCTTCCTGAAGACAGGAGTGACATTTGTTTTCCTCCAATCTTCAGGTACTTCTCTCAGACACCATGATTGATCAAGGATTATTGAGAGTGGGTTCACAATGACTTCTGCTAGATACCTAGGCACTTGTGGGTGCATTCTATCAGGGCCCATGGATTTATGTATGTCTAGTTTTCTGAAATATTCCCTGACCTGATCATCTTCCATCAAGGGTACATCTTCCTTACTCCAGTCTTTCCCCCTGACCTTTGAGATGTGGAATTCCTGAAACCTAATCTTGCTAGTAAAAACTGAGGCAAAAAAAACATTCAGTACTTTATAATTTAGTACTTCATAGTTCAGGACTTCCTGGCCATAACCAGGAACAGATAAATTATGACTTTGGGTCACCTTAAAATAAAAACTAAAAAAAAAAGAAAAAAAAAAAAATTAGAGCCTTCAAATAGGTGAAGTGGTCAAGGACATATATAATTAACAAAACCCAAAATAATTATACATAGAAAAAGCCTGAGTGAATTTTTTAGCTATTTTTTACTGACCAGTCATTTATAAGGAACAATTTTTTCTTCTCTATTTTCATGGTTCCTACAAATGCTGTTTGTAAGCATTACAGATGAGTGCTTGTCTCTTCTGTCAGGTGGCTGAAGATAGGATGAGAGGAAATGGCCTCAAGTTGAGGCAAGGGAGATTTAGGTTAGATATTAGGAAAAATTTCTTTACTGGGAGGATCGCCATACATTGGAATAGGCTGCCCAGGGACGTGGTTGAGTCACCATCCCTGGAGGTATTCAAAAAGCGTGTAGACGGGGTACTCTGTAACATGGTTTAGTGGGCATGAATGACGGTTGGACTCGATGACCTTGAAGGTCTTTTACAACCTAAATGATTCTATGATTCTATGATTATTTAAAATCATATCAAACAAACAAACAAACAAAAGTAGTTTTCCATGTTTTTCTAGAACACAATTTTCCCTTCTGAAATAATAGTTTTTTGTTTTGGTAACTTACACAATTTAAGAATCTGGCTAGCTATATTCAGTTTTGAAGGACCATGGCTTTCAAACATTCACTGGAGGGTCTCTTCAAGCCCTTGCTTCCATTTCTACATGCTCATCTAATCTTTTCTCTCCAGAAGATGATGTCTTTGCAGCTTTGTCCTGAAGTCATCTCACCTCCTCTGCCTGAATTAATTTGCTATAGTCACTGTTAAGAATGGTATGCTCCATAAACCAATTAAAAGCCTGTAGTTCTACATGTACATAAACACAAGAACAGTGCGGAAGAACCAGATATTCCTTTCACACTTCACACCTGTAAGGCAGAATCAAGTTCTCTGACAACCTGAGAGGAAAATTCAATGAAAAGATTTTTGAGAGATGCTCAATTAAATAACATGCGACTTTCATTATTTTTCTTCCCATACACATTAAAATGTTCCTAGAAAGCCTACTGAGGTCAATAAAGAGTTTCTGTTACTGTTTGTTTGTAAAGCTGATTCCACGAAGAGAAGAAATTACTTATACGAGCCTACCGTGTTCTCTTTAATCTTCTTTATTAAAAAAAAAAAAAAGGTAGAGTTGCAAACACTTTTTCTTCTGAATGCAGTATAAACAAATAATCATAGGCAGTTTCTTTCCTCAGAGATTCTTAACTGTATTAGTCTGGAAATCCACATTTTCATAGAAATTTCTCTCTGTTTCCTTTTAAGATTATAGCCATGGCTGCCGAATACTTCAGCTTTATGTCAGCACTAATTTGTCTTTGACTGGTGATTATAGGACTGAAGTACCATTCTGTTAACATTACAACTGAAAGAGTCACATCATGCTTTACATTGATTTGTCATTTTCTCTAAAGAACAAATTATGTCAATTCATTCCTCTCCTATATCCCTTGCTTTCTGATCCTGGAGATTTTATCTTTCAGTCCAAAATGTTCTTATCTATAAACTGAGGAATTTATGAATTAAATACAAAATGTAACTTCAAAATCATCACCCATAATTCTGTCTTAATTCTCTTCCTTTTTTTTCCTTTTTTTCAGTGGTGTCGATGAAACCCAGAAGTCTGATTTTTACCATCTAGCACTAATACCATAAAAGTTCATGAAAAACTGCTTCTTTTTACAGCACCCATGATTTCCAGATTACTTCCTGGTAAGTACTGGTCAGAGCCAGGATTAATGTCCTTTTGTAATAATAGAGTGTGTATTCAGCCCAGAATGCCCAAGAAGAAATATCTCCTATTTCAGAAAACCAAGCATGGCAGCCACCCTTATTTCCCTCTTTACAGGTGTATTACAAGGTTTTCAAATGGTATCAAGGTTTATGAAGTTATCGGTTCAATTAATACAGACAGTGAGAAAATTATCACTTCCTTGATGAAATTTTCATTTAGAACCAAAATCTTGAAAGTCACAGAAAATATTCCAGTGGACAGTGTAAGAGGGATATATGACAACTCAACAGCGGGAAAATATGAAAAAATCTGCCTTTCATACAGGTCTTGTATGCTCTTTCATACAGGTCTCTGGTAGCTAGATTCTGGATGGGGTATACATACCCTTTCTACATTTTTAAAGATATTTTAATACCTTTGAGAACCATCTAATTCACTGTTCAATCCTCCTAGATCTAAGCAAGAAAATAAAATATATTTCAATTAATAATTCATGTATCATTTTGGAAATAGTATGTTCTGTATTTTAAATAAAGGCCCTAGAGTCCAATATACTTGTATTATAGTCATCCTGGTATATCCACTGTGGTTGCATTTAATCTATTTGGAGATCAGTCTGCAGAGAAGCTGAGAAAACTCAGAAAGCTTAAAAAGTGAGTCAGCATTCAGATCATGCGTCACTGATTGTTTATATTGTAGGCTGAGGAGAGTAATTAGGACTGAGCCCTATGTGAGTAATGTGTGTTGATTACTGTTAGCTGACCAGTGAGATGTGAAGGACAACCTAGAAGTTGGCAACTATGATTAAAACTGATAAATTTGATTCCTGCAAAGAATAAGAACAGACTAGTTTGCTGTCTTCAGACAGATTTGTGCTGAAACTGATGTATAAGCATATGGGTTTGCACGAATAAATAAGTGGAAAGCATCGTGACCATAATTATGGTTCAGTTATTACTTGACTGACTATATCCTTTGCACATACACACACACTCACACTGAGTATTCTTTCTGCTTGTTTCCTAAACTATTGACAGCATTTCTGAACGTGCCTTTATTAAAATCATCACTTTGAGGAAATTATAAATAGTCATGCTTTTGTTTCTTGTCAGACAACAAATGCAGTGAGATAATTGATTGGTTTCAGAACTTTTTCTTCATAAAATACTATTTTTCATAGACTATACATGTTTTGGGGGGCCTGAAAAATACATGGAAAGACATTTTGTCCACAGGAAAGATGGAGTGAATGAAAAAGAGAAATTCCCAGTTTATCTGTTGGAGTTTGTAACCTGAGAAAATATGAGATTATGATTTAAATAAGGAATATTTGTAGTTGCTTTCTCTCATGCATGTATTGTAATAACTAAAGGAAAAAAATGGGGGAAATAAGGATACGCAGATATTACTGTAGACTTTGTAGACGAATGTGGAGAATGATGGGAAAATTGGCTTAGGAGATTTAAAATACTGAGTGATAATTGTTAAAGAATGTGAACTGGTCATACTGTACTTTGGGTTCAGAATTTTAAATAGTTTTGATGCTTTTTGGAGTATATGGCTAGAAGCTTTATAATTATAAAAAGCAAATTATTTTATTCATAAATAAGAGAAGACTGGACACTACTATGGACTAATGAGAACAACCTAGAAGAATCTTATCTGTACTAAAATTAATAGTTCTATATAATTCAGAAGAATAGAAAATCAAAGAAAAGCCAAATATATCTTTTCTATAAAACTTTTAGTAGCCAACAGCACTTACCTCAGATAATTTCTTTTCCTGCTGATTGAAGTTGCACTTTAAGAACGGCAAGCAATGGATGCTTGTTTTCTACTTTTAAAAACAGTTCATTTGACTTGCATTTTAAAAAAGAAATGTCATTTTTCAGATACTAAGCTCCTGAATTTGACATCTAATAACCAAATCTCTCTGACTTCTGAGAAAAAATGGAGAAATACTGCGAGAAGTTAAGTGCTTATTACTACCAAAATAAGACCTACACCCACACTTAAAAATAATATGCATTTTGTAGATGAAAGCAGAATAGCAAAGAAGAGGTAACTGGTAATTTTAATCTGCTTTGAGGTGATGATTACATCCAGTGATGACTCAACAAGGACTGTGTAAACTAACGACTGGAGAGTGAAGCTCAAAAGCTACGTCCAGATTGTCAGTGCAATAAGTTTATCATAAATCATGCAAACAGCCAACTAGACAGCAGAAAAAAATCATGAATCTGAGCATTTCTACATTTCTTCTGGTAAGGAACCACTTTCGATGAAAAAGATAAGTCACATTCTCTCACTTTTATCTTTCTCTAGAGATTATCAGAAGGCACTAGCTTAATAGAGAGAAAATTCCAGGACGCTTAAGGACTGATTATTTATTCTCTACATGGGATCAGGTTATTAGTTTATGCCAATGTCCCTGACACAGATGTCCAAGCACTGATAACAGGAAACAGAAATAGTATGCTTGGAAAAGATTTATCTTCTAGAATGAATTGAGGTTAACAAGTCATAGGATTTAAGACTAATTTCTAAGTGGTTAATTTGCAGAGAGTAAGTATGAATCATATAATGTACTCAGAGTAGATATCTATAGCTCTGTTCAGTTAAAGAATATGTGTCTTTCCACATTTGAAGTACTGGTGACATGTTTATTACAGTATGTCTGAGTATATCTACATCACCGTTTATCTCAGTCTTTTCTGTGGTATCTCCCACCAAAGAGGAAGAAAGTTTGAAATAAGCTTATGATTTGCTATTTCAAAATAATCCTCAGACTCTGAATATTGTCTGTTATTCCTAAGCAATATGCAAAATTCCTATGTTTGATCTTTAACACTGGATTTTAATGTAGGAACTATTCTTAAATAGATACTATTTTCCTTGTTGTAAACTGAGTATTTTGTAAAACATACCCTTTTTGTCTCATAATAGAGCAGAAAGAAGCATTTTCAAATATTCCTAACTGGTTTGGGAATTAAAGTTCCATTTCCTAAAAAAAATCCCAACATTTAGAAAATATGTCCCTTCAATCATTTCAAAAGAGCAAGGAAGCCCTTTTCAAACCAAACCACCAACCTCCTGGTTGTAGGGTTTTTTTCTCTTTA
>JAVJGG010000005.1:19455766-19483678 GCA_035590195.1 Aviceda cuculoides | reverse complement strand
GAGGCTGAGCCTGGGCAGCCTGTGGGGACACGCTCACACTCAGCTGGGAGCAGCCAGAAGGCAGCAGCGTGGGGTAAAGAAACATATAAAATGAATTCAAGTAAAGCCCAGGACAGAGGAGGAAGCCTTCTCCCCCCCAGCCACCAAACTTCATACTCATCCTGCCAAAGACCTCCAGATGGTGGTGGTATGTCTCCTATAATTCTCTGGTCTTCCTGCCAGGAGCTGAGCCTGCCAACTTCAAGACCCCCAGGGGCATTCAAGGTATGAGCACAGTACCATGGAAAAGAGGTAGATGTCGGGCAGGGACAAAGGGATTGCATAACAGGTTTAATTCTGTTATTAATGAGGCTTTTATCTGTATTAATTACATAATTTGTATTACTAGCATGTTAAAACACTAACTGGACTGCCAATAAATTCCTACTTCCATATATATGGTAAGTTTCTTTTTGCTTATAACAAGATTATCAATGTAACAAGTACAGAGATCAGACCTGTGACCTTTTTAAAAACTGAGATTGCATATCAAATGTTTCATTTCTCTGATACCTAGCCTGTTTAAAGAAACAGCTCTGCTTCACAGTAAGCAGCTACACAATTTCGTATTTGAGTTTGCCTGAAATTTGATAAATGATACAGTGTTAGAACAGATCTTAATCCTTCAGATACTTTTCTTCTAGGCTAAATAATTGAAAATAAAATTGTGGAGTCAGTGTTCAGAGGACTTTAATCTTTTACGATTGTCCTACAGGAAGTGGTAGGGTTTCAAACCTACATATAAAGATGCAGCATAGGTCAGAAAATGAAAAAAAGAAGTTTGCAGAGACTTAAAAGTTGCCATTTCACCTTGGTCAGACTTATTCTACACCGCAGTGTCTTCTGCTGCTCTTCTGAAGCATGTGATTTCAAACACTTTTCATTTATGCCTTCTTTTAGAATGAAGGGATCTTAGAGGTGGGGGTGGGGTGGAAGAAAATTAAACACACATGATGAGGAGAGGTGGCACAGTGGTAGGGCCTAATTAATATGGTCTGTTCCTAGCGAAGTATTTTAGGAACAATGTATATAGACAGTTTCAGTGGAAGCTGTAGAAAGTCCTGAGGTAGGTAGATGGATGGAGGGATGAATGCAAACTGTTTGTCTGGAGGCAGTACTTAGAGCATTCTTATTGGGTATTTATTGTTTTATAAACTTCATCAAGGAAAAAGACTAAAGTGTGTTTAATCTGAGATTAAAGGAGATGAGTAATTCCACTGAAATCAATAGAATCTATCATATGTCTGAAGTTCTGTGTGTGTTTCCTTCATGGTATAGGGATCAAAAGAGTAACTAATAATCTTATTTTTGTTACCCTTTTGAGTGAAATGCTTCTTTTATTGTATTGTATTATTTATTTATTTAAACTTGGCTAATGATGCTGGAACTTCAAGGTTACTTTTGTTGCTGAATACAACAGGTTTTTTTCTCTTTAAAAAATCAGATTTGGTAGCTGAAGGCTTAAAAACATAGTAATAGCTGTAACACTGATTAGATACAAACAGAGGGTGTTTGTCAAATAGCTGCAACATTATCAGAGTTCAGCACTTTATTAAACAGAGATGTAAGGCTGATGTCCAGAGACCTTTTAAAGTCAAAAGAAGTAATGCAAACATGGATCTATTATTAGATTATGATTATCTATACTGATTCACAGACATCTGTGGGGTTTTGGTGGGGTTTGGTTAGTTGGTTGGTTTGGTATTTTAATTATTATTATTTTAATATTTTTCATAATATTAACAAATAGAAACATTTCTGTGTACTCTTTGTTTCCCAAGATTACATCAACAAACTGTTTCTAAAGAAGGAACAAACACCTATAAACAGATGGAGGTGAAAGCTCCAAAACTGCCTTCTCTTCACCTCAGCTTTCTGTGATCCTTCCATCCACTGCCCTCCATTATCCCCATTACTGTGACCGTTGCACTCAAGCTGCAGCTCTGAGGACAGACACATTGCAATATCCTGCTGATACAAATGGTAGTATTCCTACTCCATTCACGTCACAACAGAACAACAGAGCAAATTGCTAGATACAAGGGCAAACTGTCGTCTCCCAAAGTTTTAAGTGTATCTTTTATATAGTGCATAGTTGTATAAGAAATTTTGAACAGCGCTTCAACGTATGGAGCAAAGCTGTTTTAAAGACCAATACAACTCACAACACTTGTGGGTTATGAAAAGTATTGCCATATTTTTTTTACATAAGTCTGCCTATCAAGATTGCACAAACATCAGGTTTATTAATTAGTAGCTATACATGCACAAAGGTTGCTATTTCGCTCATAAAGAAGAAAATAAATTTTAAATTAGTGGCGCATATCAATTAGGCTCTCTTATCACAGTATCAGGATTTTGCTAATGCTTATGACATATTTCTGTGTATTCACTACTTCTTTAATAAGTAATACAGAGACAAAATGGCAGCTGAGTAGCCTGTTGAGAACAATTAACTCAAAGCAGATGGCACTACAAATACAACTTTTAAAGGCTCTTTTCTTGTTCGGGATTTTCGCTTTCCTTGTTGATTTGGCCCCCTGGGTGAATTAAGGTCTTTATTGATAGATTTAAGATGTCCCTGACATTTGATTAAGCAAACTTCGTACTGAGATTGTATTAAATTTTAACATCTGTCAGAACTGAACAGCAGTTTCTATCAGATGTTTTCTCACCATGTCTAGTGTTTAGTATCATATAAAGTGACTGATTGCTCAGCAACTACAAACCCTGAGAAAGCAGTACAAGCACAAAGACCTGAACTAATAACAGCTTTGAAACATGAACCCTAAGGGCCAATGGTGTAATCTCCGAACAGGATCGTTAAATTTCAAAGACATCAAGAAATATGGGAAGTAATTTCACTGAGCTGTATATAGAATACATTAATATATTTTTTTAAGTACTTGAAACATCTAAGTGCTGATTCTTCAAGAAGCACTGTGCTTTAATGGAGGCTGATAGACTTCTTTGGCATATTGCATATGTGTGGACATCTCCCCATCAAGATTTCAATGCAAATTTGAGGCCTTGTGTGTGTGTGTAAAGATAGCAGAGAAGCATCCCTCCCATTGTAACTGAGCCCTGAGAGACAAATCAGTGTCGAAGATGTGTCCATCAGGTAAGTTCTACACTAAAGGGAACACAATTGTCCCCAAGCTGTTTGCAGTTTTAATTCAGCCATCCATTCCAGTGTTAAGCAATGATTTTTGCTGCTCCTTTAGAGAATGCTCAAAGCAGATTTCAACAGAGGTATACATATGGACTTTTTAAGTATCCATTCACATACAGAGTATTTTAGAGGTGCAGAATGGTTGACGGGAAGATTTGCATAGTTATTAAGTACAGTCCTAGGGCTGAAAATCTAACCATGGGGGGGTTTTTTGTTTGTTTGTTTGTTTTTAAGCAATAAATATTCCTTTTGCTTTGTAATAAATATTTCTGCCAAGTAAAAAGAAATATATATATATACAGGAGTCTGCTTTTATAGAAGCTTGAAATACAGTTTATTGTATTAATGTTTTACAAAAAGAAGAAAAACTGGAAGAAAGCTGCTGACACTGCTCTGAAAAAACAGCAAATAGAAGACAGTGCTGTATCAAAATTCAATAACTGAAACAATTTTAGTGTTGCTTCCTTGAAAGAGTTGTTTTGTTGTGGGGTTTTTTTTCTGATCATTTCACTGCAGTTTTCTGTGTCCTTCAGAACCTGAATAACTAAAATTTCAGGTTTTGGCAGCTACCTCTTTTGAGTTGGCATCAGTCATACTGATCACCACCTAATCTTAATTAAACAGATTATGAAGCAGTTGCACAAAACTCACTAGCAAACTTCTGCTAAACACTAGTTTGAATATTTTGGATGGTAGCTTGTCAAGTTCTTAATCAAATGTGTCACAGTGCAACTTCATATAAGTGCAAAAATTTAAGGAATTACCTCTTTTTTAAACTTACTATCAGACATAATAAAAATATAAACACGGTAATTTAAAGGCACAGAGTATTTTCAGGTGAAAGGCAGGAAATGAAAATCATAAATAAAATAATCTTTTCAGCCATATATATATGGTAGAGCCATACTGCCCTAAGGTCCTTAATAGCTGTTTTACTCTCCAGATGATGTATCTGTCTCAGTCTTAGCACTATTTTGCCATGTAAGTTTTGACTGTTGCAGAAAACAGGAGGCTATCATGCCTCAATGGTAGTAGTTTTGCTGTGACATTTTTTAGCTTTATAATCCGCATTATCGACAAAATGTATGGTGCAGATTTCATTTTTGTCTTTATTATCTCAGCTATAGCACCTCTGTAAATATAATAATACAAATTTGAAAGCACATCAATAATTGTGAGACAGAAAATTCTACGCAGAACAGGGGAAAATAGAGGCAGATCAAACTAACTTCAGGTTCTGCATATCTCATTTGCTCATTGCTGCAAATATAAAGAAAAAAGCTTCATTTATTACTTTTGACCCCCATTAATGTCATAGATGTGTTTATATAGTTATTGTCCCTTCTTGGGACAGAACAGATTTATAAATTCTACACTTAGATTTTGTTCATGTCCAGGGAACAATTTTCTTTCTTTTTTTTTCTTCTTTTTTTTTTTTTAATAGGTAAACAAGGCTTTAATTCTGCAGATTTTGATGAATCTCAGATAAAATGTGACACCTTTTCCCATACCCTTTCACTGGGCTTCACCCATGCTGTTAAATGTATGGTATGAATCAGCATTTGGGGATTTGGGAGTACAAAGATCTTTTGAGACAAAACAGTAAGATGAAGTCCTCCAGCTGTTGCTCACTTTTAAAGAAGGCAGAGCCATTACTAATTATCAAGCTACATTAGAAGAAAAAATTTCCTTCTCATTTGCTTTGACCCAGTGGTTATTCCAAATGCTAAGGCCAAATTTGGGGTACAAAATTTCCTTGTTTTATTGTTTCAATCAACTGTGACTTCAGTAATTTTGAATTTTATGTGTGAAATTTGGAAACTTTAATTTGTTCATATGAAGACACTGATTGATCAAAAGCTGACAAAAAGATATTATAGAAATAGTAATAATTATCATGTAAATATCACAAGGATTTTGTTTTGTTTCAAAAATCCTCCAATAGGTATAGCAATACCCAAACACAGTGCCTGGTGATCCTGATCCCAGATAATCCAATCCTCAGTAAATCCCATTGCTTCTCCATTTTCTGAAGGAAGTTAAGGATGATCAACTATATTTTTATCATCCATATTTGGAAGCAGTTTCCAATTAAAGTATGTCTTGTTTTGCTCTGTAAGCTTTACTCATACCTACCATGACAAGAAAGTATTATCTGCTAGATTATTTAGAAAGGATTAAGACAGAAGTTGTTTAAAAAATAGAATTCCCAGCCAAAAAACAGGAATGGGAAAATGGAAAAGGTCACTTACACTCTTGAAGATAGAATTTTTTCTCTACAATGTACTCTTCTAGCAATTTGTGTTGCCCAATAGGAAACTTTCCACAGTCTAATGACATACAACGTATTACAGGAGCTTGGGGATCTTTCCCTGCCCCTGAGGTTCTATATGTTTTGTTTGTATTACTGCATTCAGTGATGCCCCCTGGACTATCCTAAGTAACAAGTGGTCATTAATTGAAGAGTCCATTAAGGCAGACCAGCAGGATAATAAAGTTATGAGATAAGCAAATATAAGCACATTAGAAAAGATAAGTTTTATTACACTGAAATAATCTCTTTTAAACAAAGCTATTGAATTTTACCCTTTGGATATCTAACGTCTAATTCTGATCTACAGTGAAAGACAGTATTTTGTTTTGATGGTTGATTACTTTCCACAGAAAGTGCTTATTACCACCAAATAGACCAATTTTGTTATTCTTAGAGAAAAATGTTTTTTATTTTTAAAAAGTTGTGATGATTTTTAAACACTTATAGTGAAAAATGACAATTGCTTGCATAGGTCTTCTGGAGATAGGTGGCCATAAAGATGCCAATAAACTTTTATAGCTCTTTTAAAATGAACACTTAAAAAAATCTTCAGAAATGCATTAGAAACAAGCTGTAAAGAAGAATGGGTCTCTTTTCTATCAGGGTTTTTAAGGCTTTAAAGTTTATTGTTATTGATTAAACACATTCAAAAAGTTAAACCAATTTTGTTCTCAGTGAAAAAATAAGATAAACAGAAATTGTTATTAACATTTACTTGGTCCAAAATTCTCATTCATTTATATGTATGTAAACAAGAGTTTCAAATAAACATATACATGTTGTGTCATAATTTACAGAGAAGAGAGGAGTAATGTGGCTTTACAAAACATCTGGAGGCAAGACATCTTTGTATGTGGGACAACCACATAGGCATTTGTCTGCTACCTGACCTCGGAGGAGTAGCTTCCTATCTCTAGGGCTCTCTTTTTGCATCCTTCTTTTGATGATTCTGTCTAAACTATAAAATCTGCTATAAATACTATCTCTAATATAACATTTCAGCCTTGCCTTTTGACTCCTGTTGAAAGCAAAAGCACCTCCTATTGCATTGAATGAAGAGTGCCACACTTGGCAGAATACATTGGGTGTGCGTGTCTACCAGATCAGCCTATTGATCCTAAAGGTTAATAGCTCTGAAAAAGAGTTGCAGGTAATAGTAATTAACCACTGAAACGTATTTATCACTGCAAAGCTATAGCTAAGAATGCTAAGAAGTGGTCTTTGGATATATAAATATCTTGGGAATACAAAGTAGTGATAGAGCATGTAGCTTATAGATATTTCTTAGGGGAGAAAAAGGTCAGATGATGATTTTTACTTCTTTTTAGCACTTCATTTTTACATATGTTTGTTATAACAGAATGGAATAAAGCTTATTTTTTCAATGATGCTTAGGGAAATAAAATGTTTATCATTTCAACACTGTTCTTGAATTTTCCTTACTAGGATAGTACATGAGATACCAATCATACTACCACTGTATGAAAAGAAAATATCCAAATTTAATTCTTCTAGGCAGACCTAGTATGTCCCACTTTTTATAATGAAACAATTGACATTACAAAAATATATCTGATTATGTGATAATAAAAATAATCACCAGACCAAACTATTTTGCATTCCTGAAGATTTTTGAAACAGATCTATGAAGACTAAGATTCAATATTTGCATTTTTTTGTGTGGTTTTGTATGTATGTATTTTTCCACATGTATATATAGTGTATCTATTTTTTATTCGATCAATATATTTAACTAATTTAATGCATGTACTATTACATTTATATTTTATAAAAATGTTAATATTTTATAAAAAATATATAAAATCCATATATTTTTCTAAATACCAATAGAAATCTAAACCCACAAAAAAATGTCAAATAACTCACACTCAATTTTCACCAGTCTTCAGTTTCAGCACATTTTTCAATGTGTTCATTTCCGTTAGAGCTCCTGTTGCTATTTAAAAACAGTGTTCATTGATTCATTTATATTTGAAGAAGCTATTCATTCAGATTTCAAGATACTGAAGACCTTATATTGGAATTCATCTTTGGATGTATTAAAGTACATTATCAATTTTAAAAAAATGGAATCTTTGCTATTCACTAAAAATGCACTTCACCAGTTCTTCAGTTTTTACACATCTTGATCACATGGCAAAGTTAATACTGTATTTACTTATTCTGCCTCCAATCCTTGTCTAGATGACATCAAAGCTTTATAATCCTGCCTAGATGATACAGGATATATTTTTTTCAACATAAGTATTATTCTTTTAAATTTTCCATTGATTCCACAGTCTATAGACAAAAAAAAAAGATAATTTTGTGCTTGTTTTAGCATATATAAATACATATATATATTATATATATATTTATGTATGTATATATACACAATTTTTTGTAGCACTGGTCACTTTTTTAAATCCTTGACATAGATCTCAGTTAGGTAATTGCATTCTGGTCAGATCTCTGCTAATCCCAGCTAAGCAAATGACATATTTGAATTAACTCAGAACAGTTCCTAAAAAAAGTCTGGATATTTGACTAAAATGCTATGTCTCACTGAATCGTCACTTCTGAAAGTTTTCTGGATTCAGACTAATCTAGCTGACCACTTTACAAAATGCAGGAGCCTTCTCTCTCAAATTGAAGGATACTCTTATACCTTTATCAGTTATTTTGCCCTTTGGTTATGGGGAAATTTTCTATAGTAGTACTCAAACTCAATTTGTGAATTCCCTTCAAATGCCAATTAAATTACCCTCATAAAACAAGAGTTACTTGCCATAATGACAAATTATTACTATTTTAAGAACTTCATATACTTGCCTTCAATGACTTCTGTAATGTGTATTTCTCATTCTATTTAGCTTGTCTTAAGAAGATTAAGGAAAAATTATCAGCTTAATTCTATAGATATTAAATTACAAATATGATTAGGTGAAGTCCATAATAACAGCAAAATATTTGAGGGAAAGAAAGGAGAAGATGAAATATAGATACAAGATTACATTTAAAGAATAAAAGCATTAACCATTTTGAAATAGCTGTTAAGAATAGCAAGTTTACCTTTGGTACACATATTCACTATATGGACTCTTTGTAATAGAGATGAAAGGGGTTAATTGCACTGATTGTAACACCTTAGTTCTGAAACCTGCGAACTTTTGTTAGGTGCTTATTGAAACAATAGTCCAAGATAGCTGCTACTGTTTCAGTGTTAAAAAAAAAAAAAAAAATCATAAATGGATTCAGGTGCTAAACCAGAATGCTGGTAAGACTTTATGTTGTATAGTAGTTATTTAGATTTTAGGCAAATACAGAAGTCATCATACAGTTTTTACAAGCAGATGGAGATATAATAATAACTTAGTCTACAAGATGTGAAGAGACAGCTTGCTGGAATATATCCGCTGCTGAATTGCCATCAAACACACTTGAAGTGCAGAAATAGGATTTGCCAAGGAATTATCAGCCTAAAGTAGCAATAAATCTGTATGTTGTCTGCATAACAATGATATTTAAAGCCATTTTAGGTATTAATGTCAATGAGTGTAACCGCAGATAGAAAGAAAGAATCTTAGAAGTAAAATTTTAAGGTGGGTGTTAGGAGGAATTCACACAAATCCTGTTAGTCATAATAAGCAGGATTTGTGTGCTTATCTCCTGTGCTTTATATACCAGGCTAATTTGTTTTGTAGTACATAGAGATTTACAGAGTAGAGACGTACCAACAGTTTCAGACCTACTGCATAAGCACAGATGATATTTACAGAAACTAGTTACAATCTGGGCGTAGAGCTTCTGTGCAATACAGTTAATCTATATAGGTGGGGTGTATCCTACACATCTGAAGTATTTGCAGTGGCTTTACATACATATGTAGGGAGTTCAACACATCTGTACAGTCATATTATTTAGACCATGCACATAGGTCACTCATTCTGAAATTTAATAGATCTACTGGAGAAGAAAAATAAATGTTCAACCTCATGAAACAGAATTACCTTCCTGGTAATGTCTGGAATGTGCTGGAATGTCAACAGCACATTCTTGAGAACTCTGTGATTATTCAATTACTGCAGATAAAATAAAACATTTTTGGTAATGAGGACATGATTTCTTGGGAAACTTCAAGCAACATCCGATTTTATTCAGGGAATAAATTTGTAAAAGTCCTGTACAGATTACTAGATATTTTGTACAAGAGTAACTCACTGGTTAGTATTTCTAACATTTGCACCTAAAAACAGGCTACATCTAAAGGAAAAAAAAATAGAGGAGGTTTTGGGTAATATTTCTGACTGATGCTTTCAATAACATACTACACTAGTTAATAGGTCTCATCTCTAAGATATTGTTACATCACTTTTTTTTTTTTAATGAGAATAAATGGATATTCCAGAACCTATATTTATAATTAAGTTACACTGAGGATTGGACCGACTCATATGATGATATATCATATGTGCCTTATGTTCTTTCTCATCTAAGTCAAATCAGATTTTCAGGTTTCAGAAGAATGTCCTTTAGTTTCTTGCAATTTTTGACAGTAAAGATTAATTGTAAACTATTAAAATATTATTTTAGTACTTAATAGAAACAGGTTTGGGGGGCTTTTGGGGGGCTTGGGGTTTTTTTCAGTAAAACACTATTGTCTTAAGGAATAAATTCTTTATTTCAAATGAGGAAAACCATTGGAATCAGTAGAACTATTCAGACTGGTGGAGAAGAAGAATTTTTTGTTCCCTACACAAGAAGCTTCCAATATTTATCATGTTCATAAAATTTAAAATACATACCTCAGCTAACTGCAACATCACTCAGAAATATGTCTAAATTCATTATGACATTGTGTGGTGGTTTGACCTTGGCTAGCTGCCAGGTGCCCACAAAGCCACTCTGCCACTCCACCTCCTCAACAGGGCAGGGGAGAGAAGATATAGTGAAAGGCTCATAGGTTGAGACAAGGACAGGGAGATCACTCAGCAGTCACCGTCATGGGCAAAACAGACTCCACTTAGTGAAATTAATTTAATTTATTGCCAATTAAACAGAGTAGGATAATGACAAATCTAAAAAACACCTTCTGCCCACCCCTCCCTTTTTCCAGGACTCAGCTTCACTCCCAACTTTTCTACCTCTTCCCCCTGAGCAGCTCAGTGGGATGGGGAATGGGGGTTGCAGTCAGTTCATAACACTTCAGCTCTTCCCCTCCGCCAGCATGGGGTCACTTCCTTGGGATACAGTCCTTCATGACATTTTCCAAGGTGAGCCCTTCCCACGGGCTTCAGTTCTTTAAGAACTCCAGAGTGGGTCCTTTCCAGAGTGTTCAGTCCTTCAGGAACAGACTCCTCCAGTATGGGTCTCCCAGAAGGCCACAGTCCTGCCATAGATTCTGCTCCAGCATGGGCGCTCCACAGGCTGCAGGTGGATATCTGCTCCACCGCGGACCTCCATGGGCTCCAGGGGGAAAATCTGTGTCACCATGGTCTTCTCCATGGGCTGCAGGGGAATCTCTGCTCTGGGACCTAGAAGACCTCCTCCTCCTTCTTCACCAACCTTGGTGTCTGCAGCACTATTTCTCTGACATTTTTCTCACTCCTCTCTCTCACAGTTGCTATTGTGCAGAGTTTTTTACCCTTCCTTAAATCAAGTGCACGATGTTCTTAAATAAGAGGCACTACCGTCACTGATGGGCTCAGCTTTGGCCAGTGGCAGGTCCACCTTGGAGCTGGCTGGAACTGGCTCTGTCTAATATGAGGGTAGCTTCTCATGTCTTCTCACAGTAGCCACCCCTGCACTGGCCCCTTTGCCCCCCCACACTACCAAAACCTTGACAGGTAAACCCAATACACACTGTTAATGTATTTCTTTGCTCCAGAAAGTTGAACACATTAGGAAAATAGCATAAGAGAGGTGAGTTAGAAAATGATTGTTCCACATTTAATGATAGGCATGAGGGGGAGAGAGAGATCCTCTCTTAGCAGTTAAGAGTGTCAAAAAGAGAACAGGAGCTACTGATCTTCCCATAACAGCAAATAACAGTATTTTCTGCTTTTTTTCTCTTATCAGGCTACTACATGGAACATTGTCCCTTCACCAGAGTGAAATGGTTTTATGGATTAAGTTGAGAAGTGGACAGAACTTCAATAACAAATCATTACCAAACAGTAATTTCTCTTTTTCATTATCAGTGGCATACACTTGATTGACAGCATCCATCTCAACACATGTTCTCCGAGTTTTTGCACTGTTCTCAGTACAATTCATGCACACAACCTCTAAAGAATGAGACAATGTGAGGACAGGAGTCTTATTTGGTTTCTTACTTTATTGAGCAGTTTTTCTGGCATAACATAAGCTTTGCACCAGGATCATTCACAGTCTTGCCTGTCAAACATCTTCAGGTGTAAATAATACACCTCTTGCTTCCTTCAGCATTAGCTGTTAATTCACTTCACTGCTACATTCTAAGCCTAACAAATGTGTTCTTATTATTTTTGTTTAGAGAGTGCTTGCTAGTACTAATTTAGAGCTATTAAAATTCAGCTATTATTAGGATTATTTAGTATTATTAGTTAGGTTGACTGATAATTGACTTGCGCTGATCTCATGTTGTTTTCAATGCCATGCACAAATATACATGTTTGTTCAGGGTGTAAACAAATCATAGAAGAGAATTAAATTTCCTCTCAAAGGCACGTCCATGAGAATCCACTTATGGTCTCTAAAGCTGCATTGCTTGTTCCTGGCAGAATCCAAGCCTGGCAAAGTTGAGTAATAATCTATGTTTCTTGCTCTTTTATTTTTCTATGTTTAAGAATAACGTCTTTTTACATGTGTCACAACCTAAAGGGTTAACCAGCCTGCTAGTGATAGAGATCACCACTGTGGGTTCATAGGATTCCATAAGGCACAAGGACACTGAAGCTTTATCCTCTAAATTTCCCTACTTAACTAGAGATTATCACAAATACAAATACAAAAAACAAAAACAAACAAACAAACAAACAAACAAAAACAAAACAAAAAAAACCCCACCCACCACTGGCAAGTATACCTATGATTAATAAAGCAAATATATATATATTCAGCTATTACAAATTATTATCAACAATTAATAGTATGGCAGCAACCATTAACAGTCAATAATAGCAGCAATCAATAGCATTCCAGCAGTTAATAATAGCAGAAGTAAATTAAAGCAGCAACAAGTATATATAACATTACAGGTTACTACAGACTTTTCACTAGTAAAGCAACATCAATAATATAACAGCAGATATACTTATGATAGATTACTTATTTGAATATATACAATACCAAGTGCATCAAACAAATTTCAGAAGGGGGCCGAACCATCCCAGAGGGGACCCAACTGTCCCAGAAGTGGGAGGACTAACTGACCCAACCCCAGAGGTAGTCGCAGAGAGGAAACGATCCACATCACAGAGCCTGACCTGGAGTCAGCCAGGTGTCTCCAGCAAGGGCTCAAGATCTCATAGAAAGTTCACACAGATCTTTTTAGGAAAGGGAAAAGTATGTGCAGCAGAGGAAGTTCTCACAGAGAGAAGCTCCACTTTGGATAAAAATTAAGTCATTTTTACATTGTAAAGACGTAAGAGGGCATAGGACACTACCAATTCAAGCAGCCAATAGCTGCTGTTAATTTCTATTTTTTCACCTGGAACCCAACAGAAGATGATGTTTTCTGTCCTACCAGATTAATTTTTAATTTTTCCAGACTGTTTTCATGTTCTTGCAGTTAATATAGCAGTTACTGATTCTTACTTTCTCATGATGTTTTCCCCTTTTCCCAGGCTATTTTTCACCTTTTCAGGCTATATGTCATTTTTACAATTCTCTGATTTTTGGCTTATTGATGATATCTCGGGATATCTCTGCTTTCTATGTACCTAATTGTACTTCAGAGATGCCAGCTGCACTTCTAAAGGATGCTTCTGGTTCATAAGCCTAGTTCCCAGGTTAACAGTTCCCAGGCTGGCATGCATTTTCTCTGTCAGTACATCAGCAAACATATTCTCAGTATTTTTCCCTTATAACCAGGTCTCCTTTATGGCTGCTCACACGAACATGAAATAAAATTTTTAAAAAAAGGGAAAAAAAGGAAAAGAAACATGTGATGATTTATGTACACTTTCTTGTGCTGAATCAAGAACTTCGTAGGAAGTGTTTTGTTCTTACGTTATCTGTTACCTATGGAAGAAAATGGTGCTAATAGAACCTTCACTCTGCCCTCGTCTTTAAGGTATGATGTACCCTTTTCCCAGATGGTCAGAGACCATTCTTCATTTCAGGTAACATTTCAGCCTAGGCAACATTTTTTCCAGAATGGCCAACAGAGTTTTCCTGTTTACAATCAGTTTATATACTAATTTTGAATAATAAGATGATGGTAAATGTTGCCTTACATTACTGATCTCTGAAAGGCGTCATGAAGAAATGGAAAATATCCCCAAAGCTAGTCCAATATGGACTATGGCCAATATGTCCAACCTAGTGAAAGAATTGAGAACTGCCTTAAGACAATGATCTATTTCAATAATTTACAGGGGGTTTTTTTCACATAGAGTCTCAAAAGGGAGGGAAAAAAAAGAGATGTGACTGTCATCAGTAGACAGCCTGAAAATATAATGATGCTTTTCAGTCATTATACTACATAAAAGATGGGTATTTATTAACAGTTTTTCACAGATGTCTTTGGTGTTCGTACGGAGTCTGTAATACTCTTTAAGAAAATAAATCTGGAATCCATTCAAGCTAATTCTAAGAATAAATTTTGGCAAGCACCCCTCAGAAATTTGTTTGTGGAGTGCCTCAGAAACACTTCTTTTATTAGATATTGGTGGATCTCAACCCAGAATGAAAAATAATTCTTCTGATAAGACAATTTTAGAATGTAATGTTGAAGAATTGTATTTTTTTTCTTGTCATTAGACATGACATGTTACACCAAAAGAATGTATCAGCTTAATGAACGTTAGAAGAGATTTTTGGAAAAAAAGTCATCATATACTTTCCCTGTTTGTTTACTCATTGACAACTATTACTGGCCACTGTCAGACAAAAGATAATATGTTAGAGAGATCTTTTTTAAGATACAGTATGATCATTTCAGTTCAACAGAAAGCTGCTTTAAATCCACTAGTATTTGACTTTTCAATTAATGACATATATTATTACTTTAGATTTGAAGATTATCTTAAGTAGGGTAGGGATAAAAGCACATCACAGCATAAAGTTAGCATTTCAAACTATATTTAATATTCTGGAAAAAAAAATTAAGTAATTCCATAAAGACAAGGTCTTTCACATACATAAGCAGAATTCATTGAAGAAATACATGATAGGAATGACTGGCTAAATTGGTTTACAAAGCTGCAGAATATGGTGCATGACAATTTAAATAGGGGTTGACCATGCTCAAAGCAATTTCTCTTTGCAATTGAAAAAAAGGTAAATATCATAGTGAGCTGTAGAAATAAAGACATGTGTAGTAGTTATTAATCTATTAGTAGTAATACTCCCTCACCTGAAATACTTTGCCTACTTTGAACATATCTCTTCAAGAAAAAAGTGCACTGGAGAATATCAAGATGAGAGCAATGAAAATGACTAAGGGTCAATCTGGAAAACATAGTCATCATGAAACACTGGAAGATGTGGGTTTGTTGAGTTTAAAGATGACTGATACAATTGTCTTCAAATACATAAATAATAAGCATAAAAGGAAGGAATCAGAAGTTCTTCAAGGAAGACAGAGAAAATGGGAATGATATATAATAAATACATTTGTTCATGTAAAACATAGACCACTTTGAAAGTATAAGCAACAATAAAACTATGTATATGGGAGTATATGTCATCATTAAACATTCTGCTCTTGAGCTCTTTACCTTCTGAGGTTTCTGTACTCTGGGCACAGTATTTCACAGGTATGTCCTTGCCTTCCCAAGTGATAAAAGTGACAAAATGGCTGGGTCAACATCCCAACCTTTCTTGAATAGTTTCGGGACAATTAGAAGCAATATGGTGTGAAAAGATGAAGCATTGTGTTTTCCATTTCTTAATCTGCTTAGTCTCATGAGAGAATTCTTAAAACATTCAGACTAAAACACCCCAGCTTCATAATATCAATCAAAATAATAAACAGGTTTTCAGAATTCAGCATAGAAGAAATCAGTTCTCTTCCAGAGACTGCCGTAAAGAGTTACGTCTTACACAGTACTAACCCTACTGGATTCAGACTGGTTTTGGTTATTAAGAGATTGCAAGTCTTAGACCAATTATTCTGTAGTAGGTATCCTTAAATTATGTTTTAACATTTAATTCCTGAAGAGGCAGAGAAAAATTACCTTGCACATTTCTAGATCATATTCAGTAGAGATCAAATAGTGTAGATCATTGTTATGTACTTAACACGTCTCTTAACACACCTTTGTGAAAACAAGACTAGTGAGAGAAAATTTTGTGGTAAGTTCCTTAGCCCTGCTCAACTGGAAAAGTAAATATATGCCTGTGAGAAAACACACTTCCATCCACTTACTCTTCTACCAGTCATAACAAAATGACTACGAACTCAGAACAGGATTTTGAAAGAAAAAAGATCCCTAATCTCTTTAACATTTCTGTGGATTTTTACTTTAACGTTAAGTAAAAGTTAAATATATGCTTAAGTAACATGTTAGCTTAAGGACTAAAAGAGGAACCCTGAGGAATTTTAGTGATGCCTCTTAGTTCATGCTGTTCCTGACTCTATTTTCACTATATTTTCACTATAAACTGCATTTTCACTACAAGCTACTTCACTGTTTTCACTGTAAGCAAAACAAGAACTTTAAGCAGGATAAGATTCTATAAAAGCGAAAAGACAAACATTGAAGTGAAAATGGTTGGCAGCTGCGAATTAAACTCAATTTATAAAACCAAACATGCAAGACTAGCTGTCCTGGTTTCAGCTGGGATAAAGTTAATTGCCTTCCTAGTAGCTGGTACAGTGTTATGTTTTGGATTCAGTAGGAGAAGAGTGTTGATAACACACTGACGTTTTCAGTTGTTGCTAAGTACTGTTTATACTGAAAGTCAAGGATTTTTCAGCTTCTCGTGCCCAGACAGCAAGAAGGCTGGAGGGACACAAGAAGTTGGGAGGGGACACAGCCAGGGCAGCTGACCCAAGCTGACCAAAGGGGTATTCCATACCTTATGACATCATGCCCAGTATATAAACTGGGTGGAGTGGGACTGTGGGGGGATCGCTGCTAGGGAATTGACTTGGCATCAGTCGGCAGGTGGTAAGCAACTGCATTGTGCATCACTTGTTTTGTATATTCCAATCCTTTTATTATTATTATTTTAATTTTATTATTATTGTTGTCATTTTATTATTGTTATTATTATCATTATTGGTTTCTTCCTTTCTGTTCTACTAAACTGTTCTTATCTCAACCCAGGAGTTTTACTTCCCCGCCCTCCCGCCCCTCCCCTTCATTCTCTCCTCCATCCCACTGGGTGGTGGGGCAGTGAGCAAGTCAGCGGCTGCACGGTGCTTAGTTGCTGGATGGGGTTAAAGCACAAGACTAGCTCAGAAGAAGTGCACATCCATGCAAGGTTTGAAAAGTTTATTACTTAGCTGAAATATTTTAACTACGTGTTCCAACCTTCAAGAACATTGAAACACCAGAATAAGAATACTGCCCATAAAAAGGTATATGCTTTTCAATGTACTGACAAAAAATGTGGCTGTGCAAAAGAGTATGATGTACCTTAACTCTATATTCAGCATTTAGGATGTGTTAAGTCAAAAAAACAATGCAGCATTATTGACAAGCATTCTATGATCTAAATTTAGTGGCTAACTGATTTTTAAATTAACTAGATGAACTGTATAAAGCAAGTGATCTCATATTGTAAAAGGTTACCTCATGATAGATGTGTTTAATTCCTTTTAGATATGAAAATTAGATAAGAAAAGGTCATAGAAATGCTTAAACATAGTATAATCACGTAATTAAGTCAGATAATTCAGATCATCGAGTGATTAAAATTCATGCTAGTGACACCTGATTAAAATAAATATTTTTTGATCTCTACATAATTGCCTGTTATGGTGAAACAACTAGCTCAGTGAATGTGGGGAGAGCTGTGGATATGATCTGCCTTGCTTTTTAGCAAAGCATTTAATCTGGTCTCTCACACAGTTTCCTTGCTAATGAGCTGGTAAGATAGGGAATGGACAGATGAATAGCAAAACTGATGGAAAACTGACTAAACTTCTGAGCTCAAAGTGTGGTGGTAGTTAGTGGCTCAAAATCAGATAAGTGGAGTTCCTTGGGGTCAGTACTCTGTCCAATATGGTTAAATATCTTTATGATCAATCTGGATGTATGATTGACACACTCAACAAGTCTGTAGGTGACATCAAATTGGGAAGAGTAAGTAGAGGCTGGGGAGAGGAGTCACCACTCAGAGTGATCTAAGCAGGCTGGAAGATAGACTATCAAGAATTGCATAAGGTTTAACAAAAATAGATGCGAAGTCCTGCATCTGAGACAGAATAATTACAAACTCCGTAACTATAGGCTAGGGACTGATGGCTGAGAAGCAGCTCTGATAAAAAGGCCCTGGGATTCCTGGTGGACAGTAAGCTCAACATGAGCCAGCAGCATGCCCTGGCAGCAAGGAAGGGCAACAGCTTCAGAAAGTGTGTACCAGCAAACTGTGGGATATGATTATTCAACACTACTCAGCACGTGGTATGCTAAGCCTGGAGAAGTAAACTGTTCTGATCCTCCCAGTTCAAGAGATATTGATAAATACATAGGGTCAAGCAGAGGACTACCAAGATGACGAGATGGCTTGGGAACTTATGATGAAAAAAGATGAAGGAACTGCATCTGTTCAGCCTTGAGAACAAAAGATTCAGGATTAGTGGGGGTGGGGGGAATCAGTCACAATCTTTCATTAAGTAAAAGGTAGTTACAGAAAAGATGGATGAGTATCTTCACAAGGATACACAGTGACAGGGCAAGAAGCAACTGGCACAAGTTGCTTTAGAGGAAATTCTGTATAATTTGTAATAAATGCTTCACTGTGAGAACAATTAACCATTGGCATACGTTGCTTGGAGAAGCAATGGAACCTCTCTCACCAGAAACACTCAAGACTCAGCCTGACAAGGTGCTGGAACAGGCCCTGGAAAACCTAACCTGAGGCCTTGCATTCAACAGAAGGTTGGACCGGATAAGCTCTGGAAGTCTATTCCAGCCAAGATTATTCTATGGTTCTATGGTTCTACAATGAATTATATCCACAAATACCTGTATTCAGGAGGTGTTGGTTTAAAGATTCTCAGGGAAGTACTTTTTCTTTTTTTTTTCCCCTTATAGAAGCAAAGGTACTTTGTCAAATCCCTTGGAGGATATTGATAGACATATTTAATAGACTTATCTTAGCTTAAAATAAACTAAATACATTCAATACTTGAAATATTTTGCTGTTGAATATATGAATTTCCATTAATATATCCCTCAGTGTCTTATGAAAAGGCCAATTTTATTTTAAAAAAGCAAAACCCAACCAATCTGTTCTATTTGTCACATAAAATTTATGACATTACATTTAGTTTGACCTGATGAATAAGTCATTTCCAATGGTTTCTACCCTTCTCTATACAAAAACATGATTAATTATTTGTCTGATACATACAACAGCACTAATCTAGAAGTTAATACAAATTCTTTTGGCCCTTAGCACTAAGCAGAATTTTAAAATTGTCTACTATGAATTACAAGGTTCAATAATTTAGACAAAACTTATCTTATTATCAAAGTTCTAAGATACAAAACAATAACTTCTGCTTTGCAAGGACTGTGTCTAAGTTATTGCAAATGCAATCTAATAACAATACTGTAAGAAACAGTGATCTATCTCATATAGCCTAGAAAATAGCTTTTGAATGCGATTTCATAATACAGTCACAGATTTATTTTTGTAGGAAACTCTGGAGATCATCTAGTTTAAACTCTTACTTAAAGTAGGACCTGGTTGCTTAGGTCGGGTTGCTCAGGTCCAGTCAATATTTAAGTATCTCCAAGGATGGGATTCCACATCTTTGCTTGGCAATCTGTTCCAGTGTTTGACCACCCTCATTGCAATTTCTTTTTCTTTATCTGTAGTTGGAATTCCCCTTTTTGCAGCTTGCGCTTTTGTGTCTTTTCCTGTCATTGCACCTCCAAGAAAAGTCTGGTTAAGTGTTTGAAGACAGCGAATATGTTTTTTTATTACCTCCATTAAAACATCCAGCAGTCAGAAGTACATGTGAATCAATGACTTTTAAAAATGTGTATGTTTAATGCCTGATTAAGATTTCTGTATTGGGTTCCCTGTCCATGTGTTCATAGTGAGGGGGCTGCAGGGGTGGTGTCTCTGAGATGAGACCAGGGGCTGCCCCATGCCAGAAACAGTCAGTTCTAGCTGGCTCCAAAGATACCCACCACAGGACACAGATAAGCCTGTCAGCCAAGTTGGTGGCCCCTCTGTGATAATGTATTTATAAAGGGTAAAAAACACTGCACAGCAGCTGTGAGAGAATGAGAAAAGTGTCAGAGAAACACCACTGCAGATGCCAAGGTCAGTGAAGAAGGAGGGGGAGGAGATGCTGCAGGTGCTGGAGCAGAGATTCCCCTGCAGTCTGTAGAGAAGACTATGGTGACACAGGTTTTCCCCCTGAAGTCCATGGATGATCATGGTGGAGCAGATATCCACACTGCAGCCTGTGGAAGACCCCACACTGCAGCAGGTGGAAAAGCCCTGAAAGAAGCTGCAAGCCGTGGAGTGCCCACGCAGGAGCAGGTTTCCTGTCAGGATCTGCAGCCTATGAGGAAACCATGGTGGAGCTGTCCATTGCTGAAGGACTGCACCTCGTGGAGAGGACACATGCTGGAGCAGTTTGTGAAGGACTGTATCCTATGGGAGGGACTCTATGCTGGAGCAGCTCAACACTGTGAGGAGCAAAGAGCACAGAGACAAAGTGTTATGTACTGACTGCAAAGCCCATCTTCAATCCATCTTGCACCACTCTGGGAGTGGGAAGAAGAATCAGGAATGAAGGATTGAAGTTGAGCCTCAGAATCTAAGGGTTGGGATAGGTGTATTTTTAATTTTGTCTTTGTTTCTTACCATCCTGCTTTAATTTTAATTGGCAATAAATGAAATTAATCTTCCCCAAGTTTAGTCTGTGATAGTAACTGGTAAGTGATCTTTATCTCAACCCAAGAGTTTTCCATCTTATTTTCTCCCCTTGTGCTGTTGAAGAGGGAAAATGAGAGAGTGGCTGTGTGGCGGACTAGCAACCAGCCAATACTAACTCACCACAATTTCTTGACTAGCTTTCTTCTTTATAAAACCAAATAATAAATTAGCAATGTGTGGGTTTTGTTTTTCTTAATTTTACTGTGCATTGCATGTGCATTACTATAAATTATTCCACCACCACCTTAAGGTCAAAACACTTACATTAGGTAAAATAGTCACATTAACAATACCTGTAAATTAATTTGGGGGCTGTGGGGTTCTTTTTTTGTGTTGATAACCACCATTGTTTTGCACATAAACTACTTTTAAGCTTGTTGTGGCCTTGGAAAGTATCAACACCGGCTTCTTCTGTCTTTTCATAATCTCACAGCTAATAGAAGTCCAGCTGGGGATGCACTTTAATTTGGTATATCAGCTCCAAAACACACCAAGTCACATAATTTTGTCGTAAGACACAGGTTCCTTAAAAAGGTAACCTGCAGGAACTGTTTTAAGTGTAGTTAATATTTAAGAAAAGGGTGGTGGGCCAAAACTGTCAGTTTTGCTTGTTTTAGCATCAGATTAGATTAAGGTTGAAAAATTAGATTTTTTTAAAATTTTTTTTTTTGCAATTTAGAGATTTGAGTTATTGACTATAAAGTAGGAAACAAACTGGGGAAGGTATAAAATGGTAAACAAACTGGAAACTGACAATCTATCTAGCAATTGCCTTACTTTTGTGAAGTTACCTTGGAAAGATGCTCTTCAATTTGCACTATTTCATTTCTTCAACATTGACACTGTCTTATTTTTATTCATTTATATCCTTGTTTGTCAGGTTTTTTTTTCTTTCCAGTAGGAATTAAGTTTCAATGATTTACATATCTTATCCCAAATATATCTACTCTGATTCACTTTGTTGTTTCGACCTCCTCTTTCCTGTCTTTTCTTTATCTCTCGTGTTGATCTTTTTCCCAAACCTTTTTAATGTAAATGAAACATTCAGTACTTGGCCTTAGGGCTGATTCATTGTAAATTGAGCATTCTGTTTTATCAGGGGATGAGGGAGGAATGATATACTATTTTCAAGACTGTTACAGTATTTTATAAATCCTGTATCATAGGAAGTATTTACTTTACATAGATATTCTGCAATTCAGAGTCTCCATAACATATTCACTTTTCGACTGAGATTTTATACTATCTGTTAATAATATGCATGACAAATACTAGTTTCAGAAGACTCTTTCTAAGCGCTCTCTCCTATTTCTGATTCCTTTTTGGTCTTTTTCCTGTGTACAAGTTTTACCACCCCCCAAAAAAACCCCAACTAACTAACAAGCAAAAAGTCATCAAAATTAAATATTCCCTGATGTCTTTCTGAAGCAGAATTTCCCCCTTTACATTATTCCCCCATTCATATAATTGAGTTATAGGAAGGGCATTGTTATAGTAGCTTAAACAGAATCCATCTTATAGTCACTTCCTAGCTCAAATGAAATCCATTGTATAGCATTAAAAGTAAGACTTGCTAAAGCCTTAGGCCACAAGCAGTGAATTTATCCTGAACTTATACTTAGTTACATGAAGGGAGGCCCAAAGAAGGTGCATCCTGTGAAAACTAAAGTAACCACATCTGTCAGCAGAAGCTGAATCGTTGAGATAAGAAAAGGAATGTCCTGCCTGGAGGCAGAGAAAGGATCCAATGAGGAACAAGAAGACCCCAGACCCAAATATTACTATTGGATTGAACCATTGTGTGAGGGGACCGCAACTTGGATTGTAAGGGTATAATTGCCCAGAGATTTCTTTGTTCGGGGTCCCTCTCTGGAGGCACTCAGCTCCAGCTGTCCTATACCACTGTACCACTAAAATAAATTCATCTGATGTATGTCATGTTGGAGACTCTGCTTTAGGAAACCTAGGGTCGAGCCTCAGGGAAGAGGAAGCACCAGAGGGTGAGCATGTGTGTGGCTCCTTGAATGGTGTGTGAATGCTTAGGCAGTGGCCTCTCCCTTAGCAGGCACGATCTTAAAACACTGAAACACAGCTCTAAATAATAGAGGCAAACATAAGTAAGATAGTCCTAAGTATTCAACCAATTTCCCTTTTTAACTCATTTACTTTTAACAGACACTATTCCTTGACTTGACTATCACCAACCCCACTCAACCTTAAGACCAAAGACTGGCAAATGCCTTGTTGCAGGTATGCTGCTAGTTCTGAGAAAGAGGTACCTGCATGGTTTTTACTGGAAGCATCTGTAACTAATTTAGTTATTTAGCTTTATTTGACTCTGATCATGTAATATTGCCTATAAGTAAAACAAACACTATTTCATCCTCCCCACAAAACATTTTGGAAAGGTCTTCCTACCTTTATCTTTTCAGAGAGACAGTATACTATGTTTTGCACAAAACGTAAGATGAAAAAAGCTTTCAAAAGAAAATATTGCTTCTCTGGTTTTTTTCTACATCATGTAGTAAATTCTCCTCCCTGAAGTCACTATCTGTACAATAACAAGACTTGAGTCAGTTGGATAAACACAAGCACTAGAAAAACTGACATGCGCTAGGATACCCAAGGGCACCTGATCAGGGCTGGCAAAAATGGCGTTTACACAAAACTCACACTTTTCTGGATGTCAGAAAAGGACAAACCAGATAGGCTATCCTTGGACAAGCCCATATAGCAGTCTACATTTAGGTAAGTCAGTCTGCTCCTTATTGTCACCTCTCACTGAAGTAGAAAGTTAGATCTGGAATTTATCCTATGCATCTTACAGAATTCTCACCCTTTCACAGCAAAAAAAGAATGAAGAACTAAGCATGTAGTCAGAATAATTTTTATGTCTATGTAAAATTAAAAACAATTAAAACTTTTTTCTTTTTTTTAAGAAAAGCTCAAAAAAGACTATAACCACAATACAATTTCATTCTTCTTCTCCAAGATTTCATTCATCTATTCCCCACCTACATCAGAAGTCAATAGTGTGAAATCAGTGAAAAATTTTAGATTTGGTATGAAGAGACAATAAAGAAGTGTGAAGTAGAGGTTCAAATACATTTTTAAAGAAAACTTAATTTGTGTCATTCTTTCCTTTGAGTCTAAGCCTTGAATTTTAAGATCTTGCCTTCTTAAATTCCAGTTACTTTCACAAAGTATGCCTTTATCTATTTTCCATCAGTTTTCAAGAGGCTTTTGGGGGTTCTTTTGGGGGCACAATCTAAAGTTCACTGAAACAAAAGTGTACCTTAAATTTTTTTGAGATAGCAAATACTGCAGAAAAAAAAAATGCAGTTCAGTTTATGGTTGCTTTAGTCTTGCACACTTTTTTTCTGTAATTCAAAATCAGTCAGATGCACAGTAAAAATTTATCCTTTCCGTATATCTATATTGGTATTTCACCTGAGATACACTTAGTCCAAGATGGAGACTGACTTCATGTACATTCTTCTTTGTTCCTTGCAGAGAAAGTTCTTTGCATGCACCTCTATTCCTCCTGTAGCTCTAGAAACTCTTGAGAGTCCCATCTTGATAGATGTAGAATGCATTATTCTTATGAACATAACCAGTTCTTAGGTCTGTTCTCTTTATCCGACCAACATTTTCTCCATACATTTTAACACTTCAATAGTATCAATAAAAATATTTCTAGTGTATCAGTACTGGGTCTAAACATATCTGTTTCAAGCCATACAGAATAACTTCACAATAACTCTGATCTCAGAAAGCACTGTAAGCATTTTTTTTTACTTTAACTTCAGCCAAACTCCTTATCAGAAATTTGTCTAGATAGAAATATCTGCATTCAGGGATTTTGGCTACATTCCATGTAAAATTGTCTCTTCAGTCCTTTTCTTTAATTCTTACTGTTTTGCTACATAATATGTTATGTCTCCATGGCTTCAAGGGATATTAAAAAAAAAAGAGGGGGAGGAGGGAGCAGAACAACACAGAAAAAAAACCCGCAAAAGACCACAAGAAAATTGAAGGAGTACAATATAGGATGACCTACAGCAAAAACCTCTGATTGTTAGTTTGGTATGGATAGAATCTACCCATCATTGTAAAGATAGCTTCATAGGAAAACATCTTTTTTTCACTTTGATAGTGTGGTTAGGGGAACAAGACCTACATTTAATCTTTTTTTAAAAGAAAGAATTAGACATTTATCTAGCTGAGAAACTGTGTTAAATTACACAGGTTCTGACTTACACAAACAGCACACCAACCCCTCAAAACCAGAAATTTAAAAACAATTACAGCCTAATACGTACAATGTCCTCATCTACTTGCTGGCTAAAAAGTGGTGGATCCCAGTGGTGTGTGGGTTATTTATCTAATTATGTTCAAAGTATTTCTATATAATCAAAATCCAAGACAGAATCTTTGTGTAAAAACAGCAAAGGAAATTGTTTTGAACTCAGCAGCTTAATGACCCTGGTTTATAATTGCTCTTTCACCTCTCCTAAATATTTCTTTTAGCTAAGCCTTTTGTTTTCTTTTTTTTTTTTTCCCCTCCCCACTTAAACACAATACAAATTAAAACAAAAACTGAAGAACCTAATTATTAAATTTCAAAAATATTTAATTGTAAAATATAAAAAATTTCGGTATATTTCTCTCACTTTTTGGATATGCATTGCATGATGAAGGAATTTGTTCCTTGTGAACATTAAGAGTCTGAAACATCTGCTGGACAAAAAATATTATTTTTTAATATTTTTATTTACATTACCTTTACTAAGCCAGGTTTCACATTTCATGCCTTAGTGGTTTTGAAGTTGTTTATTGCTCTATTTTTCTTATCACTAGGGAACATGTTGAGAATTCCTGTCCCTTATCTGTCTTCAAGGACTTGTGTACTGGACTTGTGTAAGCTTTTTACAGAGGATAAAATGCCTTTGTTTCACGCCACCAGAGAGCACTGTTGGATCGTTAAGATTTGGCGCTTTTTTCCTAGACATTAGCTAAAGTAATGAGAACCAGAAAGACAAATAAAACTTCTCTAAATATACTTTCTTTCTTACCACATGACAAATGTCACCAGCACATAAGGCGTAATAAATCAATTGGTCTTTTTGCGTTTATAGTTCTGCATTCTTTTAACATTCTTCTCCTTCAAATAAATGAAAAGACCAGCGTTCCCAAGATTGCAATTAGTGATACAGTTTGTACCATCTACTTTCATAAATTTTATTTTACTCACCAGTCCAGTGGCACATCTGTGAGCTATATCACAGGGCAACTGTGAAGACCACTTCTGGTTCCTCGTTCTGGGAAACAGAAAAAGCAGCCCTTAATGCCTCAGTAAATAACATGACAAGAAGTTGAAGACCATGCTGCAAAAAGACCTTGCCGCTGTGCCAATCAACACACTCTAGCAGAAGCCATTTATTCTTTCAACTTTACAAGTGATTAATGCAACAATTGTAGCAAAGATCAAGGAAACTGCATTCAGCTAGGAAAAAAAAAAAAATGGCACCTTCCATCTTCAATGAATGAGGAAGAGCGTGGTAGCTTGGTCTTCTCACTTAACTTTCCACCAAAACCAAGAACTACAATGAAGAACCCAAATCTCTGGTAGGTTAGAAAGTCATTCTGCATGTAGATATATGCATGTGTGCCTATATGTGTGCTATATACACATGTATATAGCCTTGCATAGAATGCACATATGTATAACATGCTAATTTCTTCAAAAATATCTTAATGTTGCAAGGAAGCTAAGCACCTCTCTCCATGCAGGTGTTTAAATGAAGCTTTACACTAAACTGACCAAGCATAGGTTTGAGGGTTTTTTCATAATTCAAAAAGTAACCATTAAATGGACCACTAAAACTACTTCACCACTTGGTACTTCACAGTTTTAGGATTTAGTTTTTAAAGACATTTTAAGGTACTGTTTAGGATTTTTCAAAGACAGGGGAATCTAAGATTATTTAAGGTCCTAACTTCTACTTAGATTCCAAACTTCCCATTTAAATTTAGGTGTCTACATGCATTTTTATTTTGAAGCTTGGTGATGAAAAAATGTTGGACCATTTGAAATGAACTTACTTTGATTAACTAATTATGAGATTTCTAGTGTAAGTATATAAAAAATTAAAAATTATAGAAAAGCTTCTAGAAAATTAAATGTGTTCTAGAAAAAGAAAATGTCCTCTGGAAAGCTACATCTCATAATTTTCTTGCACCTAAACTTAATAACATGTTTATTGGATTGAGGAGTATTTTGTGAAATTCTACTTTCTTATGGCCTAAGAGAAGACAGTTAATCTAAAATGAACAGTAACTAATGTCTTTATTCCACCCTTGATTATATCGTATTTTTCCTAGCTTTTATTTTAATATAAGGAAATTATTCTGAAATCATGATGTAATGATGCAGTGTTAACTAGAATTTTCTCATCACATTGAGGCCTGGATATTAAAATGCGTAACTATCAGTTTTACTGATTATTTCTAAATACAATGCAAAAACATCTTTCAGTGTTTCTGAAATGCAGGGTTAAACTGTCTTTTCCTTTTGATATATCTGCAAAGTAAGCATTTTTCCTTCCCATCATTATAAAAATCTACCCTATAATGATCTTTCTCCTGTTATCCACAACTAAAGTGATACAGACTATACTGAAATAATCTGAGATTTTCCATTGGCTCAGAGATAATGACAGAAAATGCTTGTTTCCACAATATTAATACTTGTCCTTCTCCTCCAGGCTTTACTCAGATAAAATGTGCATTGAAATTTTTGCTTGGGTAAGGACTTCAAACTATCTATGTATTCAAATGAGAAACAGGAAAAAATGTGATAATCTCCTTAACCTGTTTTCTTGGTTATTGCATTCTTCTGCTATTGCAGTTTTTTCATATCTGTATCATACATTATTTATATATAAAGTTTATTCTCATGCTTTAAAAATAAATAAAACTCACAATATTGAAAAATGTTGTCTGTAAATAACACTCCAGTATAAAGTAATTTTTTTATAACTTTAACAGTTTTATAAAGATATTTTAATGGGAATAATTGAGAACTTGGAACGAGGGTAAAAGGAATAAA
>JAVJGG010000005.1:19443387-19455745 GCA_035590195.1 Aviceda cuculoides | reverse complement strand
TGTCCTTAAATAGTTTGATCCTCTGCTTATTCATTAACTGTCTTTAGACCCTCTATATGTCATAACTGTATTTCTTCATGATATTAGTTCAATGTCAGGGTTGCTGTTGTGATTTCAAGCAATTTATAGGTAATTGAGAAACTTAGTCCAAAGTAATCTTGACTGTTAGTGTCTATATGTAATCCAACTTGAGAAATATTTGCTGCAAATCAAAGATCAAAAAATGATTGCATTATCAACTAGAGAAGGAAAGAAGAAACAAGCAGAAAATCTTATTCTGTGACTCAGGGACTAATTTTAATCTTGAAAAGCTTGTGTGCAGTCACTGATTACAATACAAACTTCCAGGATGACCTTGAACTATTTATTTAGGGTCAGATTTTTAAAAAGACTTTATATAACAGCAACAACAACTCAGTATTTTTTAAAACCATGTAGGAGATCATTTCGCAGAATGGAAAAATAGAAAGTCTATAGCAGAAATAGTTTGGTGGCCAGTAATAAATGAAGGCAAATAAACTTGCGCTTAGAGCAACTTAGTTGCAGAAGACGAATAAAAGAATGAAAAAAAAATGTTAGCCAGAAGTTTATGTTTCATGGTTCATTTTAATTCATATTGGGAGTCAGCATACCTTTTCTAACTGTGAAGGTGACTAAACACTGTAATAAAGTTCCCAAGGAAGGTGTGGATTCTTCATCATTTGACATCTTATAAAAGAGACTGAATACCTCTTGAGAAAACATAATTTAATTCAAATGCAGGGGGTTTTATGTCCATACTGCTTTATTTGCTCAGTATTATTGTCGTGGTTTAAGCCCAGATGACAACAAAGCATCACGAAGCCGCTCGCTCACTCCTCCCTCCAGCCCCGATGGGATGAGGAGGAGAAAATACAAAGAAAAGCTCATGGGTCGAGACAAGGACCGGGAGGGATCACTCAGTTATGGTCACAGGCAAAAGACTGACTCAACTTGGGGGGGGGAGGGTGTCAATTTAATTTACAACAAATGAAACCAAGGATAATGAGAAGTAAAACCAAATCTTAAAACACCTTCCCCCCACCCCTCCCTCCTTCCCGGCTCAACTCCACTCCCAAATTCTCTCCCTCCTCCTCCCCAGCAGCACAGGGGGACAGGGAATAGGGGTTGGGGTCAGTTCCTCACACCTTGTCTCTGCTGCTCCTTCCTCCTCAGGGGGAGGACTCTTCACTCTTCCCCTGCTCCAGCGCAGGGTCCCTCCCACAAGAGACAGTCCTCCTCAAACTTCTCCAATGTGAATCCTTCTCGTGGGCTTCAGTTCTTCCCGAACTTCCCTGGCGTGGATCCTTTCCGCGGGCCCATCCTCAGTCACAGACTGCTCCATCTTGGTCTTTCCCATGGAGTCACAGCCATCCTGGGGGGCCTCCGCTCCCCCGCTCCCCTCCATGGGCTGGGGCGGGGGGACAGCCTGCCGTCTTGTCTCACCACGGGCTGCAGGGGCATCCCCTCCTCCCCCACTGACCTGGGTATCTGCAGAGGGGTTCCTCTCACATCCCAATCCCCTCCCCTGCTGCAGGTTCTCCTTCTTAAATCCGTTCTCCCAGAGGCGATACCACCATCGCTGATGGGCTTGGCCTGGGCCAGAGGCAGGTCTGTCTTGGAGCCGGGGAAGCTTTGAGCAGCTTCTCACAGGAGCCGGCCCTGCGGCCTCTCCCCTGCTACCAAAACCCACACCCACACACAAACCCAAAATAATTATACACATTATCTAATATGACAAAGTTTAACCCAGATAATCTCAGGATTTTTTTAACCTTAAAATCTCTGTGACTGCCATAGGGTAACAGGTGAAGTAGCAACAATATAAATGTTACAAATTTGATTATAACTGCTGTTCAAGAGATTCCACCGTCCATCTCTTCCCAGATTAATTGTAAAAGTGTAAACAGAGAGTTTGAGGTTAATAGGAATTTTGGTCTAAGTTTGAAGGACATCATTTATTTTTGTCAGGTAAGAAAAAAAGAAATGCTTGCTTCATGACATTTATTCAGAAACCACACCCAACTGTGTTCAGTAGAACTTCAAATCAGTTGCCCTATTTCATTTCAACATCACCTCCTACACCACAGCTGCCACAACTCTGAAGTCTAGTAAGCCATTTTCACTAGATGATAGTAGTCTTTACAAGTATGTCCCACTGCTATGAAGCTAATTCTAAAGACAGCTCACATCCTCTGACAAGAATTATTCAATCTGTTAAGTTAATGGTCTGTTTTAAAAGAGTTCAAATCTAAGAACCAAGGACCTTCTGCCATAGGCTATTCTACCTTCTCCTTTTTTCCATGTGTGATTACACCACCTTTCATGTTAGTAACTCATGCTTTAATATCCTCCCTTAGTAATTGATGAGTTGTTCCAGAAAGGTTCTAACCCTGTACTGTTACAGTAGCCTGTGGGATTCAAAAGTTTCTGTTATAACTTTTCCCGTTCTGAAAATCCTTTTTCAGTAATGGCATTGACATGAAAATGTCCTCCACATCACTTGTGAAAATCAAGTATTAAAAAGAATCTTAGTAAGCGCAATCATATTTTAATCCAAAACCATTCTTAGTAAAGCTCTTTAATCAAAACTTTCACAATGCTGGCAAAAAATAGGACTAGATTTATGAACTTATTCAAATGACTTGACAGCAAAAATAGGTCAGTGGGATGCAAAAATCCCGCATTTCTTATACAGCCTTTTGTTTCCAAGTAACTTTGTCTTTTGCTTTGAAACTTTGCATTCATTGGATACTTGCAAAGTCTTTAAATTAGCTTTTACTCAGTAAGCCGTTTATACGCTCTTAGGTAAAGACCATTGTCCTGATTGCAAAATCTGCTAGCTTTAAGCAATTATAAGGATAAAGTCATTGCATTTTGAAAGAATAAGGGCATGTGTAATTTGCATTTGATGTAAAAGTTAAAACAGACAGCCTTTCTAAGAAAGCAACCACACTGACCCTGTTCAGATAGCAAAGTCATGCTGAAGTCATTTTTGTGAGTGTGTGGGGAAGTCCATGATCCTCTGAAACACTAAACCACACTATCGACTCCCTACTTGTCTCTTCTGCTGCTTTGCTTGCCATCTCTATTTCTGCTAAAATCTATGCAAGAACAAAGCTTGTCACCTTGTCCATTTTAGAAATCTGGTAAGTGAATTCATATGGAAGGATAATGAATCATAAAGTGTAGAGAAGCATGGACCCACTGTGAATAGAACTTTTAGAGCATGCAAAAGTTTAAAAGATAGTTATAAAATAAAAAAAATTTAAACATGCTAACAATTCTTTCTGTTTCTGCAGGAAGAAAGAAAACATTTATTACAATAGCTACTTAATTTCTTTTAATTTTACACAGTGGATAATCTAGTTACAGAAATGCAGAAAATTTCCCATGACAAAAAAAATCACTTCCTATAAATACATAGTAAATGAACTCTAGTAGAGCAATGAAACAGTCCCATTTCTTAAACTTCTCTTTTAGGCTGAAAAGCTTTTGCCTTCTCCAGAATTGAAGAACACCACATTCTTGTTCAAAACTCCCTTTCCTAGTGCAATGCTTGCTTCTGTAAGTTGTTCTAAATCTTCTGTAAGATGCCGAGCAGCAGAGAAAAGCCTAAAGAAAGCTCTGTAACCTAAAGTCTGCCTTCATGAAAGAAAAAATTCATCTTACAGATTAAAGTGTTTTAGAATGCATAGCTAAACAGTTTATAAACCCAGTTCTATAGCCGGTAGTTCGCAAATTCCTTCTGACACCAGTTGAGGTCCACTGCAGAAATGTAGTATTCTACACAGCTAGAACTGAACATGTATCTCCAATAACTCTTTATGGACTATATAAGGAATACATCTGTGATTTGTCTTAAACTTTTAATGAATTAAAGACTTATTTCCTACTTTGCATGGACTGTGTCAGCAATTTATGTGCATCGTTGTGCCCTGGTCACAGGATTAGTTCAAGGCCTCCTTTAAACAAAATATTTTGTAAAAAACTTCCACAATACTATAGTTACTACTTAAGGGACTTGAATAAGGTTCCCCTTCTTAAATCTGTTCTCCAGAGGCGATACCACCATCACCCACTGGCTCGGCCTGGGCCAGAGGTGGGCCTGACTTGGAGCTGGGGAAGCTTCGAGCACCTTCTCACAGGAGCCGGCCCTGCAGCCTCTCCCCCACTACCAAAAGCCCACCACACAAACCCAAAACACCTCCTAGTGTTAGGACTTTTGCATTCTTATGCAGTTTTACATACACAACTTGTCTTTAATACTACAGAGAAAATGGAATAATCTGCAGCCAGCAAACAGCCTTTTTTTGGAATATGGAAGGCATGGACTCAAACCCTGCAGAGCAAGCTGGAGCAAGAACTCAGGTAGCCGGTGCCAATTTTTAACCTCTTGTGAAAAACTTTGACACTAGTATGTTCTCTTTGTGTGACTGTGGAAGAAGCAAAACCAAGGAGATAACCAGATGCATCCAAGTGTGTGACTTAAGCCTCTACATGAAATAAATAACTGCAGCCTTTGGACCTTATTTCCTAAAGATGCTTTTGTCCATCCATGTGTTAGTGCCAAAATCCATTTTAGTATACATTCTATTATAAACATTTTGGGTATCAACTGCTGTGAATGTCAGTGTTAGAAAGCTAGATCTCACCATTCATTGCAACTTACTCATCAGTATTATGAATCCTTCTTCCCAAGCCAAGACTTTTGATAGCACAGCACTGTGCTTCACAACGCCAAAGTCATTATTTGGGTTCAGTACACAGTGTACAGTTGGATTTTGACCATGTAAAGAGATTTCATCAGTCTTCCCAACAGACCTATTGATAGAACAAAAGAGATATCTCCCAGAAAAGGCACAACAGTGAAACATCTCTATTGGTGAGGTTTAGGTGTTCAGGCATTTTTTGTTGGTGGTGGGTTTGGGTTTAATTTTGTTTCTGTTTATTTAAAAAAAATTATATATATAGTACTGTATTATTGTTGCAGCCTTATCCATCACCTCAAAAAAGTAATTATTCAAAAATCCAGTCCATAATGTCTTTATACTTTTTGTTTGCACACAGTGTATTGCATTGTACTATAGCCTGAAGCTTATACCTTCTGCAAGTCACATTATTCTGTTGTTAAAAATGCACTGTGGAATGTTATTAAAATATCTAGGTGCATTTCCTTAAGTTTGTGGATGAAAAATTCAGTAATGTGAGTATGGAAAAAAAATGAAAATTTTCTCTTTCTTTAATGAGGTACAATTTAACTAAAAGATCTGCAAGATAATTAATTCAAACATATTCTACAGGTATAGTAGAAGGACAGAAATTATTTTTGGAAATCAAAATATATGGCAGGGATTTAATTTATTGCTATGCTGTAATAAACAGAATCTCTTCTTTTTATGTCTGTACGCCTGAGCCTGTCTCAACAGTACCCGGATCCACACAGATGTATAACATCATTAGGCTGTAGTTTTTAAAAGACAAAGTTACCACTGATTTTCAGTGGTAAGTGAATATTAATGTCCTTTTAAAATTACATCTTTAAATATACTAATCCTATGCTATGCAAGTATTTATGCATATGATGTTTGTGAAGGGGCTATTTTGCGAAAGATAGATTAGCTTTGTTCTTGAACTGGTTGGCTTTTTTTTTTCATTTCAAAACAAAAACAAATGAACAAATATACATGCATACACTTTTGAGACAAATTAAATCATTAATTTTGTTTTCAGAGGTGCTATGGGCTCTTAAAAAATACACTGTATCTCATCAGGAGCTGCCACTCTGTAGGAATGTAAGTCATGCTACCAAAGTTATTTGCACACTTGCATGACTGGATGTGCATTCATCAACTGGTCAAATGCATTCCTTTTCATTTGTTAGGCACATGTCCCTTCACATGATAGAGCACACAAGTTGTCTGTTTACATCATCCAATAGATAAACTCTTGTCACATGAGCAAATGTGTACCTACTGCATGACAGAAACCCCTTCTTCATAAGGTGCTGACATGGTAGGTGTACACTCAGTAACTTCTTTCTCCAAAAATCCGTGGCTTCTTTCCTAAGAATGTAATAATAAGTTCTGGACAGGATTGTTAGCAGTTTTGCAGAACAATCTGGTTGAGAACTTGTGAATTAATGGGGAAATAAAGCTGAATTCTGTTTTCCATTAGATTCCCAGAAGGCAGAGAACACCATGAGTATACATCAGGATGAAACTTAGTTTGTGATAATTTTTAAAGTTTGTGGTGTTTCGGGGTATTTTTTTGTTTTTAAATATAATAAATAAGTAAGTAAATAACACATTTTAAACTGTGACAGAAGCTGTGCAAGGCAATCCCAAAGTCTTCTAAAAAAAGACAACTTTTGAACTAATACAAAGTCCTGACAAAATAATAAGATGTTACCAGTAGCACAGTGCTGAATAGGAAAATTTCTGGTCATTAGAGAATGCCAAACCCACCATTATTCCGGGCTGTTTCTATTTGTCTTGAACTTTTATATCATTACAAAAACACAAAGAAATTAGCTATTTCTTCTGCTTGTGATAAGTTGGTGGAGAATGCTTTGATATACATGTGCAAAGCATACAGAAGAAGTTATGTATGAATAGTGGTAAAAATAGATCCAAAAATTGGAATTATAAACTAGAAGTAGGTTTACATTTCCAGAGTATCTATCTCTTTTGGGGATATTTCTATATACACAAGAATGACTTCATGGCTTTAGCCAAAACAGAGAAATACAAAAGAGCCTTTGATATTCTGTTCTGGGTCACCTTGTTTTCTGCATTTTTTTCTTGATCTCCACTGGCTTTACTAACTAACATCTGAGTCTTGTTTTAAGCTTTCTGATTGCATTGAGTTTGTATTTGCTATGCAATAAGCTGGCACTAAGAAGGATTTTGATCTTTAATCTGGTTCAAGGGATTCTAAGCAGCTCTGATTGCAGCCATAGGCAATACATGTACTAAATGAGATTGAAGGACAAATTAAAATAAATAATGTTTGAGTAAATCACTTTGTCCTGGTTAAATGCATTTAACAATTTCATTTTCCCTTGCAAAGCAGGTTTTAAAGAAAATAACAAGTGCTTTATTTTTTTGATGTAAGTATAATGAATCTTTTTCCACACAGAAAAACTAATATCATTAAAGATGTGTCTCTCCTCCATGTATTACAATAGCTTCAAAGCTTTTGGGTAGAAAGCTGAGAAGTCATGAGATCTGCAAAATGTATGGCTGAATTTATAGCCAAAGGCAAAGCATGGGAAATTGGTTAAGGCTTTCTTAGCAATCATAGTTCACTGGAGTAATGATGTTTTAAGGCCTTTTGACTAACCAGCTCCTGCAGCCAGACAATAGCAACTTTATGTAGTTTGCGTTACTCTAAGAAATAAAGTGTAGTAATGAACTAGCTAGAGAAAGAACAATGAAAAGCGGGTTTATTTGATCCAGTTATTTTAGTAATCTTCTACCTGCCCATATTTTCATTCCTTAGAGTAACATTTTTGTGATGTGTTGCTATATTTGGAGAAAACTAAGCAATATACTAAAAAACTTGACTGACACTGTAATAAGGGGAAAAATTAGAAAAGATAATACATATGGTTTTAAAAAAAAAATACTCCAAGAAGCAAATTAGTAGAATAACTAAGACTTTTCAGCAGACAAAAATACCTGATAATCTGATAGACTAAACCCTGTTTGGCCACAAGTCCAAACAGAAAAAAAAAATATTATAGACATGACAGCACTTTGGGACCTATGATATTATGTTCATCAGTTACTCCTCTGTATGTGAATAGGTTTGTATAATCTAATGTCTATAAATATGAAAAGTCAAAGGAGCATATGCACCAGTTCAGAAAGGAAGAATGGTTGCAGAATAATGTCTCAGTGATCTTTTCTGACTTCTACTTTTTTTTTTTTTTTTTTTTTTTTTTTTTACTATTTATATGTGCAGTTCTGGGGGAAAATCCATGTTGTTTTCAGTACAAATAGGTGCTCTTAGACAACTCAGGAATAATGTCCTAGCCGATTCTGCATTGCTAAAATTTCTGTTGATTTCAGCAAGATAAATATTTAATCTGTCTTGGATCAGGAAGTATTCAACTCCTATTTATTTCATCTGGCATTATTTTTCTATGCTTCAGTATTTCCCTTCCACTTTATGTAAAATTTCTTGTGTGCTACAGAGCACATGAATGAGCCACTTTTTATATAAGTTCCCTCACACTTAATACTGAAGCACCTTAACAGAACTTGACTCTATACTACCAGCGCTTAAAGAACCCTAGTAGCTGGGATGTTAATTATCTGCTAATATTTCAAAGTCTTTTTCTAAACACAGCCTCATACTGCTGTTTATGTACCTTCTCCCTCTCCCCTTCGTTCCCTAGCTCTAAAAGGGAAATATGAAAAAACTTTTACTTATAAATGAAAAGAAGTCTTTGGGCTCATTGAAGTTGAACTTTTGTTCAGTTGTGTCCTGTGTGGGACACAGTGCATTCCCACACTGCTGTTTTGGAAAGGAACAGGATTAAAACTAGATAAATTCTTCCATTATGGAATCCAGTGCAGAATTTTCTACATACTTGTATCATAAATTCAGCTGATAACTATAATACTGTCATGATGACCTTATGCTTATTTTGTCTCCTAAAATACCCAAAGCATAAATAAGATTATAAAGGTAGCATTTCTCCAGCTGCTGCTAGCAGCTTTTCTGTCCCTTCTCTGTGCATTGATACTTCACCCTGTATTGTTGGTCCAGGCTGTTCTGTATTCTAGTCTATGGTAGTACTCTGTGATTCTGAAGGACCCCTATGCATTGGTTTTGAGGAAAAGATCTAGCTTTAAAAGCTATTTTTTGATGTATAAATCAAGTAAAAACGCAGTTTGACTGATTTTGGAGAAAAGTTCTGATGATGTATTTAAAAGCTGCTGGGCAAAGAGTTCATTTTCTCTAAAAGAATTCCCAGTAGCATAAGAAATAGTTAATACTGGTTTATAGCTTTCTTTCCTCAAGATGATTAAAAACTGTGCTTCCCATTAGAATATTTGAATCACTGAACTATACTGTATTCCAGTACAGTAAGTGTTAAACAGGTCTTACGAGAGCTGTAAAGGTGGAGTACACCTACAGAGAAAACAACAGGGCTTGGGGACAGAGATGCCCAGAGGATATGGCCTTTTAGCACAGCTTTTGATCAGAGGAGGAGACTACATCGAAAAGAGATTTAAAATAATTCTGTTTCCTCTCAGGAATGGGCACTGTTGGCACAATGCCTCTAACTCACTTAAAGGAAAACAGCAGTTCTTCTTCAAGGAAAGATGAAATATTTTGGAATGTTCCATGTGAATGCAAAGAAAAATAAAAAAAAAGACAGACAGAAACAACTTGACATTCCCTTCCCCAACAAAAAAAAAAAAGGGGGGGTGGGGTAGGGGGGAGAAAGATAACACACGGGAGACCAGTGCTTAATTCCATGCAGTAGTATATCAGCCAGATGAATATTATAGAGTTGGTTCACCCACTTCACCAAGCTAGCAGGACATACCAAAGCACAGAACTCCTTGAAATGGCTGTTAAGAATGCGGATTCCTAGATTTGATGTCCAAAGCTTGATACCACGTTGTCATGCTAATAAAGAGTATTGAAACTATCAAGTAGTATGGGGATAATCCCTGATTAATATTAACAATCACATTCATAGGATTCTGAGAAAGAAAATAAGAGACATTCATTGGGTGCTTATAGAATACATGCAATATTGTAAAATTAAATTATTGATGGAAGAGTTTTGCATTCGGTGCAGTTCTGCATGTTTTTAATCAAATACTGTGCCATTTTATGTGAACAACAGTATTCAATGACTATCTTTTGGAATTACTCAATTGGATTTAGTAAAAAAGTGCAATAGGTCCCCTGGAACCTCTTACTTAATCCAGAAAATATTTAGTGGTCTATTCAGGATTTTGCTTGACATTTGGAGAGCGTATTAGAAGATCACTCGCTGGTAAATGCAACTAGTACTTTATTTCGTTTGATAGCATCTACATTATTTGATAGCCTATGACATCTTTGCATTATGAAGCAGCCACTCTGCATTTAATTAAAAACAAACAAACAAATGTTTGTGACTGGTCTTTTCATAATGCACCAAAACTTCATTATGCGTAGGGTTCAAATTTATATAACACAATATCTATCTACCTTTAACATAAATAGAACATTTCTCCTATACAAGGATAGACTATACAGTCTCAGACTACAGTTCTGGGCCCCACAATTTAAGAAGGATGTGAAGGTCCTTGAATGCATCCAGAGGAGGGCAACAAAGCTGGTGAAAGGGCTGGAAGACATGTCCTATGAGGAGCGGCTGAGGACTTTGGGCTTGTCTAGTTTGGAGAAAAGGAGGCTGAGGGGCGACCTCATTGCTCTCTACAGCTTCCTGAGGAGGGGAAGTGGAGAGGGAGGTGCTGAGCTCTTCTCCCCAGGATCCAGTGATACGACGCGTGGGAATGGTTCAAAGCTGCTCCAGGGGAAGTTTAGATTGGGAACCATTTCTTTACTGAGAGGGTGTTCAAACCCTGGAACAGGCTTCCTAGAGAGGTGGTCAATGCCCCAAGCCTGTCAATGTTTAAGGGGCATTTGGACAATGCCCTTAAAAACATGTTTAACTTTTGGTCAGCCCTGAATTGGTCAGGCAGGTGGACTAGGTGATCGTTGTAGGTCCTTTCCGACTGAAATAGTCTACTCCATTCCATTCCATTCTAAAAAATGCTAACCGTGGTAGCTCCAAGAGGGAAATGCGTAGGTTACTGCGTGTGTGCTCTGCACGGGGATGCTACTGCTGGGAGACACATGGAGCAGGGACAGGAAGTGCACATCTTTGCTGGAGATACCTTGGGTAACAGTTGTCAGAGTTTTCTTTGGGATTATTACATAGAACACTGAAATTAATACAAGTCTTTCAATCTACTTTGAGAAGGACGGTATCTGGGCCTCTTTTCAGTTACAAATTTTGAAAGGTACCCCTTTTAAAGCATATGGAAACCAAAAGATATTAAGATTTATGTAATTTGGTGTTTTGTTGGTGATTCCTGATGAACTCCATAGGTTCTGTCTCCAATTATGATGACTTCTGCAGACCTATAGATGAGACTGTTGATCACTGTCAATATAAAAAGAATCTTTTTCTACAGTAGTTGCCCTTCCTAGAAGTCAAGCCTTCAAGGCTTTGGAGGGAAGAAGTGCTATGTTCAATTATTCCTTTTGCTATGTTTTGCTAATGAGTACGTACTGTTCTAAAGAATGTTGTGTATTACAGAAGTGCTTGATAAGACTTTAAGATTTGCTAATTGGGTTGACATATATGTTCAAAACCAGATTGTGTTGTCTGTTGGTGATTATCTTTTTTTGCGTATGTCATTCTGATAGTCATTCTTACGACAGCAGCAACTAATACAACCTTGTTACAGCTCGGAAGAAAAGCAGAGAGTCTGTGTCTTTGTTGTTTTTCTTAGTAGTTTTTCTATGCATTCCCTAATAGGTGATAAACTGCACAGGCAATTATAGTTATAGTGCAAAAAAAGCCCAATGCCCAAACGCAAACCCTAAGGCCCCACAATTCAAGGAGTGGTTATGTACAGATATTTTGGGACCAGTGTTCATAGCCAGCTGGGTGGACGACTGGACCTTAATTACTCAGCATAGTTACTGCTGCGGAGGTAAGGTTCCGCTCGCGCGATGGCCGGCAGACAGCAGCCTCCTTCGCAGGTGGAGGGGGAGCGTTGGTACCTCCAGCTGTGGCGGTTGGGGCTCTTCCTTCCCCATTCTTGTCTGCTTCGTCAAATTAAGGTCTGGCAGTCTCTGAGCTGATCTTGCCGTCACTTTTTTATCTGCCTTTAAAGTGCATTTTGTTGAGTTCCAACACCAGGTGCTGCTTCTTGGGGAAGTTGTGTTCGGAAATAGTATCTTTTTTGTTTGTTTGGTTGCTGTTTGGTTGCTGTATTTTGGGCCCCTTACCACGCAGCTTTGCTATACCAATCTGGTGCTCTAGAAACTAGCGAAGCACGTTCAGATTCCGAGTCCTGCACCAAAAAAAACCCAACAACAACAAGCTGCCGGAGGACTTCGACCGCCTGTTTCGGGGCCAGGCCAGGCCAGGGGCGCAGCGTGGGCCTCGCAGCCGCCTCCCGAGCCCTCCCGCCCCAGTGGAGCTGGGGGTGCTGCTCTCCCTGATGGCTGGGCCGGCGGGCGGTAAGGACGGTGGAAGGCGGGGGGGGTGGGCGGGGCTCCCCGGCGCCCCCCCGCCCCGCCGCGGGGCCCC
>JAVJGG010000005.1:19419018-19430626 GCA_035590195.1 Aviceda cuculoides | reverse complement strand
CTCACACTCTCTCCAGCTGCCATTCTCCTTCTGTCCCAGGAACTTTTCTTCCTTCTTAAAACTGTTATCACAGAGGCGTTACCACTATCACTGATTGGCTCGGCCTTGGACGGTGGCAGGTCCAACTTAGAGCTGGCTGGTATTGGCTCTGTTGGACACAGGGGAAGCTTCCAGCAGCTTCTTACAGAAGCCACCCCTGTAACCCCCCAATACCAAAACCTTACCACGCAAAGCCAATACAAGAAGCTATAAATGAGCCCTCATCTGTGATACAGAAAACTGAGCCCAGTCCCTGGGATGTGCAACAATGACAGCACAGGCATCATTAATGAGTACTCAAAACCAGAGCTGGACTGAACCACATGAGTGCCTGGACAGGATGCCACATTGATATCCTTTCTCTAATTACTCACTGAAACTGGAACCTCATGTAATATATTCCACAAGGCCTTATGAACAGCTAAGGAGAATCACAATGTGAAAATGACATGAAAATTAGTCTAATACAAATTAACGTTTCTAGGCAGAAAGGATGATCTACATTTGAAAGACAATAGACTTCAGGACTTGTTAATCTTCAGAATCTTCCTAGTTAGCAAACTAATAGAATCATAGAATCATAGAATCATTGAGGTTGGAAAAGACCTTCAAGATCATTGAGTCCAACCATCATCCATGCCATGTTACAGAGTACCCTGTCTATGTGCTTTTTGAATACCTCCAGGGATGGTGACTCAACCACTTCCCTGGGAAGCCTATTTCAATGTATGACAACCCTCTCAGTAAAGACATTTTTCCTAATATCTAACCTAAATCTCACTTGCCTCAACTGGAGGCCATTTCCTCTCGTCCTATCTCCAGCCACCTGACAGAAGAGACCATCACTAATGACAAGAAGGAGGCATTCTCCTTACCACTTCAGCATTAGGCTTTACTTTATAGCCATCCATTTACTAGAATTCTTTTTGGAATTCAAAAACACAAGTTTAAAAAATCTAGAAAATCATAGAAACAGACCAGCAGTGTCTAAATTTGAAAGCTGAATACATGCAAAGAACAGTGAAGTAGAAACAGAAGTGTAGAAGAACCTTGGTAGACCAGAATAAAAGTTTAGAAAAACCTAAAACCCAGAACAGGTAGTATGATACTTATTGATCAGATAGCAGTAGCTCGCATCTGTTGAAATGAGTGAAAACTGAGGTGTTCTTTTTTGTCTTTTCAGAACTGAGGTAGTGTGTTATTAGATATCTTAATAAAAAAATCCCTCTGATAGGAAGTCACCATGTTTTCACTTCCCTTTTGATACAGTTACAACATTTTGGCAACAACAGAGAAAGTAAAATCCAAGCATCTGTAGATGTTCCACATGGATTTCAGTCAATGGTGGTGTGAGGAAATTACTTCCAGGCACAGTCCCTGGAGTTCTTTCACTCCACAGCGATGAAAATGTCCTGACAACAACAGGCAGCTCCCACCATGTTGTGCATGAAGAGAGCAGTCACAGAAGGTGCCCTAAATACTCACGGTGTCTCAGGCAACACTTGGGGTATGAAGTACTTCGTATTACTCCATAGTAATGACGTAATAATGCCTTCTGAAAGACACTTTTAAAAAACTAATGTAAAGATCATGTGATGCCCAGAAATGTAAAGAGAGAGATACACTAATGAATTAAGATAATCTAGGAACTTTGACGTATAATGCATGTTTGCTTGGCTTCAGAAAAGCCCACTCTGTGGGCCAGTGCTTTGGCCTCATGGCTACTACAGAAGAGTACCTTCACGGCACTCAAAGAGGCCATCTGTTGAGTTGGATAGTCTGCAAAAAACGTGTTTTAGGCATAAAAGCTTCCCTTCCAAGGTCTTCTCACAGGAACAGAACTGTGATGCAACCCAAAGAAACTTACTTTCCCTCTACTTTCAGCTTTGAAAAGTGAGGCTTTCCATATATTTTAAAACAACTACATCAGGTTCACTGATACTCAAGAAGATAACAGTGCCATACACATACCTGGTTGATGTTTCAAAATAGTTATTATTTTTAAATAAAACAGGAAATATTTTTAAGCTTATATATTTATTTTTTATTTTTGTAAATGAAAAACAAAACTTAGATGTCATTATGCTAATTCCAGGAGTTAAAATTTACTAAACATTTGCCCACATTGCAGCATGGTCTTGGTTAAAGGAAGATTATACCAAGGGTAACTTCTTTGCTGTACACTTCAGTGTGTTGCCAGAACATTTGAGACAAGTGTAAATGAACAAACTCATGTAGGGAAAGTAGTCTAGCCAGTCTAACCACACAGCCAGAGAGCTCCATGTGGCTTAATTTACCCAAGCAACCAGTCCCTGCTGCAATGGTTAACATGCTTCCAGTACTCAAGTTAGCTCATAAGAATCTTGCTCAGCATTTGTAAACTACATTGCAGTCTGCAGAATGCATATAATTTGAGAAGAAATGGCCACTATAGATGCTAATATTCAGGGGAATTTTAGTTGCCTTAGCTACTTGTTAGAGATTTTTTTTAATTTTGGGGTTTTTTTCAGATTTAATGGATAAAGTGATGAGAGCAGCATGGGTTTATTTGTGGACATGAGTAGAAAGGATTCACTAGCAGGTGTATACCATAAAACATCAGCTGGCAGGGAGAAATCTTTTTGCTCTTCTTATCCACTGCTTCCTACTTCTCGTTTGTTGTCAGACTCATTGTCATGATACATGGTGCACAAAGAAGGTTTTGTTCATGTGATACTACCCATGTAAGGGAATTTGTTGTTTGGGGGTTTTTTTAGGTCACCCTGTAGTTTTTTTGTCACCTACAGAGATCAGTAGAGAAGCTGCTGTTTAGCAGCCATTGTAAGTGAACTATTGTAAATCACAAAAAAGAGCTCAACTCTTTATTTTTTTAGGCAAAAGTCATTGACTCTTCTTAATCATCTCTTCTTCAAATCTAGTTGGATAATGATAATCTGTATGACAATAAAAGAATGAAAACATCTTGCTTTAGTTCAGCCCCTTATTATTTGTTTTAATATACTTAAAGAGAGTTAAGAATGTAGCCTCTAAATGACAGCTAGTTATACAAAGATTTTCAGAAACAAGATAATACAGCACCTTCAATACACTTTACAAGTGTTTTTTTCCTCCCCTAGATTTAACATTCAGTCTCTTACAACAGGATTATAGTTATAATCACTGAAACATTTCATTCCTTCTTAATTTTATGTTTACATGCACTGTTAGCCCAACTTTAAAATTCACAGCATGGAACTCCGTCTTATGAATAAAAAACATATTCACAGAAAATTTATTGCCTTCTCTTTATGATTTCACTTATTTTTGTTATCATTTTTACATCCACAATTGTATATTAAGCTACCATGACATGGGAATTAAAAATGAATCACTGCAAAGTGCTGCAACTGTTCATTTTAAATGGAATTAAATGAACCTCTATGATTAAGCATTCCTTCTCTGCCATGGTATGTGAACTTAAAATAAATATATAATAAAGTATTCTAATTCTGAACTTTAAAGTTGTGCCAAAGTGATTGATACAAAGCCAAAAAGATATCAGTTGTTGCTGGTAACGTAAAAATATTAGAACTCTTCAAACAAAGGGTGTTTGGTGTCAGAATAAGATTTTTATGATTAATTGGCTTTTCAGAAAAAAATAATTAAGGTTTATAAATGTCTTAGAATTTGTCATGATTTGCAAATTTTTTTCTACAAAAAAAGTTATTCATAATAGTGGATATACAGATTTCTTTTTCCCAAGTATTGCTGATCTTTTATTATGTAACATACAGGTTATGACAAGAAAAATATCCCTTTAATATAATGAATGCATAAAAGCTCATGTTGCTGCATAAAAGCTCATGTTGCTGGTGATTATATGCTAATAAGAATAAAATGCATAGCCCAGTAAATGTAATTTTTGCCATTCCTAGTAAAAGGCTGTGGGAAGGACCCAGCGGACCCAGGTAGTCACTGCCCAACAAAAAAAAGCCTCTGGTGGGGCTGAGCCTGGGCAGGCTGTGGGGATGTGCTCACACTCAGCTGGGAGCAGCCAGAAGGTAGCAGCCCATGGTGAGGACACATACAAAAATGAACCCAAGCAGATCCCAATATTGAGGCGTAGGGGATCCCCACCATGAACATTATATTTGTCTTAGGAAAGACCTCAAGATGCTGTTGACTCACCATAGCCCTCCTTCTTGAGGAAGATTCCAATGCCACCTTCAGGACAACAAAAGATGTTGGAAGGGTGAAATCCAGGAAGGGCTTTTTGATACAACAATTTGTACTGCATTTTTATTGAGGCTTTTCTGATTTGGACTGTTAGGTTATGAATGCATAATTGACAGAAATATTAAAGAATTGACAGAAATATTAAAGTCTTAGCTCTGTATATATATGATGTGTTTTGTTGAGCTCATAAAAAATGGTTTTGAGAGTTACAATGTATAGGATAGCCACAATCTTTCAAATTTGAACTCACTGGTGGAGTTAAACTATTTTTTAATGTTTGGATACACCAAACCAGAATGAGTTAGGCAATATGTATCCAATAAATGTCTAGTTTCCCTTGGTCATGAAGTCTGCTCACCAAGTCATTTTTAGATGGTACTGCCTGTGTTGGGAGCAGCATGAGTGGGACTGTCCCACACCTGTCAAGTGGGTGAGCAGAGACGGGGATGGCAGCAGAAGGACCCATCCCCAGACCAGCCATAACTGAGCAGCAGCAATGCACTTCCAGCCTGAGCTTAGTCCAGGAAGGTGGAAGGATAGTTTTGGACCGGTGGAAGACAGGCTGGAAGCAGGCAGCAACAACAAGGATTAGTGAGGCCCAGGGCCAAGCCAAAATATGGCTCCTGGCTGAGGTGGGTCAGGGCAGTTATAGCCTGGGGGTGCTCACTGACAGGCTCTTAACCTAACCCCAAGGTTAAGCAAATTAAATAATTAAATGAAAAAATCTATGCTATTTCATTCAGGCACATACAGTGTTACACTTTGACACTTAAAAACGCCTCTATCTGATTGGGTTGATTTGAGGAATAAAAAGTTTCTTTGCTCAATGTGTGGTAGCATCTGGCACATGTTTCTAAGAAGCGAACACAAAAATTGCTGTTTCAGTACATGTTGGTCATTACAGTGAATTAATTTGTTTCTCGTTCTCACAATTATTTATTTTCAGAAAAATAGGCTTTGAATCCTTAGGTTATTTTAATACCATTGCATGGTTGAGTATAACTGATGAAGTCAGTGGAGCTACCACTGTAACAGGTAATTACTCACAACTTCTTCCTCATAAACATTGTTATATCTTTGTTATCAGGTTTAGGCATCTTCGAGCGTGAGCTTCAGAACTTGACTTTTGATTTATATTTTTGTGCAAAATATTCAGTTAGTCTTACTTTCTTAAATTAGCTTCCCTGATGCTAAAACAAAGCACAGATATACACTCCTTTTGAATGTCTGTTCTCTTCAGCATATAATAAACCAGTTCAGTTTATGCATGTCGTATATATTTTTTCTGTCTTGAGAAAGTTGGCAAGTGAGAAAAATATTAAATATAATCTAATGAATACATGTATGTGTGGGAGCTCACTCACCTAAAACCTCTCACGCACACGCATCCTGTAACAAAGATCCACTCCATCAGTTGTCTAGAACATTTTAACCCTGGTCATCTACATTCACTATTGAGCTCCTCAACATGAAAGACTTGTGAGTCATTTTTGAGTGCTAAGAAGTGTCTTTTCAGAAAGATACATGCCCAGTGCTTGTAGAGCCCTGTGGCAATCCAAATTCAAATTTCCCGGTTCCCCAGAAAAGCTTAATATGCTGTGGTTCAGGACTAAGAGATTTACTGGTGCTGCTGAAACTCAATTTTGCATAATAATCTAGAGGATATAGTGCTTACCTAAGACATGGGCAACATGGATTCTAGGCACTGTTTCTGCAGGTGAAATCTTCACTGTCTCAGTCACAGCACTGAGAATCCCAAGTGGAAAAAACAGGGGCAAGTATTTTCTAGTGGTTTGCTGTGCCCTCAATGGAGAAGAAAAAATATCTACCTTAGAAAAGAGAATTTCCCTCTGCAGGTATTGGAGGTGTCTTTCTCTACTGACTACATGAAACATTTAGTCATTTTAGGGGAATAAGCTTATGCTCTAGGGCTAGACAGCTAAAATTTAGCAGGAAAATTGCAGAGATTAAAGTTTAAGTATAATAGACTGGGTTCTTCCACTTGTTATCTGCCAAAATATTGTCAAACTCAACATATTCCTATACGATATTTCAGTTTCCACAGACCAACATTTTCTCACAGCTTATTCTAGGAGAAAATTGCTAGCCGTGTTTAAAAAACAAAGTGTAAATTAATACTAATAACATGATAATATTAACAAAATAAAGCAAGAATGCCCACTGAAGAAGCAAGTTCTGCAGTAACACAAGCAGAGAAAAAATTCAGCTTACTTATTGTTATGAAAATACAAGAAAAATTAAAATAATTATAGTCTGGGAGCCAGGCAGCAATCATGCCTTTAGTATGTACCATATACAACACAAATACAAAACATTAAGGGTTAAGTATGAATCATCTGAGCAATTTTATTATAAAAGGAACCACTACTTTTACAACCCAAAGGGATGAAAATTTGCTTTTTTCCCGTTATCTTAGATCTTCGGGGAGCCTTGCCAATATCAAAAGGTCTCTATGGATAAAACACATCATACTACAATGCTTAAAGTGTATTTCCATTCTAAAATACAATCATCTGCAAATTATATTGTGTTAATACCATGTTTATACTACCTTTGGTGGAATTCCTACTAGCCAAGGCAACATTTATTCAGATTCAGATGAAAGACAATTCTTCCAGTTAATAGCCTTGTAAAGTCACCCTGGAATTCAAGAGTTAATTTATGTGTGTTCATGTCTAATATAAAAAGTGGAAAGAACGCCAGAATTTGTTGTTTAAATTAAAACTTAATGAATAGTTCTGTCGATGATGTACAAGCCACAATAGAATTTAACATACTCTTTCATATTTCCATCAAGTCTTGAAAGATAATATGATGTAGGGGGTTTTTTCCTCCCACAAAAAAATAAGCAGCTGTGACAGCAAAATGCATATATGAAGCATATCCTTTCAGTGAGAAACCAACCCATACAAGTAATCGCTTTGTTAAACAACACTTCACATATTAACACTGTCTGGCTGCCTCTACCTATCACTCCCAAATATTAAAATTAATTCCTTTAAATGGAACTAAAAAAAAAATGAAATGCAGTCTTAAATGGGGTGTCTGCCTTAAAGCAATTCATTAAATAAGGTGACTGACTCCTTGAGCAATGTAAACCTATAACTCTACTATGCGGACAACTGATTAATTGACATGATTTTGTTTTTACCTTGCCATTTCAATTAGGTGGATAACACTGTACCATAACTTAACAAAAATTGTTCAAAAGCAATGAAGGAAGAAAATGTATCACTTTTATTTGCACAATGTTATCAGTGGGTAACTTAACAGATACTGCCAAAATCCGACTCTGACAGAAGAAAGTAGGTTCATCACAATTGTGTAAATTATTCCATCGCACAAATGGCCTTTACTTGTTTGACAGTTTGAGAAAGGAAGTGAATAAATTAAAATGAAAATCAATTTCTAGCTCCTTGATCACAATTTGATGGTCATTTATACTTTAATGTGTTGTAAGCAATTTATTTTAAAGTGATGAAGGACTTGAATCGTTGCCATTTTCTGGAAGTGAGGGGTTTACACTAATTTTATTTACACCAATGAAGTTACAATCATGTCTTGAAAGGTGGATACAAATTATAACCATTTCCCAAGATTCAGAGGTCTGAATCTCACTTTAATCTTTTGAATACATTATGAGAACTACACTTCAGCCATGACTGTTGAATTCACTTCACAAATGAGTTCATTTGTGACCATACGTATTTGAGAAAAAGAAATCTTCCAGCCGATGTTCAAAAAAGTGAAAACTAAAGCCTTCAAAGTCTGCATTTTAGTAACCATCTAAATATGCAAAATGCCAACTAGCTTTTCTTTCAATGGCAGCTGTTAGAAGCAATTCGGGAAGATGCATGCTCAGAACAATTCAATGAACCATGAAAAAAATTACTCCTAGCTTTAATAGGCACTAGGATCAGGTTCTCACAAAGCATTTCACAGATTTATTTTGAACATGCATAATAAAATGAAGAACAGAACAGAGAATACAATAATAATCCTTTACTGATTTAGCTCCTGTGCTTTTCATGATGGTTAACTTTCTGTTTTCTTTCCTTTTTCAACAGTGTAAATATTTATTATTAAGTTTTCTAACTATGTGATGATTGATTAAATGATAATTGATAAATTACATGTACCATTAATTTCTATTATGCCTGTCACTGATTGTCTTAGAATAATATCTATAATCATATCGTATCACAACAGATAATGGATTATTCGCTTTTTGTTGCTAGTATAAAAATATCAAAATTCTTTTTAATTTTGTTCTTTGAAGACATGCCCAAGATCTCTAAGTGAAATACCCTATTTTGAAACTCAACGTATTATACATGATGTCTGATGGCAACATTAGGCCTAAAGTTTCTCTGCTACTCTGACTTTTCCCAGCATTAGGACATGTTTCTCTGCTACTCTGTTAGCACTGAGCAGACAGTGATGCTGAAGCTGGATAAACAGTGCATATTTAGTGGTAGCAGAGAAGGACAAAAAGCAGCTATATGTTTTTCCTGCTTTATTCCTACTTTACAAACCCATTTGTTAGTTATTGGTTACTAATAATACAAGGACATTTGGACAATGCCCTTAATAACATGCTTTAACTTTTGGTCAGCCCTGAATTGCTCAGGCAGTTGGACTAGATGATTGTAGGTCCCTCCCAGCTGAAATATTCTAGTCTAGTCTAGTCTAGTCTAAACAATTTCACCTATGTGGAAATCTCTTAATCTGCAGTGTTTTTCCCTTCACATACATCTCTGATAAGACCGGGAGAGAAACTTGTACATGATGCAGTTTGGGAAATGCCATTGTGCTTGAAGGAACACAGCTGATACCTCATAGCCTATTCATTTTTAAAAGATTTTGTGCTAGCATAGCAATCCATGGCTAAGGCGTAAGTCTCCATATCTCAAGCAATTGATGTTTTTCCTCAAGATACCTCATCTATTTATAATGGGAATGCATGTTTATTCAGAGATCCTAGGCAGGTTTGTGAGTTGACAGAGCCTCCATGTTCATCTCAGAGCAAGACCATTGCTGGGTAACATCAGGTAGACAGCTTGACTATACATATACATTCTCCATATACATTAACCATATATTAATACTTGTGCCTCATTGTTCACATGTGCTTCTCTCCTATTTCAAAATTGTATAGTTTTAAGTCAAATGGTTACTAAGATATGAGGTCAAATTCTCTGATTTCCTCATTGTAGAGACTCTTACTACTCTTGAACACAAGTTTTTATGAAAATGGTATCACAATTGTGATATTAAAATATAATTAAATTTCAGCTTTTCCCCACTACCATTTTAAATTTTTATTTAGTCTTATTAATATATTTAATATTCAGCTGCAATACTGTACAATATTTCTAAATGTTTATAAAACTAAAATTTACAGCTATTAAAAAATTCTGCAGGCTTTATACCAAAATGTTAAAATTTTGTAATAGCATCTCTCAAAAAGGAGGGGACAGTATTACCAAAGTCTAGAAGCCCAAATTTTAATAATGATTAAAATTGAAATGAAAAATTGAAATTACTAGTATAAAAACTTTGTAAAATTCTTCCTGCAGTAAGTGATCTTATGCATGCTTTTAGTCATCTTCTGGGCAAAGTTAAGTGAGCATATTTAAACTGTCTTCAAAAAGAAGGGGCTTCCATGTGCTTATGTTTAGCAATAGAGTTACAAAGCAATCTGTATATTTCAGTGTATTTAACTATTAATTTTTTTAGCTCTCCAGCTTTGGAAATGTCTAGTACTTTTAAGTAGGTCAGTTCCTTCTTATTCCAGAGATTTAATGGAAGGCCAAGAGACATGCTTATGAAAGCATTTGCTACACACTTAATTTTTCTTGTTAAAGCTGGAATGCCAGAGCATTTGTCTATTTGTTAACGAACACCTCAAAATACACAAACAATAAATCTGATATCAGTACTTGACAACAGCAATTAAGATATGGCCATTATATTTGCATAGTCTCTTAAGAAAAAAAGATTCAAGTATGGCTCTAAGGCACCAAATCTGCATAATACATGTACCACACACTCCAGCAGTAATTGGATATATTGCTATAAACAGTATGTTAAACCCCTTGTATATTCCTTGTAAACTTTGATTGATTGTCTCTGTTTAACTCATGCCCTTGTGTATCTCTTTTGAGAACTATACTAGACCTACATAGAATTAAATACTCATGGTTCACAATGAACTCCTAATAAATTACAATATATTTAGAAGACAGACCTGATTTTTAATGAGCATATATTATTCTTGAAGTACTACTCTTTGAAATCAGAGCTTAGATGATTAGAAAATCTGATTAGCAATCAGAAAGAAATTGGTTACAAAAGACAGTGTGAAACCACCAATTTTTCTTTCAGGTTTCTTAGTGTGTATTTGTTTATAAAAAATTCTCACACTAAAATGATTTAGAATATTGTTATTAAAACAGTACAGGTTTGCTAATGGAGACATTTAAGAGCTATTTCAAACATATTTAAGTATGGATATTTTAATACATGGTTATGAATAAAAACCTAACATTATAAAACCCCATTTATATTAGAATTTTCAACATAGAATTTGGTATCCATGCACACAGAAAACAATGTCTTTTATATTGTTTTGGTTTAAAATCCTATTTCAGGACTTGCATACAACGGGTACATAAGTGGTTGTCTTACAGGGAGGAGCCCGAGCATGCAGATCTGAACTGTTTCTCTGACAACCTGTATCACCCTCCTTCCAGGAAATGTTACATATCCCTGGTATAATGGGTTTTTTTTCATTGAATTAGCATAAGTGAAAAATCACTGTTCACCACCAATTCCAGTTACTCATTCTCCTTCATTAGAATAAACTGTGGCATAGGATTTCTATGCATGAACTTCTGTCGTGGTTTAACCCCAGCCAGCAACCAAGCACCATGCAGCTGCTGACTCACTTCCACCCCACCCAGTGGGGTGGAGGAGAGAATCGGGAAAAAAAAAGTAAAACTTGTGGGTTGCTATAACTACGGTTTAATAGAACAGAAAGGAAGAAAATAATAATGATGATAATAATCACAATAATAAAATTACAATGATAATAATGAAATAATTGGAATATACAAAACAAGTGATGCACAATGCAATTGCTCACCGCTTACCAACCGATGCCCAGTTAGTTCCCAAGCAGTGATCCCCCCACGAGGCCAACTCTCTCCAGTTTATATACTGGCCATGATGTCACATGGTATGGAATACCCCTCTGGCCAGTTGGGGTCAGCTGCCCTGGCTGTGTCCCCTCCCAACTTCTTGTGCCCCTCCAGCCTTCTTGCTGGCTGGG
>JAVJGG010000005.1:19392153-19412455 GCA_035590195.1 Aviceda cuculoides | reverse complement strand
AAGAAAAGAAAAGAAAAGAAAAGAAAAGAAAAGAAAAGAAAAGAAAAGAAAAGAAAAGAAAAGAAAAGAAAAGAGGAGACTACCTATTCTAACTAAACAGAACCAGGAGATAGGCTAAAGCACTGATATGAAAAATCCTTGTAGATATAGTGTCAGTGTGTTTTCTGGTATAAATCTGGCCCACACCAACTGCTGCTTTTGCAAGTAATCCCCAGGGCCTGGTGGTTAGAAAAAAGCTGAGTCTTTTTCCTTCAGGCCATTTGGGTGAATCAGCTAGTCATTAGAGAAACACAGTTAAATCATAGGTGTATTTTTCTAATAAATTTGTTTGTTCTCACATGCTTAAATCCATAGACAGAGAAAGTAAGTAGCTACAGTCACTGCCTGCAATATACAAATACTATATTTTACATCATGTTCTGAGACAAGACTTTTTCTCCATATTGGGAAGAATAAGCATAGAATAAGCATCTTTTTCTCCTACCAAAATAAAACACAGAACTCAAGACACATATGCTGGTAATATGTATTAGTTTTGCTCCACTACTTTTAATTCCCAGCAGTTTTAATGGACAAACAACAGTTTACACCATCAGTGGTACCCATTAAATCAGGTGTCTTCCATGCTAAACCAAAAGGACAGCAATTGCCTTGGACTCTGCATTACATTGTTCTGAGTCATCCTGAAGCCAGAGAGATTCATTAGCTTTTGTAATAAATTCTCAGGAATGAAACTGGTTGGTTTCAGAGAAACCTTTCACCAACTTCTCACATTTTTGCTGACTTCACTATCCCCCAGCCCAGAATGATTTGGTAAAAAATTAATCTGCCCTTCACCAACATTTGCTTGTGGGGTGTAGCTTACACTTGATATCACTACTGAACACTTGCATAGCTTTTCTGGAGTGATTATCCTCTATATATACCTCCCCAGAAATAAAGTAAAACTCAAGTATGACAATTCTTTTTTTTAAAATGAAACTTAACCATAATTCTTCTGTGCATTCTTTTTTCTCCTCAGAGGCCACCAGAGGATATATAGATGATTCATGGTGTGCTCCACAGACTATCCATTTCCTGTTTTCAAGATGCTACTAGATTTCTAATTAAAATAAGATGATTTTTTGTTTTCAGTCCACTGAAAATAATCAGTGATGTCTGTTTAAGCAATAAATAGTTTTTCTTTGGCAGCAAAGCATAACTTGATCAGATTTTAGGGCTGAGGAGGTTTGGGGGGGGGGTGTCTTTTTTTTTCCTTCTCTCTCCTTGTGGAAATTTGGAATAACTGAGCAGTTAAAATTCATGATCTACACTTTTCTGTCATTATTATTGCATTAGCATGAAATTATGGTTCTAGTTAGGCATAATTATACTCATAATTATTCAATTTATCACTATAGGTCCTCCTGGAAATTTTATTGGAAGAGTTATTAACATTAATAAATTGTTTTTCTTCATATCCGTATTATTAATTCACCTCATGTGTGATATGAACCATCAACCATAAAATTATTACAAACTCTGTTCTCTGTGTAGCTGATTTAATGATGGGGAGTCTGATAACCTTTAACCAGTTTTCTGGTACAGCTGTTTGTCGTCTTCACCAATGGTATGCAGAGGGAGATAGGTGGACAGTGAAATACTCAGTCCCAAACCCACCCAAGACACTTGGCAGACATTTCTTTTTAGCATAGCAGTCTTTCTGGTTTTCTAAAATTTGTGGAAAAACAAAACAAAACAAAACAAAACAAAACAAAAAACCAAACCAAAACAAAACAAAACAAAAAAACAAACCAAAAAACCCCAAACCAAAACAAACTTATAAGAAAATCCTGATTTGCATATATCAGTACTGTTATGAAACAGTCCATCATTTTCACCTGACAGATATTTCTGGTCAGACCCACAGAAATTATTGTCAGAGCCCAGAACAGCCAACAGCCTCTGAGATCTAGGCACTCACTGCAGAACCTGACTCTGAATTCACAAGTATTTTTTCTAATGCTTTAAACTTGAATACACGGGTGAGTCTTTACAGTGTCACAGAGCTGTTTGCAGCTGAGCTGTATCCAGAACTAATGTACTATAGCTGCATCAGTGTAATTGTTAACAAAACATGGAGCTGGCTTTCAGAACCTAAATTAGCACTCTGCGTAGACCTGTGCTACTGGATCTACCTCCACATTTTCTGAGTCATATTCTATTAAGTATCTATGTTTAAATATTTACACATATGTGTGTCTATACATGCATACCTACCCTGGCTCCTTTCTTTCCCACCTACTGCCCTTCTGACAATCTTACCTATAACTGTGAGGTTCCTCGTTGTCTACTAACCCTAATATGTGATATAAATGAAGCAAGAGACCCAACTCCATTTTCAGACATCAAAATTAATATCTGGTTATTGGGTCATAGTTTCAATTTTTTTTTTTTTTTTTTAATTTTTATTTTATCTTTGAATCATGTTGATTCATCCCAAAATTGAAAATTTCTTAAAAAGATAAATCTTTCTTGGGATAGAAAAAAATAGCTGTAGCAAAACATTTTTTAAATATATATGGCAGAGTTCAGAGGAACAGTCATTTATTACCTAGTCCTGTGGTTCTTTTAGAACAAATATCAATACCTGCATTACTGTACAAATTGATTTTGTAATTGTCAATTCCTAGTTCTTTCCAACACAAGAGGTCAGAATATTGTAATTGACATATAATCTTTCATTTAATAAAACTGCTGGTTTATGTTAGACCTTGACATTGAAGCTGGGACTTTTGGGTTTGGAGTACTTTTTACTGTTGCCTCTTTCCACATGTTTGCATTGAAAATATTTAATTATAATTTCTAATGCTTTCATACTTAAACAAGGAATGTAACTGATCTGTAATTCTACAATGCAAAGGTAGACAGGAGAAAGGAATCAAATTCATAACCTAAAGACTTTTAAGACTTTTAAAATGTGGCCTCAAATAATAATGTGTCAAATATTTTTGGTGGATTTTCCTGAGTTCTGAAGAATTTATTAACTGATAAATTAGATATATAATACTTTTAATAATACTTTCTATCTAAAAATCTTGTTGTAGAGATTGGCATGGAACCGTAAAACAGGTATTTCCTCTCATGTATTCCCACATTGCATGCTACCTGTTTTATGTAGCAACTGAATTATTCAGAAACTTATATTTAAAATTATTGCAAATCAAAGGCAAAATGTAATCATCATTAAGACATAAAAGAAGCAATGATGATTACTTACTCTCTAGATGTTAACACCATCTATGCTTTACAAAATCATGGAAATATGAACACAAACAGAATGATTAGCATACCTAAAACTGAAAAGAAAAAGCATGTCATTATTTTAAGTCCTTCGCAAATGAGTTTCCAATCTGTGTACAAAGGTTTGTGAATCTGCTGTGGTTCGTATTAGCCAGCTCTGAGGCAGTTACATCTTAACCAGAGCATATATAAATAGATAGATTCATACTATGTTTGCACTGGAAGATGGAAATTTTGTATATATGTGTACCATTCTGACTTACTTTCTCAAATTAGTGTAGTACTTTCCAAACAAAAAAAATCATAGAAATCATCCCAGTGAAGGAGCTCTCTAGAACATTCCATATATGAGAGCAGTTGCTGGAGGATTCTCTGCCAGGGAATGTTTAGATGTATTGGGTATATTTATTCACTTAGATTTATAATACCAAGCATTTGTTAAGCCCTTGTCTGAACTGGCTGAGCCTTGCAACTTTGGGACAGATAAAGAACAAATTAAAGATGCTTCTGTAATTGATACTGCTGACAAGGAAGTGTCAGTGGAGTTACAGATGGATTCAGAGCTGACGCTGAGAGAAAGATATTCAAATAGTTCATGACTAAGTGCTCATTGAGAAGCAAAGTACAATTCAGAGAACAGCAGAGGAAGCTGCTGGTGGTCAGTTTCAATCTAAGCTAGACAGAAGGAGCAAGAAGAATTTGAACCTGAAAAAGGGGTTGCAGGAACAGGTCAATAGACAGACAAGTCAATAGACATCCAAGTACAGTCAAGGAGAATGCTGACCTGCCTTGAAGAAGATGATAGGTGGGAAATGTAAAGTGGAGGTTACTTTAGAGGACAAGATCAGAGGACAAGAGTACTAATAGAGATAATTCTCAGTACAGAGAACTGGAGAATAAAGATTTAGGAACTGAATACATGAAGGGAAAACACCTGATATACAGTCACAGGTGAAACTACAATTAGAAGGAAAGACTTTAATATAAATGCAAATGCAGAATCCATATTCATGTTGCAGAAAACAGAGACAGGCCTACCATAACAGATAAAGTTACAGCCAATAAATATAAAACCAAATACACTCCAAGAAAAAAAAGAAGCAAGTAATTTGATTGGCCATAGAATAGTTTATAGCAAGCCTTGTAAGGAATCGCTTTGGGTAATTAGGAAACCAGATTAAATATAATTTTCCAAACGGATGGTGTTAAAGAGGCTCCAGATATTCTAGATTTTCCATCTGACCATTGTAACTATAATCACATGCAATCATACCCTATAATTTGGGGGTTTATATTCCAGTATAGGATTCAGGCACTTAAAAGACATTTTTTCACCCAGTTCATAAGAATCTAAATCTTTTCATGGTATTTTAGTGGATGCAACAGTAACTTAGGAAAAAGTTTATATTTATCTATAGAAAACAGTCATGAAGAGCCTCAAACTGGAAAAGGGGTTGCATTTGGGCCGTGTGAACGCAAGGACAGACACATATGGGAAGTGCAAGCCATCTCCCAGGCTTCATTTTGGCCTTCCTGTTTGAAATAACAACATACAAAAACCTGACAATCTCAATAGCCATATCTCAATATTTCTTAGCAAAAATTCTCATTTCCTGCTGTAGATGGAGATTCCCAAATGTTTTTTCTAGCACACCATATGTTACAAAATGTGTTACAAATACACATTTAGTATCACGCAGTATTGTACGCCCCCACAACCTTTTTTCGGATAACCTGGCAAGCTGTCTCTAAGATTCGTCCAGCTGTTGAACAATGTTTTATGCTTCTTTTTGTTTTTCTTTTTGTTTTTGTTTTGTTTTGTTTTTTAGATACATGTTACTAGAATGGTAGAAAGAACAAAACACTGCAAAAAGAATGTCTTTAGAGGAAGGTCTCTCTTTGGGTTCATAGAGCTACTTAGAAATTGCTTTAGTGTGAAGTTTTTTTTCTGAGAAGTTAAAAACGGAATATTATATTAGGGTAGCCTTATAATAAAAACAAGTCCCCAAAATCTCCAGCTTGAATTGGGAAAAACTATCAGCCATTAAAGATGGTGAGAAAAAAATAATGTGGTACATTAATATAATTTAAATATTAAAGGCCTCTCCTTTAGGGGATTAAATAACAGTCAGTTATAAGGATGTGCTGTCCTCGAGTTTGATAAAGAATCGAAAGAGTCACTGGCACCAAAAAAAGGAATGTATTAGAATAAAGAAATAGTCTTGTCCCTAAAGCAACTCTCTCTCTTTCTCTCAAAGAAAAGTTTCTTCCTAGAATGTTCCACCTGACTGACTTTCTTCCAAAGAAAGAGCATTCACCTCCAAGGGATTCAAACATTTTTATAAAAGGGGGAGATAAAATTTCAGGCCCATGTCAGCGAGGCTTTTAATGACAAATTCCACAGGAATAGAAGCTATTTACACTTTATGAGGAAAAGAGGACAGCAAATAAAGAAAGCTCCTTCTTTTGTCCTCACTTGCAGTCATTATGTTGTATGTCTGATGTGTTAGACTGAGGCTTCAAAACCTTGAGCACAAGGCTTGCAGGAAGCCTCTGCTACAGAGATGTGGGGACGTTAACTCCGACAGAAGGGCTCCTTTTCTCCTGCCCTGCCCGTCAGAGCTATAGAAAGCTTCCTGGTTTCTTCGCAGTGACTTTGTTGCTCTTAAAACAACTAAGCGTGACTTTGTGCAGTATTCCAGGCTTCATTCCTTCTCCCTGATAAAACTGATATCTAGGTGAAAGAAGTATCCTGTGCCTCACAAGGTATCTGCTACACATCAAGCTTGCCTTCCTGAGCCTCAGGGTGTTGTCTCCACAGAGTGAGCAAAGTGCCTGAGGCTCTGCTGCTTTGGTTTTACAGCAGCATTTCTGCTTTCGGCTTCACAGACTGTAGCTGGCAGCTTTTGTATTTCCTTCGTACTCCCACTGAGTTTAGTATTATTTCAAAGTATATTTACATGCATTTCCTGAAGAGTAGGATATTTCATTTAGGATTTTTTTAACCTATAATTTTTTGTTCTGAATATACCTTATGCTGCTTTTCTAATATGCTTGTGGCAGGCTCATTGCACCCTTGTTCCCAGTACAGCATCCCTTCCAGAAAAAAGGGATGCTTTGCTAAACGGAAAAGGTTTTCTTCACTGAGACAACTAGACACAAAGAGCTCTCTAAAGTTCTTTTAGTTGGGCAAACAATGGATTTTCTCAAAATGTCTTCCTGAATAGTGCTGCTGGAGTACATTACTGCATACACCATTTTATAGGACTGTAAAGTGTGCTTCTGGAAGTACATACGCTTGCTAAGACAAAGCAAGGGGATTGCTTGGCATTGTATGCATTTGAAAACATGCAAGAGGCACTTCAGTTGTTAAGTCCAGCAGCAGCTTTTATGTATATGTTTACACTTCATAGGAAGGGGGTGAGTGATGTTGAAAGAAATTCCTCTTTTCTCGGCAGAAGTAATATTATCTGAAGTTATCAATATTGCCTGCATTCCTCAGTGACAATTATTTTTTTCCTCAGTTTTGATAGTCAAATTATGACTTCCCTGGGGCAGATGGGATGGGCTAAAATGTTCCTTACTGTTCTTAAAACAAACACAAGGCCCAGGGTTCCATGTGGAAGAATATTGTTTCTGTGGATTAAATTTCAGTTATTGTCTCACTTTCTGGCTCTTACAAACTCCCACTCAGTCAGATTTGTAAAATAGATATTTGAAATAATATTGTTGCTGTCAACTGTGGCTTACGAAAGTGAAGTCTATTGCTCTTCACATGGGTTGCTATAGTCAGTCCCTTCCTGATAACTGGTCTTAAAATGAGGCTGTGGAAATGAGGTGTCCTACGAGATGGATGATCTTCTTTTCTTGCTTACAGTAACAGCTGTTGCTTTGTAGTCTGACTTCCTTTTGTATCTCCTTGGGATTTATAGCCAACCCAGCTATAGGTGACAGTGTAGCACAGGCTTCCAATGTTTGTCCTAGAGCTTTTTGACTTTTATAAAGCAGAATATAAATGCACAAGCATGCAGTCACTTGCATGTTATAGAGGAGTTAAAAAAAATAATCAGGAAGTCATTAAAATTGCAGCAAATAAATGTATTGGTGGCATAAAGAAATGTCAGAAAATATAAATGAAACATTTTGCTGTTATCAATGGTATATTGCTTTTGCCTATCTTCCTCCATCTCCTTTCATTTGTTTCAGAAAAAAATGTGTTTAAAATCCCTGTACAATTTTGCAACAATATACAAAATATTAATAAATAAGCTGGTAACTGCAACAACTAGTACAATTTAAAGAAAGAACCTAGTTTCCAGAAGGGTGTTTTTAGATAATACAGTACTTCACAACATGAACTCAGACATCTGGGACTGTTTTTAGTAAAACCTGAATCTCTGTGATAAAAGGAGTTTTTTCTACTTCAAAAGCTGATTCTAAGGCCCCAGTGCAGTTACTCTGTTTTATATCCTCATTATATTGCACATTAATAATTTTTGTAGGTTTTGTGTATCAGATGTATCTAATACACAGCAAGCAACATAATCTTGTGGATTTTCCATTTAGTGTGAATTATAGAACTTCTTTGAATCGAAGGATAAAGTCAGACTTACTATTTTTCTCCTCCTAACCTTTCCCATACTTCCATGTGGTTTGGAACATCTAACACACTAGAAGTAATACACACATGGAGACCACAAACATTAAGATCAGTCTTTCGAGTATCAGGAAAAGCAAATTAGTATTAAATTATTTGGGCATTTTTTTCCCTTAAAGACCGTGAGATTTCTTCTGGTTTTACATGTGATATCTAAAACATTTATCTAATAAATATAATATCTAATCATTATAAAAATCAGTGATGTATCTACACCTTTATGGTTTTTGACAGATCTATGGTGTTCCCTCAGGCCCAGATTTTCTGTCATTACCAAACCCAAACATGTTTTACAGGTGTGAAGGTCTGACAAATTATAGTCAATGGCTCAAACATTTGTTAAAGAACTTTGGTGGAGGCTGTAAAAACACTGGAGTTTTGTGAACAGGACAATGTGGCTGGAGGAGAGGGCCCCACGGAGAGTGGGACCACATTTCTCCAAAGCCACAATTCCTTATCTTAAGTGACCAGGAGAAGGAGCTGGAGGAGGAGGCCCCACAGAAGATGGGACTGCACTTCTATCTTAAGAGGTCATGCCAGCAGGGAAAGAGAGGCAACTCCGCAATGAACACACACCCCACTCCCCCCAAAACTCACCGACTGATTCCAGAGAACCCCAGAAGTGGGGACTGTGCATGTCAAGACCATCGACCAACACACTATAAAAGAAGGAAGAACGAGTTCTCAGTGCGTGCCCTCCAGAACTGTATCTCTACACCGGCTGGACCAACACTGGATCCAGGACTGGTGAAACCCTTTTCTTCTCTCTTTCTTTCTCTCTTTCTCCGTCTCCCTCTTTTCCTTCTCTCTTTTCCACAGTCCCTACACCTCATGCTTTTAAACATAAACCGTTGACCAAGTCTGAGACTAGGAGTGGATCCAGCTGCCCTGGGCTCCTCTCTGAGAAGGAGTCCAGAAAGCAAGGGGGTCTGCTCTGAACCTCCTGACCCAGAGGGAGGACTCTCCTGATACAGTTTCATGTTCCTTTTTCCATTTCTTTTTCTACATCTCCCTTATCTTTTCAAACAGCACCTTAATGACATGTTGCAAGGTTCATATTGATAAGTTCCCTTGTACTTGGGCAAGGTTAGCTAGGTTGAATAAATGTTGATTGTTGTTTGAACTCCCCTGGTGTCATTTCACCTTAATTTTAACAAAGGAAATCCACGAACCTGAGTCGCTCCAACTTTGGGACACGACAACAGGAACCACTGAAAGACATTCTCTGGAGACAGACACTCAGGTTGGTGATTTACTATACTGCTATTATGGCACTAGTACCATAGTAATTGTACACCTTGCAGAATGTTTGTATGAAAAGCAAGCATGTCACAAAATGTAATATACACACAACTGACTAGAGCTAGCCCATTAAGCCTCAAGGGTCAAAGCCACTGGACTCTTGCAAGTAATACAAAGCAGATATTTGGAAATAAAAGTTGTATCTTTAAAGAGAATTACTCTGATTAGTTTATAACTTTTAAAATTTATTTTATATTTTATTTTATGTTATTTTATATTTTATTTTATATTTTATTTTATTTTATTGTCTTCTTTGGCTGTCCATCAGCATACCTTTTGAGATTTTTCATGTGAAAAGGTAGTAACATTATCTCTTAGTGGGTTTTATTGTTTTGGGTTTCTTTTTCCTGTATGTGAATTTTAGATTTTATAATTTCATATCTTGCTCTATCTTACAGAAATAAATTTAAAATATCCCAAAAAAGTGTGTAATTTATATTTTAGGTGAGTCTTGAAAATGACTAATAGTAACTTACCACATTATAATTTAGAAAGGCCTTTTAATGTACAAAAGTGTGTCATGAAAACCATATTTAATTTTACACAAGTTTTATTTGGATCAATTTATTTTATAATCAGTGTTTCTAAATAATGTAAAAAAAGTAGACCTTAGTAGACCTATTAAAAAAATTACAAACAATTTTTTTTTTTTGTCTGTGTAAATGTGGGTGTGATGTTTGATCTAATTTGAAACTGTAGCATTGGACTGATAGTGGCAATAGCTTGAAAGGGCAATAACACTTAATACTTTAAATATCTTTTTAAGCATATTTGGGTCACAGCCACCTCAAAAGTATTTATGAAATTATATAGCTCAAAGAAGAGTTTTTATGGTTTCCATTTCCTTGGTTTCATACTCTCCCAGAAGACAGAATCATGTACAAATTCAAATAAGTGGAAATGCAAACATTAAAACTGAAGCTCTGGGTTGCACATATCTATTTTAAGACATGTAAGTAGAGAATTAAATACCAGACTATTTTATTCCACAGAGTTAATCTCCACTTCCATTATAATCTTTGTCACAAGATGAATTAATTTTATACAATTTTCTTTTCTCATTACACTCCTTGCCATGAATATAGTTATATGTCCTTTTCCGAATGAGAAGATACTTTCAGAACTCGGAGTAATTCTGCCTCTGATGCTCATACACAGTAACTCCAGAACACTTTAAAAGAATTACAGTTGTATCTGAATCACTATGCAGCTGAGCAGATATTTTTATATGTCCTCAGAATACATCAGAAGTTTCCTTTTTTGGTGGTTAGCACTGCTCCAATTCTGATGCTAAGGTGAATATTACCATCCGATGACCACATGCTCTTTCAGATATTTTCATTATGTTTCAGTACCTGGTCGTGACTGCTTCTGGAAACAGATTTATCTTCAAGAACTGATTTCATGACTTGACAATCTCAAGTAAACAGAATGGATTTATACATTTTCAGTGTTCCAACAAAACAGTACTACGTGCTCACTTTGTTACCATTACTGTTTTGTTACTGTTTCATGTTTTCCAGCATTGCAATGTCACAGTACTAGTATTGTTATTACTTTTGGTAATAAGTAGCTGGCCAGAAGTCAAGCCATATAAATTTTATTCAGTTATGGGAGAAAATGGTGCTCAAGCCCACTGTATTGTTTTGTTTTCATTTGTCGTTGTTGTTGTTGTAATACTATTTATTTAAAAGTCATGTACAAAGTCCTGCTACTCTGAACACAGCACGAATCAAAGAGAAAGTATCTGTTGTTAATACTAAAGAAGAAAGAGAGGTGCCATTTTTCAACAACATTTAGGTTAACAACACTTCCTCAGAACTACATTTCCTGTTCAGGTGTTTTTCTCTATCCTCTATCCCTCATGTGCTGCCTTTTTTTATAATCAGTGTATATCCAGTGAGATCACAGAATCACAGACTAACCTATGTTAGAATTGAATCTTAGTCCAACCTCCTGCTCAAAAACCTGCGATATCTTCAAGGCTAGAGCAGGCTGCTCAGGGTCTTCTCCAGACAAGCTCTGAAAATCTCTGAAGGCAGTGATTCCCCAGCCTCTCTAGGCAACCTCCTCTGAGGCTTAACCCCTCTTCTGGTGAAGCATCCTTCCCTATCCTGTAACTGCAGTTTCCTTTGCTGCAGCACTGTGACCATTACCTCTTGATCTTTTGCTGTGCATCTCTGGCGAGGGTCCATCTTCTTCGTAATTCCCTTTTAGGCAGTAGAAGACTACTACCTCTCCAGGCTAAGCATACCCAATTCCCTTTATTTCTCCTTTTACGTGATGTGTGCTCCAACTCCCCAACCATCTTGTTGGTCCTCCACTGATTTCTCCCCAATTCGCAATCTCTCTCTTCTGCTGGGAGCGCTGAAACAGGACAACATATTTCAAAGGTGGCCAAGTCAAGGGGAATAATAACCTCTCTGGACCCGCTGCTATGTTTTTGTTCATGCAGCCTTCATCATCTCAAGGGCATGTTACAGACTCATACCAGGAACCCCTGGTCCTTTCATGCAGGTCTGCTCCCCAGTCAGTCATTCCATATTCCTCTATCTATTTGTGCCTCATATGAGGCATCTTGATCAGTGGCAAACACCTGTGTTTTAGGAAGTAGCTCTTGGAGCTGAGACAATCTGATTCTACACAGAAGTGGAATTCTTGCTTACTGGTTTTATCCTAAACCCAGTTCATTCTAGGTTAACAAAATCAACTTTGTAAGTCACAGCCTGTTCCCAAAACTGCTGTTAAAATCTGACTTTAATAACCTTTAATCCCCAAGGCTGTTGCCAGTTCCTCAGGAAGCTTCACCTTTTTCTTCCTATTCACTCAAATTCAGTTGTGGAAATTCCCGCTTTCCAAAATGCATAGATCTGACTGGTTGCCACCAGTTTCACCTCTGACTCAAGTTCCTGCACCTTGGACCAGCTCTTGAAGACAAATGATATTTTGGCCATAAAAAACCTGTTTCTCTCACTTAAAAAAGTGAAGAATGGGAGTTTCGGCCACTTGTTTCAATATGTTTAATAGATCTCACTCTTTTGATAAGGGACTCTAAATGGTTAGCATGGGAACAACACCCTAAATAGTCTTTAATTATTCACCCAAGACAATAAGGAAATAAGTAATTAATCAAATTACAGATGAAAAGACCTTTATTGTTGACATCTTTTCATAGTGTCAATCCAAAACAGTGTCTCTTTCAAAGTCCTCCTTACTACACACAGTGTTGAAGGTGAGTTTTTCCCTACCCAGTCTTTTTCAGCTGTCAAGATGAAACTTCTTTTACTGTGCTCCTGAAGAACATTTATCTTTTTTCTCTGTGAGCAGCTAAGAAAAATACTATCTTGAAGAAAATAGCAGTACCTGTTACAACTTTTAAAAATCTCATTTCTGATACTTATATTATGTTGCATGTTCAGGGACATGTCCAGTGTTAAAAGAAAATAGGTAAAGATTCTATTGATACCCCAGTGAGAAGCTCTCACTGGTAGGAAGATTTTTTAATTTTTTTTTTTTTTAATGTGAACATCACATTTCCTTAACCAGCCTTCTATTGTCTATCTGCATTTTGCCTGGCTAAAATATTAACATATTCTAGCGTTGGTTAAGGTATTTTCTGACTTCAGATGGAGTTTTTATGGTTTTACAGACACAACAGCTCTGGAATCTATTTCAGTGTAGCTGTTTTGTCACAGGGCTTATTACACTTTGATTTACCCTATTATTTTTACAGTATTTCCCATACTGACTCCAAGAATTACCACTGTGAATAAATGAGCATTTACCGTAACTAAAGAAGGTTTCACACTTTCATTGATGTATTCAAATTTGGTCATGTCTGGGAGAACTCTGCCTTATAAAACTGCATGCACCTGTTAAGTTCCTAATTTCTTGGAAGCTCAGACCTAACATCCACAAGAGTGCAAAATAGGAAAATACACCTCATAGAAATGTTTTATGGATTGAAACTAGAAGAAAAAAGAAAAAGTCACCCTGAAGATTTCACAGAGGGCAGAAAATAATATTGGTGTTACCTAGCCTTTTGTCAGATTCTTCCTCTGTACTGTATTTCTAGTAATTAAAAGAAAAAAAAGTCTTAGAAATAAATCATATTTACTGGATCTTCAGATTCAGATGTAAGCTTCCAGTTCCACGTTCTACATTTGCTTCCAAAATCTTAGTCTTGCATGTACTCTGAGGATTTTTCTACTCTTTACATGTATGCCTTTTCAGTATCTTTTTGTTCTTTAGTTAGAAGACGAGATGATGGACTATGGATTATACTTTCTGATATTTGTTGCACTGTAATCAAACTGTTGAAAGTAAAACTCTGTTATACTGTATAGAAATTTGGACTAAGCAATGCCATAGTCAATCTTTGGTAATTTGTGGGGCTTTTTACATCAGTGGGCTATAATATCAGTTCTTAGCTATAAAAATAGGAAACCCATCGTAAGCCCTTAAAAGAATTACATTAATACTTTGGAAGTATTGACTTCTGAAGTTGTTAAGGATTTGAGAACATTTCCGTAGGGGATAATTTTAATGACTGGCCAAACACATTTGAACATGGTTCAGAGAGCAGTTCCTTCACCAACTTAAGTTAATTCCCTCATTCCGATTATTTATGGAAGAAGTATTTGTTTCCTTATACTATTCATAGATAATAGAAATTGCATGTAATTCTTAGTTGCTTGAATGGAAACAATTCCTTTTGATCTTTTCTGCCTCTATACAGTCAATGCATGCAATTTAAAATAATGAAGCAAAAAAGCATGTCTGTGAAAGTACACACTATGAGATCCATAGGAATACCAATGTTTTAACTCTATTTAATATTACAAAAGCTGCTAGCAGATATTTACAGTAGAAACAATAAACAAAATTAAATCTAATTTAAATTTAATTAACTACAGCAGGATGTCATTGTAATATATGGAAGTGAAAATCTAAGAAAAAAAATGGAGAAACATTTGTAGAAATTGGTCCAAAAATCAAATCCTCTATTTCTTTGTGCCCTTTTAAACTAAAGGTCATGTGCAATTATTATTGTTATTTATTTAAGCAAAATAATACATAAAATAAAATAAAATTCTGACCAGAGAACAGAAAATCTATCAAACAACAGGTCTTTTTATTCTTTTAAATCAGTATTATCATGCAAAAGAACAAAATCTGTAGTTTGGTAAATTGCACAATGAAATCCACAAATAAAGTTCTGCCTAAACCATACTATTTTTAGACTATGCTATTTCCATTACATTTCAGCTTATGAATGAGGTCTGTAATGCTAATGTACCAATAAAAGTGTTCTCTCAATGTGTCAAACAGAAAGTGAACTCAAAATACTTTTTCCTCCATTATGACAATTAAAATAATTAATTGCTTGAAAGTTTCTCTGGTCACCTGTTTATGAGTTCTTGGTTAGATGTGGAACTTCTTGTCATGAAATTTGTGATATTCATTTAATACTGTTCTACTTTTCCCATCTCAGCTACTTAACATTTTTTCATACAAATGGAAGTTTTGAGAAAAGACTAAAATCAAAGCCAGAGTGAAAGAGAGAAAAAAAGCCCAAAATCTCATACAAGATCACTCTCTTTCACTGATATGATGATTTATTTTTCCTATTTTGTACAGTAAAATTTCTAAGAATGATCTCAGCTTGTACCCTAATGTTTTTCTGTGCAGGCATGTGTCTGAGAGCGGCAGCAAGGTTCCTGCTATTTTAACAGTTTCTGTGATACAGAAAAGAAACAAGACAGTAATTTGCTGCAACATGATGCAACACACTACATCAGCAGGGAACGTCCCAGTGATCTGCAATGTAAATGCACAGCTCAGTTTGAGGCATGTCACAGATTTCTGTTACATTGCAGCTTTGCTGAGACATACGTAATTGTCTGCAGTTAAGTTATCTTTGTTCAGTAATGTGTGCTTCTTGCCATATTCACAATGCTAATAAATAAAGGATGAACAAATGGAAGCCAGGGTTGCTGATACTTTTGCAAATTTAATTTGATTCCTCCAGAATCACTGAATGCAAACTAAGCCAGTGAGAGTCAGTTCTGTCCAATGTTGCTGTTAGCATTACCATTTAAATTTTAAAAATTTACAAAATAACTGGAAGAAGTTACACATGACAGAATACTTAAAGAATTGGTTTATTGTTTTTGAAGAATTTTATTCTTAGTGTAAGTCACAAGTAAACACAAACAAAATATAGTTCTTTTTATAGTACTTAGTTGGAAATATGATATCAGTCCCTGAAGAGATGTAAATAAATAGAGCTGTATGGACTTCAGTGTTGCTCCACTAATGGAACCAAAGAAGGATCTAATCTAGTCAGATGTGAGACAGGTGTTGCCCACATGTTCGTGAACAAACAAATCATGTTCTACACAATTCAGAGCAGATGATCACCTCTGCCGTCACAACTAGACGTGGTACATGGGAAGTGCAGAATTAGTTGAAGTACACCTGGTAAGTACATGAACACCTATGACTGGGAGAGGTCAATGGGTGATGTTTCTGAAGGCAGGCCCAAACTGTCTTTCACAGATACGTATTACCATTACAGCTTAGTAGACTGAATTAAAGCTCAGGTAATAATGCATCTAGTGTGCCATTGCAGAGACACAAACAGTCCCTTTGGTTTGACAGGAAAAATTCTTGTCCTTGACATGCATGGACATAAGATGTTACTGTTCAGCCTCCTATGACACCCTAATACATTTATCTCCAATAATACATAGCCCTAAAAATAAATAATAAATAAACCTTTTTCTTTAGCCATCCTAACAAACAGCAACTCTACATAAACATGATCATGAATATTTACATTTGGATTATTTCCTTAATTTATATAACCAGCCGAAAAGACAGAGTGATTCTTCTGTTTCTTTGAGCATCTAGAGAGATTAATAATTATTGTACTATTAACTTCAGGCTCATTTATATTGACTCTCTCCTACCATACAGTTATAGATGTTTCCGTTATGTTAATAATACAATATATGATTATAATTCTCCCATTGTGACATTCAGCTTAGACACAAATTAGTGGCTGACTCCTTAAAAGCATACCTACATTTACTGTAGCCTCAAAAAATTATCTTTCCAGTGTGGTTAAAAAGCTACACATATACTACTTAAAATCTGCCACAAATAAGCTGAAGGGAGTGGGGATCGAAAAGACTTTTGCATAGTTTTGAAATGCATACAATAAACAAATTTTTCCTTGCTGAAGAATGACCATTACTGGAAAATAAAGTTACTGGTGTGTGTCACAAAAGGACACTTGATAGAACTGGAGGTTTATTCGTTGTGCCATACCAAGCTTAGATCCTCAAAGCAAAAAGCTTTAATGCAACAACACATGGCTCAGTCTTCATATACGTTATGCTCATGACTTCCCTGCAGAGACCAGCAATAACTGTGCTAACTAATGCCAAATGCAGTTGGTATTTAGTGTCTTGGAAGGCTATTTTGTAGCAGTCACGAAACACCCTGCAGATGGCAATAGCTTTTAATCACTAGTTAAGGAAACAGTGAAAGTAGAGAGGTAAAAGTCTGGATGGGACTTTAAACCCTATAAATGAAATTATAAATTTTAAACAGGTAGCTATTTGCGCCTTAATATGTGTTCATAATCTGCTGAATATGAGCATAATGTAAACAAAGAGAGAAATAAACCGGTAAATATATGATCAATTTTAAATGCAAGCAGAAACCTGTATCAATAAAAACTACAATACTGTGTTCTGGGGTAAAAAAAAAAGACAGATATTTTAGTACAGTGATTCATTTTAACAATCTGTGCATATATTTTGCTATCTACTTGATTTCACTGTGCAGGAATATTCATTGCTTTCATTGTAGATATTCCCAAATAAAGGCTCCATCCTTTTTAAAGAGATTCAAAACATAATAGTTCTAAGGCTATATTCCTTTATAAGTATTGTCTATTCAGTGACATCTTAATGTCACTGGATCTTGATAATTCAGTGGAATAAATTTAGTAAAGAAATTGTTTCAGTGAAATCTTATTTGTATTTATTTCTAATACTAACACATAGATTTATCTATCTACCAAGACTATCTTGTTACTATCTCAAGATTAGGTATTAAAACACCCCCCAAAAAAGGATGAGAACTCGTAATAAGTTAGGGCTTCTTTAAAGCAAAAAAATTTAGCTTTTAACTCAGCCTGCTGAATTCTCATCATTTCATTCTTCTCCAAATATTTAGTTGGAATCAAGTGAGTCCAAATCATTTAGAGGCAGTTGTAGAACCTGTACGACTCACTGTTCAGGTTAATAATCCCCTCACTTTTTGTTGCGAAATGAAAAACACAGTACTTTTATCTTTTACAGGCATAATTGAGAATTAAAAGGTAGGGAAAGCTCACATACGTTGCTGTTGAGGACAATAGAGTATCTCACAGAAACACAGAGTGAATGCGAAGACAGCATTAGGATAAAACCTAATTTATTTAAAAAACTTACTCATTTGATGCTAGATAGAAGGCCATATACTCTGCTTTATCATTGTCAATAAAGCCAACGAAAAGCTATACATGGCTTAGCACATTTTATTAGAGTTATGACAAATATAAGCATACATCTAATGTTATCAATGCACAAAACAGCTGTTTATCCTTCCATGACTCTGTGAAGTTCATTTAGCAGCTATGAACTTCTTTAAATATGTTAGAAGTTTGTAGCACCATGGCTGAATTTGTATGATCATATACTGATTGAACAAAGCAAGTTCCTTAAACTTCAGAGAGCCCTTAAGAAGGAGGGAACTTACATTGTTCTCTCTTAGCAGAGAACAATGCTGAGATCACAAGCAATGGATACTTAACAGTAGTTGTGTTGACCTGAGTAGGTCCTTTCTGATGAAGAATTAAGCTGCTCAGTGTCGGTGGTTTAAAGTAGCATTCACAGTATGAGACTACTGCATTAACCTAGAATACTATCTATCTAGTACATGTGGTAGAGATTTTTTTAAGTTTCTGGTCTCAGTTGCATGTCTACTGGACCATAAAAATTCATCTGCCGTTAATCTTATGCATACTGTCTATCATAAACTTTTCTGAGGCACAGACTTGCAGAAAGCATTCAAATGCTAACAAAGCAGCCCCTGCAATTTTGTAGAATAATAGACAGGTATTTCAGATTTAGCAATAGAATCTATTTAATTTCATAAAATTTATATAAAATATATTCAACCTTCCTGGTGTCCTATTTACTTTTAAGAGCAATCTGGGTCACTGATGCCAGTCCAAATCTCTATTATTACCAAAGTCATCATTGTTCCACCTAGCACACATGAAGTTACTAATTCTGGATAGGGCAAAATTTAAGGTCCCAAAGCAATGAGCAGATTTGGCTAATCAAAAAGTTATCACAACAGGATGAGTGAAGGATAGGTTTCAGCTTTGCCATTAAATTCTCTGTCTTCAGTAATCTCAGTCAAGTTCTTAGCATCTTTGTTGTGTTAATTTTGTATGTGTACTTGCTTTACAGTTCAATACAAGAAATAATTAGATTCATATATGCAGTGCCTGGTGCAGCTGATAAAAAAAAGCATTTATCTAAAAGTCAATAGCTCTGAATTAGTACAAGAACCAAAATGTTGTTCGTATTTCTATCTTTCTATTCTCTGGTGTACTTCCTGTATATTTTTCTTACTGTTAGGAACGAATCTTTCTCTTTGCATTAAAAGATGTCTATCGTAGATTTTTAAGCCATATTACTCCGGTTGTTAACTTTTTCTGTAAAGAAGTGAAAAATATAGCACCCTTATTAACAAGGTAAAGCATATATCCTTTAATCAATATTAAAATGTACAGGTTTACATTGTTGTAAGGTAGATTTTTGTATGCTAATACTAGCAGACTAATTTTCATCTGAAAGGCTTAGTTAATATATGGAAGCAATCTTCAGGGTAAGAAAGATGAATACATAGACATGAAAATAAATCTGGAAAATCACCAAAGAATGTGCAGAAGTAAAGAAGTTAAAGTCATAGAATTTTAACTGAGACTGAAGAAAAAGAACAGGTAAACTGGTCCTTGATATCTGTAATGTCAGTCAACTTTTCCTATATCAGTATGAAAAGTCCCAGGAAAGCATGATCATAATTATATATTTTGTTTCTAACTAAATTAATTGAAAAAAATGCAGGTTTTATACATTCAGTTATAAAAGTATTTTCTGAACATCTACACAGGACTTTAAACGTGTCCCTGGAAAAAAAAAAAAAAAACAAAAAACAAACAGAGGCACAAACTGAAACTAAATATTAAGAACTTGCATTTCAAAATTTGATAATAATTTAACTCATGTTGCATGCTTTAGGCACAGTCATTTTCAATACCTACTATTAAAAGATGTTCTGAATTTTAATAAACCACATGCATCACATTTCCCCAGGCTTTGCTAGTAATTTAAATCAAAGCCTGGTACAAAGTTGAAATAATACAAATTATACTTAAGTTTGACTATGAAAAACCTAGGTACAAAATGATTTAATGTATTCCTACTGTATGAAAACCAGACTATGTAGCTTGTTTGTTAGCCTCTACTTAAACTCAGAAACCCCATCAATGTACATTTTACTAGTGTACATGTAATGTTCATATAATGTTAAATGTCTTTGTTTTCATTATGGAATCATACTATTACTATTAATATTCAAAAAAATATTCCCAGTAAAAAACATAAACATAGTCTAAATTTTTGTTTACTTGTATAATGATCAGTTTCTGGGTTTGAAGTACACTATTCGAAAACCACGTTAGGTTGCCCTCTCTTAGGACATAAGAAAAAAAATTAAAAGTATCTGTAAAATTCTGAAGGACTAATAGCCCTCATAAGATGCTCTTTATTTAAATTATGAACTACTATTACTGGCTAAGTAAGTAAAATGAGTCTTGTGCCGTGCTGCCTTACTGTGGTAGGTTGACCCTGACTGAATGCCAGGTGCCCACCAAAGCCGTTCTATCACTCCCCCCCTCCTCAGCTGGACAGGGGAGAGAAAATATAACAAAGG
>JAVJGG010000005.1:19362274-19373705 GCA_035590195.1 Aviceda cuculoides | reverse complement strand
CCCCCCCCCAGGGAGAAGGAAAGCATACATACAGAGTGAGTTTAAAGGACCTGAGCTTAGAGACATTAATGTTTCACAGACATTTCATGCTTTCATTATCTTGCTTCTGCTGTAGAATTCCTGAAGGTTTTTATTTTAGTTTGAAGTGTTAAGTCAGTAATTTCTACACAGTTAACTGATCTTGGACATAATTTAAGTGAGGCATAATATATGCATGTACATTCAATCCACAATAAATTAGATTTCAAGGGCATTAATCACCTGTACTCCTCATCAACGCATGAGTAGGTTGTATTCAGTACTGTACCTTTTGTTCAGGGAAGATAGTAGTAGCAGAAGCAACTGTCAGAAACTGATAATGATTCAAATTGTGCTATCATGAAATGAAAACAGTCCAGCAAAAACAAAGGAAGTCCAAGACTGACTAAAGTCTTCTTCCTACTGGAGCTGCAAAGACTGAACCAGGTTAATAAGTCTGCCTTGGATTTCTCATAATGTATTGTCATTCTTCCCTTTCTAAAATGAGCATAGCTGATACATATATTGATAACTACATCTCTGGGGAATACACATCTACTTTTCCCACTGGATGCCACTGTTTGATCAAATTCAGGCAAACAAAATTCTGGAAAAGTCTTGAAAATTTGTAGCTGGAAAAAGCCATTAATTCAAATTAAAACGCAGGTTCTTTAGGAAACATGAATCATGTTTTATTAAAATGCCTGGAGCACAATTACTGTGGTTTTAGTATGGATTACACAAAATTAAAGATTGTATGAGGAAATAAAAAAAGAACTTAATTTTGACTTCATCAGAAGGATTTACAAAAATAAGGGCATGATAGGATAATAGAGCAAATTACTGAGGTATAAAAGCCGATCATATTTGTTGAATAACAGATAAATGTTTCAACACCTTACTCATTTTAAGTATGAGTTTGTGATTTGAAATTCACTGATGAAGAGACTTGCCGCTATCATGAAAATATTTCACAGCTTGAATACCAAGTACTTTTTTCTTCTTCTTTATAATAGAATTAGCTGTTTGAACAGTATCAGTTATTTATAAAAGCATGTAGTCTAACTTTATTGTCACTGGAATAATACTTTCACCACTCACTTTCGAAAGACATGATCAGGCCAACATGAGTATTACGAACATACCGACTTAGCAGTTGTCCTGGTTTTGGCTGGGATAGAGTTAATTGTCTTCTTAGTACAGTGTGTTTTGAATTTAGTGTGAGAATAATGTTGATAATGCACTGATGGTTTAGTTGTTGCTAAGTAGCAGTTATCCTAAGTTAAGGATTTTTCAGTTTCCCATGCTCTGCCAGCAAGCAGGTGCACAAGAAGCTGAGAGGGAGCAGAGCCAGGACAGCTGACCCGAACTACCCAAAGGGATGTTCCATACCACAGAACGTCATGCTCAGTATATAAACTGGGGGGAGTTGGCCGGGAGGCGCGGATGGATGCTCGGGCATCGGTCAGCGGGTGGTGAGCAATTGCATTTTGCATCACTTGTCTTGATCTTTCTTTTGTTTTATTTTTATTATTATATTTTATTCTTATTATTGTTAGTGTTATATTTTATTTTACTTTAGTTACTAAATCGTTCTTATCTCAACACAAGAGTTTTACTTTTTTTTCCCAGTTCTCCTCCCCATCCCTCTAGAAGGGGGAGGAGTGAGTGAGTGGCTCTGTGGTGCTTAGTTGCTGATTGGAGTTAAACCACGACAGCAGTCTAACTGCTTGAAGGAGCATGGTTCAAGTGACAACAATAGTATTTAAAAAATGATAGATATTCTAGTACAAAATAAGAAATTACCTCTAAAATTTAGGCTCTTAAAATGCAACACCATCAGACAAGAAAATATGATAAGAATAAGAACATACTAATAAGAAGAGGAGATATGAGGATGCTGTGAAAAAAGCAAAGACTGCAAGTAAAATTAACACAATATTAAGAGATTATGTCAAAAGACAAGGTGTTGTCAGAAATTTAAAAAGAAACGTGAGAGGAAAAGGTGGTGATAATATTTTAAATCTTCTGTTTTATCTAGATTATCATACTGGTCACTTGTATAGCATTTGAAAGTCTGCTTTTGCTTTTTTTTATTAACCTGAAGTTTCACACGAATCCTGACAACACAACATTGGGTTTTTAAAATATTTTATATGAATTCTTCACATTTGTAAGTATATTCCAAAAATGTACCACAGCTAAGTAATTACAGTTGTCTTATAATAGAGACATAGTGGGGTTTTTTGTGATAACATGAAGTAGTCTTTCCCACTACTTTTCAACACCTTATATATTGCATATAATTTTCTGATCTGTTTACATTATAATACTTCTAGAATTCTGAAAATGTGTCATACCTCAATCTGGAAAACATTCCTAAAGCTTGTTTTACCCTAAAAAGGAGCAGCTGACACTCCTACATTTGATAAATTGCCTGAAGGCAAGAATAAGAAATCCCTACCTGTGTGAAAGATGCATATATACCAAGTCTGGGCTTTATACAACACTTCACTATTTCGAGACTCAGTTTTCCAGATTGCTTTAACTAAGATTGCACACTAAACCTTTAAGTAATGGTAAAGTTTGGCTAGAATAGTGTAATACAGATTTTGTGGCAATTTTTGATAGTGTCGTGTAGTATTCTAAGGTGGAAAACTTTCAGTGTCTTGCTCAGAAGCAATGAGAGCACTGCTGTCTCAAGCCTTTGCTCAGCAGAGGCAGTGCTGGCACAGGACAGTTGGTTTGGCCGGGAGGTGGAATAGTAGAAGTTAAGAATTGGTAGCAAGAAGGAAAAAGAGAGTGGGGTAAGAAATATGTCAATGCCAATGTAAAAAATGACTCAAAATCAAGAAGAAAGGAAAGGTTTCATAGAAAGTGACAAATAAAAATAGAGAGGAGCAAAGAAAAGAGAACTAAGAAACAAAATTATAAGTGCTTTATAAAACTATTTTAAAAAATATTTTAACAAAAATTTTTGTTGTTGTCTGCATTTATGATTTATTCTTTGGTTGGATTTGTTAAGGTGATACACCATCACAGGCAGAACTAATGAGTGTGCTCTGTATTTTTATCTACATATATATACATATATGAGTGTATCTGTGGCTCTATGAGCATGTGTGTATGTATATCTAACTATACCATTCTATATATGGAACACAGTCCCACTTTCCCTATGAAGCTGTCTCTATCTCTGATTAATTTTTTTGTTTAATTAGAAATTAGTGTAACCAAATAAAGAGGAAAAAAAGAAAAGGAAACTTTGGGCATTGTATCACGTGGAGGAGAAAGAAAAAAAAAAAGTCGTACATCTCATAACATCTCATACACGTGATTATGAGGTTAAAGTAAAAATCTTCCAGGCACTTATTCAACGTACACAAAAATGAGCAGGAATTCTTTAAAATTCAAGGAGTCTGGGGAATAAGACAAACACAAGTTTTCACATAACCATGTACATCTGAAGTTGTCTGTAGTCTTAAGTGTCAACTTTTCATTACCCTAAATAAAAGTATAATTTACTGGATAACAAACAATAAGGAGAAAAGAGTATAACAGCCTTATTATATAATTTGTAACTACTTTGAATGCACATGACAGCATATTTCCCCTATTTAATTTCCCTTGTCAGAGAGAAAAGCCTTATTTGACCATGTTTTACGATAGCATGAAAGCTAACACGAACTGATTTTACAGGAAAGAGAAAAGTAACATGACATGGTCTCAGCCTGGTGTATTTAAGTTTTGAGCACATTGCTTTTAAGACACAATGGCACAGAAATAATCAAAAGGGATTCAGAAACAATAGCAAAGGCGAAGTATCTTTTTTTCTCTGGTGTTGACTATTGTAACCTCAGTTCTGGAGATATTAAGGCTTTTTAGTCAAGTAATTTATTTGACAGTGTTCAATGAAAAGGCAAGTCAATGTGTGACAATGAATTCATAATACAAAATGGATACATTAAAAGACTGACTAACTATCTTTTTTTTTTTTTTTTAATTTTACTGTTACTAGAAGTAGCAGAAGCTGTACTGTAGGATATTAAAAAATGCAAGTATTTGGTATGCATTTTATACTATTTATTGTGTTCTTGTGTATCTCTGTAAAGCCTTTACTGTCTGACACAAGCTGGTACTCAGCTATATCCATCTAGGTAAAAAAGGTAAAAATGATAGTTACAATACATTTAGTTAATATGGTGCCATTATAACTTCTGTTTCTAAATTCAAATTATTGAAAGATAAAATTTAAGACAAAAAGGTTCTAACAGGAAGGATAAAGCGGAATTGGTACTGGTCACTTAAGGATGGTGTAAACGGCTCGTCAATTAGAATGGGGATACTGCTTAGAAGAAATAAGTCTACATAGTATTTCAGGAATAGAGAAAGACCTTCTGCCCACACTATGAACCAGTCAGATAAGAGCCAGCCCTGAGTGTAAAGGTGGCAAAGCTAAAAGACCCTGCAGCAAAAAGGCACAACTCTCAGGTGAGAGCTGATTTGGGTCAGAGGAGCTTGAAGCAGGCAAAGCAAGCTCCTGGTCTCCTGGAACTGGAGGTGTAAACATATCTATACCCTGTGTCCTGGGTCTCCAGCAGTGCGTGCCAGCAGTGAACTGCTCACGCGTGCCAGGAGGCGTGTGGTAAAAGGGACAGTGCAGGTAAATAAGCCATAGCAGGGCCTGGGCTTTATGCTCAGGGCCATCGGTGCTGTCTAGTGCTGCCAAAGCAAACGATGAGGAGGCACCAGTAAGGGTACAGGAATGGGGGAGGAAAAGGAAGATAATGTGTGCTTAAATAAACATCAGAAAACATTACTGTAGATTAAATACAGTGACAGGTAAGAATGGAGTTGAGTTTTCAGCTGAAGATCATTTGATAGTAAAGCTTCCTTTTGGTCTTAAAATCTGAAATAAATTACAAAAAAAAAGAAATAGGACCTGATTCTGGAAATATGCTTGTGAGCAATATCAATTACATGAGTACATGGATATGAGTTCTGTAGGATGAAACAAGGCTAGCAGTACTGTAAATGGCTGAAGTTAGTGTGCTAATCATCCATGCAATGGTTGAAAAGCACTTCTGCATGTCTGAAATGCTTAAGAAAACCCCTTCCATATTACCCTATTTTAATAGTTCCTAAAATGACCTGCCTAAAATCAAGCCAGCCGTGAAATAGAGCTATGCAATCTGACTTGGTTCATTCTGTTTATGCACAAAATAATAATAGCTTCTGTACTGTCATTATGTGATGTTAAAATTTTCTCTTTGCGTTTTTGCTTTTCTTTTTCCTCTTATCAGAAATACTTAATGCAAAGTCCTCACTGACCCCTCTTGTCATTTAAACATATTTTTGATCTGCAGTTCCTCATCTTACCCTACAGTCTTTTTTCTTCCCTTTTCTTTCTGTGGTTTGTTGTGGGGTTTTTTAATCTCTTACTTCAAAGAATCACTAAGAATCTTTACCTGTAAGCATGGAAATTGCAAACAAAGAGCTCTCTCTAAATGATAAGGGAAGTACACTCTTTCAGATTTATCTGTTCTTTAAAGTAATTGTTAGAGTGAGTGTGGTTACCATGCTGTATATGAGGACAGTGCAAAACAGACCACCACCTATCTTAAGCAAAGCTATCCTGTGGTTTTCATGACTCAATTAGAAAGAAATCTTTCTATGATATTTCCATATGCTTTTATTGACAAATCTTTGTTCATAATTTATGATGATGAAAAAATATAAGGATATATCACTATTTTCTTTGGAAACAATATATTTTTTAAAAAGTCTACCTATTGACTTAAATACTATTAAAAATAAGTTTATCTTTAGGATGGATTTGTGACTTTATTGCTGATGTAGTCTGTCTGATCCAGAGTTTATTTTAAGGATTCTCAGATATCAAAATTTGTCATAATCACATTGACATCAGTGGAGTCACTTTAATTTTTGGAAGATAAGAAAATGATCCACTCCATTTTTTGTCTGAGTTCATAGTAACTACTGGAAGATATAAACTATCATCTTTAAGGACTATTATAAACTAGTTATATTTTTCCTAGTATTTTTTAAGTTATGAAGAACAAAGCTTAGGCCCCAGTGAAGTTCAGGTCATTATACTAAGGTGTTAAAAAAATCTTCTTTATTTGAAGTCTCTGCAAAAAAAATCCTATCCATTCAATTCATGGTTAAAATTAAAATTAAAATCTATTGCATGTCTCAAATACGAAAAAGTGGATTTTTATAGAAGGGGTTAGGGAGAACATGTCTCAAGAACTTTAAACTCTAAAATAAATTCTACTCTGTGACCTTCATATATTAAAGTTAGTAGGAGATCTGTCATTACATTTTGGTGGTAAAACAACAGCAGTTCTCTTTCTGAGCAAACGCTCTATAAAAGCAGCAATATTTTCCCAAAATTTCTTTTCCTGTTTTAAGCTACCTTGTCTACCCTAGATATTGTTGTTTAATCCGCCAGTACTTTAAGGTATTATACAAGCAGATAAATTAGCTGTAATCCCTGCCCCTGAAGAGTTTCATTACACATAACTACAATGATATGAGAGAAGGCAAAACAAAAGAAAGAATTAGCAGGGGATAAGGGGAGAGAAGGAAGGAAATCAACTATGAAATCCTCAGTTTTAATGGCACTTTGCATAGCATTCTATTTAGTTAGATTTTTGTCTTTCATAGAGGAATAATACAACAAAAAACAGACGGAAGCTGTGGAACAGGTGAGAAAGCTATGAATGTGAGGAGTTAAAAAGAGTATGTAGCCAACAACTAGGGACAACTGAGGGAAGGACATGTGAAATGAAATGTGTGCCTTTAAGAGGTTTGCAAGAAAACCAGTTGCAATCGGTGGTGAGGGAGAGGTGCATGGTATACAAAGCTGATCCATGAGAATGCAAGAGTCCACAGCTTTGAAAGGTTTCTGATCACAAAACCCGTCAGGCAGGGGGGAAAAATCTGAGGAGAATCATCACATTGCTGTGAAGGTATAGAGACAAAAATGAAAAAAAAGAATACTACATTAATATAAAATTACTTTGGGGGTTGGGGGTTATTTGTTGCAAGAAAAAGAACAGCACTGTCAGAAGGGCTAATTTCTATGATCACAAAGAGATTCAGAAAAACAGGCAGTGCAAGTTCGTCTGGTTTCTTCTTATTGCTGTTTTGCTTTCTCTGCTCTGTTTTTTCAAACTGCCCTTCCCAATAGAAATGAAAGTCTCCTGCTCTGGAGGAGGGATGCTTCAACATGTTGTAAAAGCAACTGTGGAACCATCTGAGGAGGAGTGTTTCAAGCGGTATTTACAACACTACAGAATTAGCTAGCAAAGCATCAATGTATTAATATATCTTCTGTTCACAAGCCTTCTTTGGATTATTCCTGCTACATCTTAAATCATTTTGAAATTGCCCATTAAAGAAAGCAGTGGAAAATGTAATCTCTCTCCTTTTCCTTTTCCTTCTCTCAAATCACTAAGTACATTAAACTGGGTTTTATCTTGACTATATACAGTGCAAACATGATATAAATCCCACAGCATTATACAAAATCCAGGCAGGGAAAAGAACTAAATATTTCTACCTCATAGAATCACAGAATTGCTGAGGTTATAAGGAACCTCTGGAGATCATCTTGTCCAACCCCTTGCTCAAAGCAGGGTCAGCAAAAGCAGTTTCTCAGGATTGTAGCTAGCTGGGTTTTGAACACCCCCCCAAGGACAGAGACTCCACAACCTCTCTGGAAAACTTGCTCCAATATTTGATCACTCTTAGTGTAAAAAATTTTTTCATGTATTGAAGTGGAATTTCCTGTTTTGCTTTCTTAGTTTTTGTCTTATTGTTGGATATCACTGAGAAGAGTCCAGCTCCTTCTTTCTTATTCCTCACCCATCAGGTATTTATACACATGAGTAAGATCCCTCCTGAGCTTTCTTGTCCCTAGGTTAAACAGATCCAGCTGCCTCAGCCTGTCCTCGTACTACAGGTGCTCCATTCTCTTAATAATCATCAAAGATGACTCTCTCCAGTATGTCCATGTCTGCCTTGTACTGGCAAAACCAGGACTGGGCACAGTACTCCAGATGTTTTTCACAAGTCCTTAACACAGAGGATGCATCACCTCACTCAGCCTGCTGGCAACATTCCTCTTCATGCAGCCCAGGAGGCTCCTTTGCCACAAGGTTGGGCAGTCAGCTTGGTGTCTACCAGGATCTCCAGGTCTTTTTCTGCAAAGCTGCTTTCCAGCTGGTTGACCCTCAGCAGGTACTGGTGCCTGGGGTTATACTTGACATTTCCTTTCGTTGAACTTCATGAGGTTCCTCTCTGCCTGTTGGGGCCCCTCTGAATGGCAGTACAACTATCTGATTCAACCAGCACTCCCAGTTTTGTACCTTCTCCAAATCTGCTGTGGGTGCAGCATATCCTGTCATCCATATCATTAATGAAATGAAAAATACTGGTCCCAGTCTTGACCCCTGGGAATGCCATTAGTGACTGCCTTCCAGCTGAAGTTTGTGCCACTAATGACAATCCTTTGATCCTGGCAGTTCAGCCAGCTTTCATTTCATTTCACTGTCCAATTAACTAGTGTGTAATTTATCAGTTTGTCAATGAAATGTTATGACATTGTGGAAAGCCTTACTAAAGTCGTTACACAGCATCTACCACTCTCCCCTCATCCACCCTGCTAACTATTTCAACATAGAAGGTGATTATCAGGTTGATTAGGCATGATTTCTCCTTCATAAATCTGTACTGACAACTCCCAAGAGCCACCTTCTCCTTCATATGCTTGGAAAAAGTTTCCAAAGATTATTTGCTCCACCACTTTCCTGGGGACTGAGGTGAGGCTCAGCAGCTCACTAGAGGATCCTCCTTCTTGCCCTTCTTGAAGATGACAGTGATCACTACTTTCCTCCAAGCCTCAAGAACCTCCTCCACTTGCCATGACCTTTAAAAAATAATTGAGAGTGGCCTTGCAATGCCAGCTCCCTCAGCACTCATGGCTGTATCCCATTGGTTCCTATAGTCCAGTTTGTTTAAATATTGCTTAGCATTTGGCAGGGAGCCATGATTTTTGACAATGTCATACCCCACATGTTTTCATTTTTTGAAACTGTCATACCCATTTGGTCTCTCGGCAGGCTCTGACCACTTTTTTCCTTCAGATCAGGAAGTGCTCATATCTGAAAATATATAGAATTATATATAGAAACAAATACATATATACACAAACGAGTGCACAAATATGTATAAAAATCTCAATAATTACACATAGACATACTTTAGATATATATTTATATATAACTATGCATTTGTATATACATATATACAGATATGAAAGTTAATTATATGGATCCATAAAGGTGCAGGTATAAAATGTAGAAAACATTCTGTAGTAAGAGCTAATGCAATGAATAATTAAAGCTTAAATGTGAATAGAAAGTAATTAAACAAAGGCAAAAGGCTGGTTTGGGGCACCTAATGTTATAAGGTTGCTGAGCTCTTCAAAGTTGTTCTTGGATTATGCTCCTCACTGAATTCAGTTCCTCAGTGAATTGTTCCCAACAACAATCCTTGAGGCCAGGTGGGGTGGCATTCCAGAAAGTCTGCTTAATCTGGCATGTAGTTACGCTATGTACACCATTTACCTGTATGCGTACTATGTCAGCCAAACTACTGAGAGGCTGAAAGGAGAAATTCTCTCAGCTGAAGAATGTCACAGGGTCAGAAACAGATTCAGAAGTGAATGCCACCATGTAGCTAGAGGCTGAGTGTTGAACAGAGTGCAAGCTGACCCTGCTGCAACACCCGACCTCAGCCCTGGTAAAGGGGGACAGACACATCCTCCTGCTGGAGGCTTATGCCATCACTTCTGATGGTGTAGGACAAAAAGCAGACTGTCTCCGATGAAACTGGCCTGGGAGACCAAAGGTTTTCTGTGAATGATGAGTAGTTAGTTTTATCCAAATCAAACATTTCCTTTAAAGTTAAAAAAAAAAAAAATCCTTAAACTGTTTACACTCAAAAAAAACCCCCAAAAAACCCAACCCCACACCAGAAACAAACCCCCAAAACAAAAAAACCAAACCCAAACCCTTGGAAGTAACAATGAGTCTTTCATACAGAAAGAAATTTCAACTAAATATTTGATACTCTTAGGGATAGCATCAACTGTCCAAAACACAATTCTCCGGGGAGCTGCAAGCATGCTATGGGTTTGACAATGGTCATAATTTAAAAAATATTTATAAGTACATTCCTGCATATTTAAGAAAAATACAACAGTATTTGTGGTTCCCAACGGCTTTCTTCACTGTATTTCAACAAAAGCTGACATTTAGAAAGCTCTTTTTATTAAAGTTTTCTCTATAACAAGCCACATGTTGTGATTTCAAACATGTTTTTGCATTAGATGGATTTATCATTGCAGTTATTTAGTTGTTTTTCTGTAAATCAGGCCCACAAAATATAACAAGGTCTAAAGTGTACTCTTCACATTTGTATGGTAGCAATGGTGTGCAACAAGTCCATGCTGTGTCAATGAGAGATAATACCCCTACGCACTGCACAGAAAGATGAATCCCCTGAAGTTTGAGCTATTAGGTTTACGCAGGACAAAAAGTATGCTGTTGTTGAATATTAACAAGACAAAATAGCAACAGGACATTTGATTCCCCAAAAGTGGGGAACTAAAACAGAAGCAGTAGAGAATGAGCTAGAAAAGAAGCAGAGGACATGTCCTTTGCTTCCCGTATGGCAGACAACAGATCTCACACCCTAGAGTAATAAGTGAGTTGCAAAATACTCTTATTTGCTCTTTCATTTGTCCAGTGCTAGAACTTCTAGCCATTTGTTAACATCATTGATGATTTAAAAAATATGAAAATGTTGTCAAGTAGTGAATACAGTTATGATACTACAAACAAAATCTAAATATATCAGTCCAATATATTACAAACATAGCAAATTAAATGTATAACAATTGCTATTGTCAGATAAATTTGATTCTTAATTCTAATACTTTGTATGTGATTCTGTTTATTTCTTTTATTTATTTATTTATTTATCTAAACTATATAATCTAACCATAGTGGAATAAAGACATTTACATGTCATTACGTAAAGACATTTACATGTGATTACATAAAGATTTGTGATTATTCTCTTAGCTCACACTGAAAGAAAAAAGGATATATACAGAAGAAAAACTTACTCTTTCATTAGAAGTTCAAAACTGATATGGTTCCAAAGTTATTCTTCAAGATAAATAACCTATGAATTTAAATATTTTAAAACTACATGCATCTGCAACATGAAAAACAACTATTAAATAAGAAAAATAATTCTGTTCTCATGTCCTTTTCCTACATGCACTCTTCCCAAAACGTGTTTTATGTAACTCTGC
>JAVJGG010000005.1:19341065-19361636 GCA_035590195.1 Aviceda cuculoides | reverse complement strand
CGTTAATAAAGAAGTGTCTGCTTATCTACACTAAATTGGTGTTGATAAGTTCTTTATTCCGAGTTTTTCGGCAACACTTCATCAATATATGCATCTGTGCTGTAACAGAAGTATGTCCATGTTTATAAGTTGCTGCTTTTCATGTTTCTCTTTTTCTAAATATTGATAGTTCAAGCACAATGAAGCAAGCCAAACTGCAGGAGTGTCTAGAAATATATTACACACAGACTCTTCGAAAAGCTATTGGATCATTTGAAAAACATCAGATGAAGCCACTTCATTTTACCATGTTTTGGGGGTAGGCTTCCTTTATCATTTTGTTGTATTAAAATTGTAAATTTATGAACAGTTAAAAAAAAAAGTGTTATAAAATATAAAAGAAATTTCCTTAGTTTGGACAAGTTGCAGTGCTTCATCCATCTAAAACCCAGTACTTTAATGGAATATATCACTAGTTTATTTCCAGGATAACTTAAGAAAACATTTACAAAAAGGGCAAACAAATTCCTAACTCAATAATTTTTATGTTATACTACTAATAATAGTTCTATTTCTCCCCCTCAGATACTAAAATTGCATGTCCTCTGTGGGACTGATTCCAAATTCATCTGACTACTCTAATGAACAGAGGTGGATTATTAATCATTGTCTCTTGGACTGGTTACTGCTTGGCTGTTTTTCAAAGAATTATGCATTAAATGGAAAATGGAAAGGCTGCTGCCATGGATAAAAGACCATAAGAAATGGGAAGACAGAGGAAAGATGGGCCTAAAGGAAACCTGCAGCTTAAGTTCTTTTCTAACCCTGCATACCTTTAAGGGACAATTCATTTCTTCCTATGACTAGTCTAAAATATGCTAAGAGAATCACCCCCAGGGGTGTTTATTTCTTTCACTGTAAAGGGAGTCACAGTCACTCACATGACTAACCCTCAGGCATCTAAAGCATGGCCAGTTGAATTCCATCCATGAGAGGCATCTGTGCTGCTTGTGACACATAGACTCCTTTTACAAAAGAAACAGATAAAATGAGAACATACTTCTGTTCTAAGACAAATTTACACATTTCTTTAGCTTAAATACAATAGGACAATGTACCTAGAGGTGAATGGAAATGCAGTTTTCTCATTAGCTACAATCTGAAGATTTGCAGGAATGTGATTGCTTACAGCCATAGGGATTCTGTCAGTATGGTAAAAGATTATCAACACGAATCTTTCACATTCACATGGAGGATTCATATGGAGATATTACAAAACATAACAGGGACTTTGTTCCCAGCTTTTCCTAAATTAATGCAAAAAACTTGTGGAAAAAAAAGCGTAATTCAAGAAGCGATACTATCTGACACTAATTGCAAATTTACCAATAAATGACTGATCGTGGTTAACACTTTTGGATAAAGGTGCATTACAGTGTCTAAGTTCTGCCAAGACTTTGATTATAAACGTTTCTTAAATCAAGATTACTGACTAATCTTTGCTGACGCGATGTCTTTGTCTTTACTCTAGATTCCCAGGATTTGGGGGGTTATGTGACCCAAGAGTTTGTTTTTCCTCTGTTGTCCAGGCCCTGAGTTTTCCTGCTGTTATTCCTGCAACATCACACTTTTCTGCATGTTAACAGTTTCTGGACCTTCAACTGGTTTCCCCAAGATTATGATGCTCTTTTGTAAGGAAAAAAATGTTTACAAGTGCTAGGAAGAACAAAGTCCATCTTAACATGGAGATTTGAAATGTTCTGAATAGTGCAGTCCTGTCTTTTGCTCACGCTAGCCCTATTGAGCCAGTCACCTGTGTTGGACATTTCATGTTGAGATATGATTTTATTGTACATTCCATGCAGAAAGGCATGGTCTTTAAAGTCCTTTCTTTATCCATTATTAACTGAAAACTGGGCTTTGGGGTTGCTGCTACAAAGCGGTTTAGAGGACAAGACAGGACAAAGAATGACAACATTGCCTGCTAGCATCCTTGAAAGAAGATTTCACCCCGAAAGAAGAAATCCTTACTGATACAAAACCTTTCTTCCTCCTCTACAATCAACATCCTAGCAATTAATCAGGCTCATATCAACCCAGAAACACAATTCAAACTACACATTTGCATAGACTATGAAAGCTTATTACTTGTTCTAGGAGGTTTACATATAGAAAGGGAGAATATGAATGTCATATTTTTTGGAAAACCATTCAACAACATTCAAAACAGAGAAAATTCTACTTATTCTATCCACAGTCTTGTTGGTCTCACTGTAATAGTCACTTACAATTTGGATGGAGGAGAAATATTAGCCAAACATACATCTACTTTTCTGTCATGAAGATGTAAGAAGTACTCTCCTTACATGCCTTTCCAGTGTCCGTGACTGATATGCTTGATAGCCATATGCTTGGTAAACTAGTTTTCTGAACAGCTAAAGGCTCTTCATCATAGAAATAATTTTCTCAAAGTAATTTGAATTGAGCACTAAGGTTTGGGTTTGTTTTGTTTTGGTTTTTTTTTGATAATGCAAAAAGAGCTCTGACTCTGGGAATAAACCCTGTAGGATATGCAAAATAAAAAAGGTATTACTAATGGCAGTGGCTTGTCATTTAAATATATCAGTTAAATAATGTTCCCAGTGTTTGGAATTGTATGCAGTTTTAAATATCCTGTGTTTACATTGCAGCAATTAATAATCAAAATTTTGGAATGTTATTAGTATTTGGGGAAGATCTTCTACGCTAATATCATACACCAGAAATCATTACCCTAAATAGAATTTAAAGACCTGAAGCCAAAAAATACAAGTCTTCTTTCCCTTCAAGTGTTTTGTCACTAGAGGACCGGACATATGCTCTATTTCCTCTGAATGTCATTAAATTACATGCACATAGTCGTTGGAATGACCTAGGGAATGCAGTTCATCTACATTCCATAGTGATGTAAAATTTTAATTACTTTGCTCCTCTTAATATATTTTTTATTACATTCATAAGGATCAAAGAGCATCCTCTGTTGGCTAATACAACACCTGATTCTGTTGTGCTACTAGCTTGATGTAGAGTTGTGAATAGGGTAACTGACAGTGTTATGAAGGGGTATGGGTTCAATTCCTGTAGAGGATTTGCTTTCATTAAAATTTCTTTTATTAACATTTACCTTCTTCTTACTGGGATGTGACTAAATTAATTTTTAGTTTTAAATTATTTTTCTCATATTTCTAATTGGTATATCCAGAATCCTTGGAGCATGAAAACAATAAAGAAGACATTAGAATAACAAAAGAGATCTCTAGACAAACTTTTCTATTTTTATACAAAAAGATAGTCATTATTTTGAAAAAGAGACCTTTAAATTCTGACTTAAACTTCTAAAGGAAGATTATAATTTGATCTGCAGTTGATCTGCAGTTTGAGCTGAACAAGATTTAGGTTCTATCTTATGATTAAGAATGGTATTAAGAATGGCAAATATAGCAGCTGTAAAGGAATAACTTTCTTGTTTTAAGAGAAATCAACCCTTGTACTGGATAAACAGAGATCACCATTTTTCCATGAGTTCAAGAAGAACTGTAGGAAAGGATTACCTTAAGCTGTTGTGAACTAGTTCTGGATGATCAAGGTTAGTCATGATTATCTGGTGGGTTTGATTATGATCATTCTTTTCTACATAGGCCTAGCTATTATCTTATTTCAATGCTCCTTCTTCCAGGGCAGGAGCTGAAGACTCAAAAAGGCCTCTCAAGTGCATAAGCAGGAGCATTTACCTACTACCACAAATGTAAATCTGTTGTATCATCATCTCATACACAAGGTGTAGTTCGAATTGCTTCACGTCAAAAAAGATATTGTAGAATCAAAAAGACTCAGAAAAAGGACAAAAAAGGTGGTAACACTTAATGGAATGACTTTCATTTACTTAAAATACAGTCAAACTTCAGAACTCCTTACCACAGGATGCCTTAAATGCTAAAAAAATTACATAAACTCAAAGAGAAATTGAACACATTATTAGAACACAAAGCCACATAAGGTACTAAACTTATAGGAACTTACAGGAACTACACTGACTTAGAAAATCCCAGACCTGGCGGACTTGGCAGTGTTAGGTTAACAGCTGGACTTGATGATCTTAAAGGTTTTTTCCAACCTAAACAATTCTATGATGCTATGATTCTAATATATTTGAAAGTGTTAGAGCAAAGTGTCATTACATACATTGGTACAGTTATGCTGCTTCCTAGGTATCTAATTTTAAATGTCCTTGGAGACAAGCTGTGGTCTGTACTAGTACAGCTGTTCTGTATGCCTTAAACAGGCCTTAGATGAACCATTTTTCACAGACAGGAAGGCTGTGTCATGTTCTAGTAGAAGGTAGACAGCTATCTATCAAATATGAAGTAAATCCAGACTTAATCACATGTGAAACACACAGCTTGCTCCATATTTGGTCACAATGTACTTGTACAAACACGTCCATGACAATGCTGAAGTCAGGGTCATCAGAACCTTGAAGACTATTTAATTCAGCAAGAAAAAAATGCTATTCTCCTTTCTTGTTCAGGCTCCTGTCTCTACCTGCATCATCTAATAACATCTGTAACTCTTCTCCTAGGGATTCGGCTGTATGTGATTCAAGGTTTTTGATATTTTTATATAATTTTGATATGGTCCAGCTGCATAACCTTGACTCAAACTTCCATGAAAATTGCCAAGTTGTGAGAAAGGACTGTGAGAAAGTAGATAGAATAGAGCTATGCAAGATGAGAGAGCTAAGATTGCTGATGCAGGGATAAGTAGCAGTTCAAGGATAGAGGAGGAAAAACACTGACATGAAAATACATTAAAAAAACAGTGAGTCAGAAGACAACAGCTCAGCAGCATTATCAGCCCATTCAAAGGAGCAATGGAGGCCAACCTGTCTGACCTGACTGATAACTGACAAGCCTGCAAATACCCTTCAACTACTTTATAAAAGGTGGTGAGGATACTGGTGGTTAGCTAAGAAACTCCTTTGTCCTAATTATCTGTCGTGTGTGTTAGTCACAGATATCTACCTTATATTTCCAACCTGTGTCTAAAGAAACTTTGTAAAATCTCTTCACATGAAGAGAAAGGTGCCCAGAGTGAGGGCTACAGTATCTTTTGAAAGCATTTCACATTCTGCAGGGAAAGACATCTTGTTTGACCCTCCAGACGCTGACTTTCCTCATGTGCTCATTAATTCATAGCAACTGATTTCTTAGTATAAAAAAGGAAAACAAATAAACCAAACACTTCCATTACTTTTAAATTTCACTTATCTAAACCATTATAGGACTTGTTTCTTGTCCATCTTGCTTGTACTATAAAATTTTGCCTGATTTGTAACTCACATAATTAGTCTTATTTCGATCCTGATAAATGCTGTGAGTTCAAATTCTGACTTGCTCCAATGCATATAAATGTTAATTTTCACCCCATTGCCTATAATAGGATGCAATTATTTTGCAATTGTAAATACAGTTTGGAAAAGCAATGACCATTGAATTTAAGAATGTTTTGAACCTTATCTCTGTGGTGAGTTCGTAGGCTGTATTTCTTCTGATGACAGAACTGCTCCTATAAGTAAAATAGTGATCTTGATGTATTTTCTTGTTTGAAGGTACTCTCTTTTTTTCTGTTTTGAATCTAGCAGCTGCTTTTGGTCATCACATGCAGTATTACAGAATCCTAGAAACATAGCAAATGGCTTCTTTCAGAGAAGTCCCATTTCATGTTTAGATTAATATTCATTAGATTATGTTCTTTTTTCTATTTACACATTGAAAATGGGAGATGTTCTAAAGAGAAGCAGTTGGTCCTGTCACACGTGTATTGTGTTTTAAATACATCTCTGCAGTTTGGATGATACTTAGAGCAATATTTTAGCATGAGGTATTCACAAGTATATATATAATTTTTTCACTAAATGCATAGAAGTATACCAGCACAGTTATCAGAATGTCTTCACTAATAGATGTTAACTAATTGTGAGGATTGAAGGGTGATTGTTACTGTATTATCTATTACCTCTTTTTTTTTAATTGAAGTACATTAAGTAGTTATGTGAGCAAGTATTGACTGCTCAGCTATGTCATGTTCCATTCTTAGAGTTGGTTCAAACAGATTTCTGAAAGGTTAGATGAACTTTTGTATGTGTGTTTCAACCTCAATGAACTATATGCCATGCCACAGAGTTAGACATATTAATACAATTATTGATTCTGATTATCACTGATGGTTTTATAATGGATATTCAGAAAATCTCTCTGGCCTTTTACATAGCAATGCAAACCAACCTCTAATTCACTGTTATCAATCAAAGGAACATTACTTCAGGAAGGAATGCTGCACCATGTCCTTTTCCAGCAGAGTTTTAAGTATCTGGTGGTCCCAGGATTCCCTACGGATCACAAGAACACCTGAGGCTCACTAGGGAGTTCGGTGTGAAGACAGTACTGATTTATATTAGACTCTCAAATAGCTTAGATTTCCAGGTTCAGATGTGCAAGAATTCTGCTTTTCTTAGCTTAATTTTCTTTCTATATGCAGCATTTCATTTTCCATATACAATAGGTAGAGTTTCAGTTAACTACAAATGTACCTTTAGGTTTTAGCTCTCCAGCAGTCTAAATGATTAAACATTTAGCAACTCTGCCTGGAGAGTTCAAAAGTGTGATTGCGCATTTGACTGTCTTCTGCAATCCATATAAACACTTTTTCCTTTTCTTGCTGAGGAATGTAAAACAGTGGATTTGAAGCCAGTAGACTTCAGTCAAGAGTTAATAAACTCCATCCTAGTACACACATCTAGAATGCAAGATACTGCTTCTCACTAGCAGAGTCCATTGTAGAAATGCACTGACTTAAGAGAGGAAAACTAAACTACTCAAAGCAGCCTCTTCTGTTGATTATCATTTAATATTTTCCCTAGGACTTTTCATGTGATTCTCTAACATATATTTAATATGAAAGCGTACTCCTCACATATAAAATTCTCTGAGGTTTGATTCCTAATTTTTTTTTTAGATTTCTCATCCCTTCTTTTATTACATTTCAGTTTTGTCAGAACTTTGGTTGCTTAGCTGCTTTATAAGTGTGACTAAATGTCTGAAACTCTTTTAGCACTAGGTACTTAAATACCTGAGTTGGTTACAAGGTTTTCTAAACTTTCCCTTTTTTGGTAGTTTTATATTCTTTATAATGCTCTAAAACTTTCTCTAAAGAGTTTTCTTATGAAAAGGCTTAGACTGGATTTTCAGCCATTCTTTTATTCACTTCTGGCTGCATCAGGTGTTTTGGTTGGTTTGGGTTTTTTCTGTTTTGGGGTATTTTTTTACAGTTAGTTTATGGTCAAGTACCACTAGAATAATCACTTTGTGTGTGTTTAGTTACTGCAGTCTTGCCAGCATAGATTCTGAGACTATAATTAATTCCTCATAATTGTATTTAGATACTTCCAGTCTTCCTCTCCCTTTAAAAAAAAAACCAACCCAACCCAACCAAACCAACTAACCAACTAACCAAAAAACCCTAATGAGCTATTGTTTGAACTGTTGCAGCTCTTGTCTCATGCACTCTGCAGAGCTGTAGACCCTGTTAAGTTTTTTACGGTGAACAGAATCACATAGATTTCTTCCATTGAAATTTGTGGTGTTAATTCCCTTTTATTTAAAAGAAAATTGGTTGCGATGTGTCTCCTCCCCACCTAATTAATATTTCTAAATAATTTCAATTTTTATGACAATGTGATTATTAACAGTATCAAGCCACTATTACCAGTAATAGAAAACTGCGCAGCATATTCGCTAATTCACTTACACGGTTTACTCACACGTTCATTCATAGTTACGCAGTTGGAACAACAAATGGGAGGCCAACTCCAATTCAGTACTCAGAATTGGAGGACTGTACTGACACACCAGTGGCTTCTACGTTGGTGTTCACATGACCCTTCAGAGGACCCTTTGTTTCTTCAGGATCATATATAAACTTGTCATCTTTTTCCATGTATCAGACACCTCTGGACATGATCAGTGTTACACAATCTATTGTTGATGTTCATTTATGCTAGTAGTCTTGTGCAGATATGGCAGACTCTATCTGTCCTGAGTTTCTAAGTTCTGAAGAGTCAATGACCCTGCTTATCCCCAGAACTCATCAGTCCTTGGGAAACTTTCACATACCAGCTTCTCAGCAGGTGCCTTTTCTCTCTTCGGCCTGTTGCTTTCTGGTAAGTAGTTGTCTATCCACAACTGCAGACACTCATAGAATCCATTCTATATACACAAAGTTACACAGGAGCTTTTATGATGTTTGCAGAGTATAGTTCTGAGAAAAAATAACAGTTCTGAGAAAAAATAATATTCCCTGATTTTTACAAACTTTCTGGCCCCTGCAATGAAGCTGTCATCAAATGAGTACCAATATTTTTTGCAGTTATAGGTCAGTGGGAAACAGTTTATCCATTCATGCAAATGCACTCAAGACTTAAGAATATATCGTAGTCCTCCCTGTGATGAAATTGAAAGTTTTCAAGGTGCTATTTTTCTTTTCTATTATCACCTACTGAGGCTCAGAACAGTTCTGTAGCCAGAGCTACAGATGGATGATCCATTTGTGATCCTGATCCAGATCAGAGATTTCAATTTTGATCTCTAGGCTTCCAGGTATGTATCATCTGTCAGATTATTAACATCTGTCCTGTTGAAACAGTTGAATTTTCTCTAAATAAGTATTTGATGAGTTAGAAGAAGTAATAAAGTAATTCAGACAACCAACTCAGAAGGATCATGTTAAAATCCTCACCAATGTCATGAGTGGGCTGCTGACAACATAAGCATCAGCATAAAACCATCCTTCTCTGAGCATGTAATACACCGTATCTTTTTATATTGTGCCTAGTTTATAAGAACAGGGATGATTATTAACATTGCTATAATTAATATCTGTGCTACTATTAATAATGTAGACATTATCCATAGTATTCTGAATTCCCTGAAAGAATCCTGAGATGAAATAGATTGCAAAGCTAATTGTGTCTATTTTGGAGCTATAGAAATAAAAGGAAGATGAAGAAGTTCTAGAAGACAGTAAAATAAGATTGTAGAGTTGCTGATTATGGACTTCTGATGAAGGCCTGACCTTCGTGGGTGAGTTACAACACAAAGTAAAAGGGTGGTGAGCTGAGAAATGATGAAGAGGAATGGGTCAACCTCATATATGCATTCAGCAAAGATTTTGAGGTCATGCAGAATAGCAAAATGATATAGCACTGAGATTTACATTAGATGATTATGGTATGAGAGACTAAGGATTATCTGAAAAGTAATTCTACCTGTTGATGTAGCTATAACCGTAGAATAATATCTGAGATAGTGACATTTGAGATGCTTTCACTACATAAATATTTTCTGTATTTAAAGATAACTTTTAATTTTAAGTCAAACATTACAACAACAGAAGCTGAGAAAACTCCACTTTAAGGGTATAATACTACAGTTCTCTATGGTTTTCAGTGGAAACAGCCTATCATATCTGAAAAGTCAATAAAAGTTGAACTTCTTTTTCCTTACTAACATGTGATTATTTCCACAACATTGCAATGTCTTGCCACAATGCTGATTGACTCTCCCCAGAAAGAATGCTTAATGATAAATTCGTAATCTGAAAGAAATAAAACGATCACTCAGAGTGAAATTGTAGAAAGTATGAATTGAAATAAAATATTGTCTTTTATAATAAATCACATTTTAAATTAAAATTGGATGCTGGACATTTCAGTATAGTGTATTCCTCTCAGATTTTTCATTTTCAGTGATTGGAATTACTATCAGCTGTCATTCATACCAAATAGTGAAATGCTTTACAGACACTTGAGCATTTAGGAACTGCTGGAGATTCAGCTCAGTGATCTCATGGGAGGAGTAACCTACCAAAAGGAAAAGAATAAAATGAACACTCAAAATGTCATGCTGCTAAATAGCAAAACCCATCTTGTTGCAGCTGCAGAATAGCATTTTGGACACAGTCCACTCATCTCCCCTTGCAAATGACTGAGCGAATGTAGCTGCTTTCCAACATGTTTTCTACTGGGAGCTTTGTATATCAGGCCACAGAGTAAAAAAAATAAGCAAATAACTGTTAAAGGAACTGGACCGGGTTTACCTCTGTTGTGACACCATACACTTCAATTTGGCTATGCCAGAAGGTTTTTCATTTTGTTTCGTTTTATATATACTTTTAGTTTGTATTGTTGTCTTTATTGCTCATATACAAATGAGCTACAAGTAATTCTAGCAAGACATCTAACTGATGTTCTGTCACAGAAAACTTTTTAGCCGGATTATAGGAAGCCTTTGATCTGAAAGCTTCTAGTTAAGTTCTACCTCAGAGGAAAAGAAAGCAAGCACTTGTCCTTTTTCATCAATTCACTACCTGACAAATACAAAACAAAAATGGACAAAATATCTGCTGATGTCAGCCCAATCAGCAGAAGTAGATTAATGTAATGTAAAACATTCCCTTTCAGCTATATGTATCAGAGCCGTTATATTTTATCAGAGCAATTATTGCCATATAGAAACACAGAATCAGAGAATATCTCAAGCTGGAAGGCACCCATAAGGATCACTGAGTCCAACTCCCTGCTCCTTGTAGGACTACCTAACACTAAATCATATGACTAAGAGCACCATCCAGACACTCCTTGAACTCTGACAGGCTTGGTGCAAGGTCATCTCCCAGGGGAGCCTGTTTCAGTGAGTGACTATCCTCTCAGTGAAGAACATTTTCCTGATGTCCAATCTGAAGTTCCTCTGATGCAGCTTCATTCCATTTCCTCGTGTCCTATCGCTGGTCACCAGAGAGAGGAGATCAGCACCTCCCCCTCCACTGCCCCACGTGAGGAAGTTGTAAACTGCCATGAGGTCACCCCTCGGCCTTCTCTAAACTCAGCAAACCAAGCAACCTCAACCACTCCTCATAAGTCTTGCCCTCAAGACCTTTCACCCTCTTGGTCATCCTCCTCTGGACACACTCTGATAGTTTGATGTCCTTCTTATATTGAGGTGCCCACAACAGCACACAGTACTGAAGGTGGGGCAGCACCAGTGCAAAGTGGGACAGTCACCTCCCTTGACTGGCTAGCTGTGCTGTGTTTGATGGTCCTGCACCCAGGACCTGGCTGGCCTTTTTTGCTGCCAGGCATGCTGTTGACTCATATTCAACTTGTCATCAACCCAAACCCACAGATCTCTTTATGCAGGGCTGCTCTCCAGCGTCTCGTCCCCCAGTGTGTACATATAACCAGAATTACCCCGTCCCAGGTGGACAGTGCGGCGCTTGCTCTTGTTAAATTTCATACAGTTGGTGATTGCCCAGCTCTCTAGACTATCCAGATCTCTCTGTAAGGCTTCTCTACCCTTGAAGGAGTCTACACCTCCTCCTTTTGTCTAGTCTGGAGAAAAGGAGGCTGAGGGGCAACCTTATTGCTCTCTACAGCTTCCTGAGGAGGGGAAGTGGCGAGGAAGGTGCTTAGCTCTTCTCCCTGGGATCCAGTGATAGGACATGTGGGAATGGCTCAAAGCTGCATCAGGGGAGGTTTAGACTGGACATTAGGAAGCATTTCTTGCCAAGAAGGTGTTCAAACACTGGAACAGGCTTACTAGAGAGGTGGTCGATGCCCCATGCCTGTCCAATCCTCTTAATATGCTTTAACTTTTGGTCAGCCCTGAATTGGTTAGTTAGGCAATTAGACTAGATGGTCATTGTAAGTCCCCTCCAACTGAAAATATTCTATTCTATTCTATTCTATTCTATTCTATTCTATTCTATTCTATTTTATATCATCGGCAAACTTACTTAATGTACATTCGATTCCTGCGTCCATATCATTTATAAAAATATTGAAGAGCACGGGCTTTGAAATTGAGCCCTGGAGAACCCCACTGGTGACTGGCCACCAGCCTGGTATAACTCCATTTACTATAACCCTTTGAGTTTGACCCATCAGCCAATTGCTCGCCCAATGTATCATGGACTTGACTAGCTGTATGCTGGACATTTTGTCCAGAAGGATACTATGAGAGACAGTATCAAAAGCTTTGCTAATTTCCACAAAATCCACAACTACTAGCTTCCCTTGGTCAACTAGATGGATGGCCTTGTGATAAAAGGAAATGAAGTTGGTTAAGCGGGACTGTCCCTTCATGAATCTGTGTTGGCTATGACTAATAACTGCATTGTCTCAAGTGTTTTTCAACACTGAGCCCTGGGCACTGGCCAGTCTGCCTCATCCTGGCAGTCTTCAGCCAATGCATCTGCGGGGCATGGTATGTCAAACACCAAATAATCCTCATCCAACGACACCGAGGACAAGACAGCGGTCGTCCCTGACCTGCACAGGGGACAGTTTGGCTTCTGCAGTGCCCAGTACAGTGCACAGTCTAAGAGGAGGAATTGGTGGAGGCAGGGTGACATGCAGGCTACATCATCTTGATCATTGTGGCAATGGGGCAGCTCCACCAGCTCTTGGGGCCACACTCTCTGCATGCTGCAGTGGGCCGGGGAGTGCTGAAGACAAGGAGCTGCTCCCTTTTGCTAGCACCACAGTGGCGGGTGCCGTGCGCTGCAAAAGGGAGAAAGGCCATGGTCATTCACTGTCCTGGGGCAGAGGGGGAAGAAGAAATGTTCAGGTCCCTCAGGAAGGACACCCTCCCAGACCCCATGGTTTCCCCAGCACTCCCTGCTGGCCAGGGCCAGGCTCAGGCTGTAGGAACACCAAGCCCAATCACCTGCCCCACAGCCACCCCAAGAGGGACATGTCCTGCACAACTCTGTAAAGAAATGCTTCCTAATGCCCAGTCTAAACCTCTCCTGATGCAGCTTTGAGCCATTCCCATGCGCCCTGTCACTGGATCGCAGGGAGAAGAGCTCAGCACCTTCCTCTCCACTTCCCCTCCTCAGGAAGCTGTAGAGAGCAATGAGGTCGCCCCTCAGCCTCCTATTCTCCAAACTAAACAAGCCCAAAGTCCTCAGCTGCTCCTCATAGGACATGCCTTCCAGCTCTTTCACCAGCTTTGTTGCCCTCCTCTGGATGCATTCAGGGACCTTCACATGGTGAAGGTGTAGCCACCCTTTATGTACTGGAATACCGTGATGAGGTCCCCTCTGAGCCTTCTTTTCTCCCTGAAGAAAACACCTAACTCCTTAAGTCTTTCCTCATACGGCAGGTTCTCCAGCCCTTTGACTATCTTGGTGGCCCAGCTTTGGACCCTCTCCCATCAGTCCGCATCTTTCTTGAATTGTTCAGACCAGAACTGCACACAATACTCCAGGTGTGGCCTGACAAATGCTGAGTAGAGTGGGATGATCACGTCTCTATCTCTGCTAGTAATGTCCCTGCAGATGCAGCCCAGGATCTGATTTGCCTTCATTGCTGCAGCAGTACATTGCTGACTCATGTTCACCTTGACATCCACCAGGACACCCAGGTCCCTTGCAGCAAGGGTCTCCCCAGCCACACAGATCCCAGCCTGTACTGGGCTCCATGGCTATTCTGACCCAGGCGCAGGACCTTGCATTTGTCACTTTGACTTCTTCAGGGAGTAACTTTCTTTGCATTTGGTTTTCTCTTTCTCCCTCTGTTTCTTGGCTGGCTTACTGTTTCCCAAAGGTCATGGCCTCCACACCAACAGAGCATGCAATGGCACAGCTCAACCTCCGTTGCTTTGGTGAATTGCCCAGTTTTTCCACTGCCAGGTCAGAAGCAGCCCCCTGTCATGACACTTCTGGCTGCAGGCATCAGTTTTGAAAACCAAAGCAGAGAGATACACAAACAGCACATCTCTCTCCAGACAACACCCACCCCCTCCCCCCTACACTGGGAAAAAGACCCTGGGGATTCATGGCATTTCAATTTCTATGAGCATGTCTGTAAACCCTTGCCACCTACCTGCCCATCGGGGCTCATCAGCCTGTGCAGCTGCCCTGCCGCTGCTCCTCTGGTCAGCTCAGCAGTGCACGGGGGCAGGAGGGGAAACCCTGGGCAGAGCTGTCTGTGGGCAGCAGGGAGTGACAAGCAGACGGATAGCATCCTCTGCATGCTGCACTCGTCACCAGAGAACCCTCCTTCTTGCTTAGGGAATTTCAGTAACAAGTGAAAAGGAGCCAGCCCACCAAGGCTTGCCCTCCACAAACCTTTTATTTCAGAATAGGTGTGCCTCTTGTCTCTAGAATCCTTCTGTAAGTGGAGACTGCTTTTGTTTCCCCTCTCCCAACCTCTTTCAGGAAATATTATACAGGGTTGTTAAATCAAACACATCACCAGCGTTAAAGACACCAATGCTTTGTCTACGTCCCTATTTGTGAGGTGACCAACCTCATCAAGTAACACACCAATGTTATCTCTGATCCTCCTTTTGCTGTTAACGTATTTTAAAAAGCCCTTTTTGTTGTCCTTCACAGTGCTGGCCAGCTTGAACTCTAATTGAGCTTTGGCCACGTGAATTTTCTCCCTACAATGGCAAACAGCATCTCTGTAGTCCTCCCATGTTTTCTGTCCTTGCTTCCAATGTCCATACACTTTTCCACCTAACATCTAGAAGAAGATCCTTGCTCAGCCAAGCCAGTCTTCTGCCTCTCTTGCTTGAATTCCAACACTTTGGAATTGCCTGCTCCTGCACTCTTAAGAGATGGCTTTTAAAAAGTGACCAGCATTCATGGACCCCAATACCTTCAAAGGCACATTCCTAGGGAATGTTACTAACTAGCTCCTTCAGCAGCCCAAAGTCTGCTCTCCCCATATACAGGGTCAAAGTCTTGCTGGCAGTTTTTCTCCTCTCACCAATGATTTGAAACTCAACTGCATCTTGGTCACTGTGACCAAGACAGTCACCAATCACCACTTCACCCATAAGTCCCTCTCTGTTTACAAACAACAAATCTAGGAAGGCATCTTTCCTAGTCAGCTCCCTTAGTACCTGCACCAAGAGCTAAATTTCAATGGGCTTCAGGAATTTCCTGGACCTGTTTGTGTCTGCTGTATGATATTCCCAGTTGACATCTGGGAAGTTAAAATCATCCATAAGGACAAGGACATCTGATATAGAGATATCCCTTAATTCCTAGTAGAATAATTCATTGGTGTTGGTTGTTCAATGGCAGCCTTCCACAACAACATCTGCTTTATTTGCTTTCCCCTTGATCCTTACCCAGAGGTTCTTATACCATATTTCTAACTGTAAGCACCATACAATTCAACCCCTCCCTTACATACAGCACACATCCCCCCACCTCATTTGCCCTCCCTATACATTCTGAAGAGCTTGTAACCGTCCATCATGGCACACCAGTCACAGGACTCATCCCACCAGGTTTTGCTTATGCCAACGATGTTGTACCTCTGAGACGGGGCCAAAGCTTCTAGCTCCTCTTGTTTATAATTTTATATAAAATATATGATAATATAATATATATTATGTGGGCTATTATATATAATATAGTACTTTTTATATAATATACTGTTGCTAATTAATTGGTGTTGATTAATATGTATGATTTAGAACTATATTCTGTTATATATAATTTATAATAGAATAATATATATTATTCTATTATAATATATATTCTTTCTGAAGTCACGATGCTTTAAGTTTTGTACTTTCAGACTACTTAAAGTATTTCTTTAACTTGAAGTTAAACACATACTTAAGGATTTTTCTGTGGAACATAACCAGTGCTACTCATCAGATTAAAGGAAACTGTTCTTTTCATTTTGAACATGCCTGAGGTTTTTCCAGCGTACAAGCCACTGACTGGTGGTTGAGAAATCACTGCTAAAAAAAAGTCTGGTTTGTTGCTAAATTGTGGGAATGAAAATGGTATCCTTCAAAAGAAATTTTGTGAATATTGTTTTTTTTAACCAAAATGCTTGGGATTTAATTTTAAAGGGATGTATAAATAGATCTCTTTATGAATGTAACCTACCTATAATACATAATTTAGATGTCTCCCAAAGTTTGTCTCATCCATAAATTGAAATTTTTCAAGAAAGTTTTCTTTAATGTGAAAATTCTTATTCCAGAAATAAGCTGTACCCATTACGTAGATATCCATACAATGTGGAGCAGTCTTCCACTTACTAAAGAAAAAGTGTTTTACAGTCTTCTCAATGATGGGCTTATTTAACTAGAAACCCACTAACCAGATTATCCCTTTAGCCATTGAAACTGACTGTAATAAGTAATTCTCTCTGACAGTAGAGATAAAATACCTAATGCTTTGTAGATTTGATCATTTACTGAAACCCTTGATAATCTCCCACTTGTGAAACTGAGCAGATGTTTCTGCTACTTAATCCAAAGAGTACCTTATAAACATTTTTTTTTCACACTGAATCAGGAGCAAATTCTGGCTGTGTAGAAGTCCATACACTCACTAGTGGATTCCAAGAACAAACAGCAGCTGTACTGATGTAGCTTTGAAATGGCATTCTCAGGGGTAGTAGGCACAATAGACTTTTATTGTGGCCCCTATTTGTTTCATAGTATTTCTCTTTTTCAATCCTGTCTCCTACTAGACTCAACAAAGCAGTGAGGATACTGTGTTTATATGCCAACTCACTTCAGCAAAAGTAGTGAATCTTTATCTGAATAGGCAAGTAAAAATTGAAACATCTCTTAGGTATAAACCCCGTCTTCTGTACTGCTTAAATAATAAAAAGACTGTGGTAAAAAAAGAACATTGCTAGTAGCAATGAAAGTATTATACAAATATAAAATAATAGATTGAAGATAAAATAAAATAAAATATAAGCAGAAAAGCTGACATGTTAGGTAGAAAAAATGGAGAAGAGTGTAAAGGGACACATTATAAGATAGTTATGTAAGACAATCCCATAAATGATCATACATTTTGTAAAGACAGAGGCATTCCTTAAAATGAAAGAATTCAATGAATACAACAAAATAAAATACATAAGGTCTTCTTGAATTAATAATAAAGTTTTCCCTGCAGCATCTGCAATACTGTTATATATACCACTTGTACATAGCAAATGCTTTGTATACTAAGTTCTCTGGTTTAATAATTTTTGGGAACAATACAGATTTCACAACTGAGCACTTCAGTGCCAAATTACTTTTACATCAAGTCTATGTGAGTCAAGAACAGTTAATGTACTTATTGGATATTTTACTTATTCTAGTCAGAACTCTAAAAATGGTTTATTTATCTTACATGAAACAGTTTAAAACTAAAATGCATAGAGAAGAACTGGAAACAAACCCTGCCTTCTTCTTCCTATATCACCCTTTTTCCATACCAGAGAGAATAAGGATGGCACTTGCACTTGGCGAGTGTGGCACTCTTGTCAGAACATTCAACCAATTTTGGAATGAAAGATGGAGTTTCCTATTCCCATACCACAGCCTTTTTACTGCCATCTTTGGGAATAAGGTGTTTGATTCTCCCAAAACAGCAGAGAGAAATCAGTTAAGATCTCAAACAAGCTAAGCATCATTCTAGCAACTAAGTATTATTTATGAATATAAAAAATGAGGTAGTTCTGCTGCCTCATTACTTAATTATTTATACTCAGGCATCTTAAATTTTTCATAAAGGTATGATACTGTAATAAGGGTGAACACAGAAATAAACATAACTTGAATCTAAAAATGAAGGTGGCAAATATTCTCAAAAAGTAAAAACTATCATGTATAAAAACTTCTTGTTGAAATTGCTATGAAACTGTAGTGTAAGGCAAGGACCAGGTCACAAAACCCAGTATCTGAAAGAAAAAGATATCTGAAATAGATAGGAGTCAGCTTTTGCAGACTGCTTTCATGTCACAGTTAATGGGGAAATCTGCAGATTTTCAATATTATGTTAAAAAAAAATGGTAGTTAAATATATGTTGCCACAATCATCAGAAAGAGTATCTTCATCCTTGGCTCCAATGGTAAATTAAAAATATCCAGACTGAAAAAAGAAAACAGAACACTAAATGACCTCCTGTCCAGTCTCTCAACAAAGACATCTGTCAGTCAGCTACAACTGGTTGTAACATCAGTTCAGTCTATGAAACTCATTGCAGAAAGTTAAGACTTTCGAGCCAAGTGATTCACAAAGTATCTGAACATGCACAAGGTAATTGTAGAATACACTGAAATGTTATTCTGTTATCTATGTGTTGCACTTATAAAATAAGCACTTTTATTCTCTTATCCAAAATGAAAAAGTATTCATTATTCCACTCTTGCCATTATCAGTCATCTTTCCCTTCCTGAGAAGCACAAACACTTTCATGATACAGTTTTCCACCTTCACTTTTTCTCCTATTGGCAAGAATCCAGTACTGTTGCATTCTTCTTTTTCTGTATGAAACAGCTCATCAGAAAGACATTGCATAAACTTGTTGGACTGTTGACTTTTTCCAGCAGATATTCAAGTAGGTATAATCCCTTGTTATCAGCATGTCTTAATTCTGCTACTCTATTAAACAAGCAGGAAGAAGGGAAGAGAAGGGGGAAAGAGAAAAAGGAAATTCTTCTCCCTTTCTTTCCCAGTGGAAAACTGGTTTACTTGGCTTAAACAAAATCAGAATCTAAGCACTTAATGGATTTATTACCAGCAATCAGTGAACTCGCACTCAGGATCAATGTCCCCAGTACAACAGATAAACTGTATTTAATGAACCCTTCAAAAATCGTAAATATCCTTCCAAAACTAATCCCAGACACTTCTAACACACAGTCTCTCCCCGTCCCCTCCCCAGCCATGTGGGTGACCCCCCACAGCCCCATCCCCCTTGTGGGGGGCAGTGCTGCCTGGCCCCCCCAGAGTGGGCAGCACCCACCCACCTGCCCACCCCACTTCCTCCCACCCAGGGGGGTCTCTCCTCCCCTTACGAATTTTCGTGTTCCTTTCATACCACTTTTCAAGGTGACCCTTTCTTTGTTTCTTGTCATTCCTTGGTAGTTGTTTAATCCAGTTGATGGTCACCTTCCTCCTTAATGTGATCAGTGTGGAGAAAATGCCCTTCCAGACAGTTTTTGTTGTCACACACCATTAATGCCCTCACTGCTATCGGAAATATGTACTCTGACTATCTTCCTTTTCTTACTGTCTCACAGTGCACATTAGACCTTTGATTTGTATGTACTCCTTTCCCTTTGCCTAGGCTTCTTGAACATTTCTCCAGGAATATACCAGTTACGTTCCTTAACCTAAAACTCTGTTTTGCCAATTAAGTCATAAATTTGCTTATATGCTAAGACTTCTAGTCCTTGTCGTTTTGTGCACTTTTTATACTGGCACACATACAATTAAACTTCTCAGGAGACTGACTCCCTGTTTTCCTGTCTGTCCTATGACCCTTCGATGAAGAGGACATTTATCATTTTCTTTTCCTCAGACTTTTAGATTTAATGCTTAGTTATGGCCTTATGTTTCCATCCACCATTGTTTATAGCTTAAAGCCTTTCCCATGAGAGTACTAAGCCTCTTGTGACATAGAATCATTTCTGCTCAACAGCCCTTGTGCTTTCCCAGCAACATCAGCCACCCAGTCTTGTCATATAACTGTATGCCTTTCCCTACATGTGCACTCTTGTGTGGTCTAGAAAACTTCAGGTAAAGACCATAGCAGTATGCATTTTCTTAATCACTCATCTGCTTACTGTTACTCCCCTAAACCACTGGTCACAGCACGGGGTAAGTAGCCAGTGAGTGGAGGTGGAGCAGGATCTACCTTCAGAGCAGCCTGAGCTGCTGTCTCAGCAGCTGTCTGAGGTAGCACATCATCCCAGGACTGTTAGTCAAGAGTGTCAAAAGGCTCATTCATTTCAGCCACTAGAGAGCTACCCGCCACTACCCTTCATCTCCTCTTGAGTGTGGTGACAATGAATCTGACAGGCTTTCCAGTTCTCTTTGTTTCCTCTCTGACATCAAGGTGGGACCATGACACTAGAACCATATAATTTGTTGATTTCAGCAATGACAGTGTGGGAAAGACCTATCTCTAATTAAGGCTAACACTAGTTACAGTTACAGTACCTTCCTCTTTGTTGTTTCTTCTCTAGCCAGCTCATTTATATTTCCTTGGAAATCTGATTGAGTGCCACAAGGAGTTACCATAATCACAAATGCTGGCCATCATTGTCTAATGGTTTCCCACCTGTTTCCTAGAAGACTCCAGCTGGAAGCTTACCTGGCAGACAGCATCTTCATGTCCTTCAGTGTTAGGGAAATGCTGACCACAGCCTGTGCAACTAATTTACATAGTAGAGGGCAGAATCTGGTTGCTTTTCTAGAGGAAGCTTTTGCAGGTGCAACAAGACACAGATTTGTCAGCAGACTTGTAAGTGAAGATTTTTTCTTCACAATAAGTGGAAAACTTTCACGGGCTGTCTTCCCTTGGATTCCCTCTGTCGCACGGTTTAACCCCAGCCAGCAACTAAGCACCATGCAGCCGCTCACTCACTCCCCCCCACCCTCAGTGGGATGGGGGAGGAAAAGGGGAAAAGAAGTAAAACTCGTGGGTTGAGATAAGAACAGTTTAATAGAACA
>JAVJGG010000005.1:19312702-19331732 GCA_035590195.1 Aviceda cuculoides | reverse complement strand
ACTGAACTCAAAACACAGCACTGTACCAGCTACTAGGAAGACAATTAACTCTATCCCAGCTGAAACCAGGACAGCACCCCACCCCCGAAATTCAGTGCTTTATAATTACTATGAATAAGATTTATAAAAATATTTAATTGCCTATCTCCTTTTGAAATCTCAGCCTTGCCGTGAGTCTGTAAATCACAACTCTTGGTCTTAACTACATCTTCAGGGACAATCACACGCAAAGGTGGAGATGAATGAATGGAAGCATCCTCTGTACAAGCTGAGGAGGGACCCTGCTTCAAAGGCACTCCTCTGAACATCAGTACCAGCTTCCCAATCATTCTGGAGTAAAAGTCAGGTACTCCAACTCACCGGTACGTGTTTAGTCACAAATGTTACTGCAGCAAAAAAACATTTTATACTTGGATTGTGCTGGCATGTAGCCTTTTCAATAAATATCCAGGTTTTAAAAACTGCACTAGTTATTTTTAAGTAATGTTTCAGTAAGGCATTTAATAATGCTTGGATTGGGTAGTGCAGTAGACTACAGGCAAGATCTTGGAAAGATGTTTCCAATTCACAGCTCAGAAATTCCAGAATTCAAACGTTATTTTCAGCTATTTTTTCTATTTTTTTCTCATTTGTCTCATCTGTATATTCCCAAGGACAAATAATATTTCATCTTTTGTGTTGATGCACTGTTCAGTTCATACTCATCTCACCATATTAACCCTGGATTAACTCTGTACCTCTGTATTATACCCTTGCATATATATATTCTTCTATGTATATCCCTCTGTTAATCCATCTCATCATATTAACCCTATTTAGGTTAGCACAATGAAATAGAAGTACTGTCATAGGAACGCAACAGTCCATTTGGTTCAACTGAAGTTTTACTAAGGAAAAAGATGGTGGTTGAAATGATAATAAAACCTGTGCTGGCATCTTTCCTGGGCTGAGCTGAAGCATGAAGCCATGAGACCTGAAGCTCAGAAAACCTTCAGTGGCGTGGCAGCATTATTAATGGTGGATATATCAGAAGCACAGGCAGAAGCTCAGATATGAGTTCACTAAATCCTGACTCTCAGAGCAGAAAGCAGCCCTGGGTGATGCCATTTCCTCTGGTGGTACACTAGACATGTCTTGTGAAGGTGCTCATGTTAGCAGTGGGATTAATGTGACTGCCTAGTGGACTAGACTGCCTTTATAGTCAACAGACAGATGCATTTTACACTGTAAATACCTGAAATGACATAAATCTCCTTTCACTGTCTTTGTAGGACAGCTAAGTATACATCACAAAGGTAGTATGGATTGCACCAAGAAATTCATTCCACTAAGATTTTAGAACACCTAGAACACATGTTGTAATTGTGCTCTTTTCAGAGCTAATAGGATTGTTGCGTTTAAGAAGGACATAGCCTTCTTATGGCAGGCTAAAGAGCAATTTATGATACCTTTGCACATTTTACTTATGCATATTGAACTATACATGGTGAAATTCCTTTCCATCACACAAAATTACAGAGCTTTTGCAGTGTGCTTTCATTTCAAGGGCTGCATCTACCTTTTGTTAAGTGTCGGACTGAATCTATGTGAACTGAAATATACCTAAACAGATGCTTCATGACTTCATGATCTATTTTAATCTGTAGTACTGGATATATCTATGTAATTGAAATCACATTTTTATTAGATGAAAACTTGAAAATTTTCATATCCCTGCAAGATATGTATGACATTTGCATGTTCTCAACCTCATACATTCTAAAAATTTATGTCTAAAATGAACTGATATGATCTTCTCAGTATAACTTAATGTATATTGTACCAGAGAATTGTTAGCTCCTGAAATAGAGGTATTTTCAGTTCACAACAACAGATAATTTAATAGAGCTTCTTTGAGAAATTATAACACATCTTGCCTTAAAGGCTACAAGTGATGAAGCACTTATTTAAAAGTTCTGAAATTCCTTTCCAGAAGCTAATTACAGTGTCCGTTAAAAATGTTCCTTTTATTTTGATCTATTGAATCATTATACAACCCATTAGGTAAGTCAGTGGATTAAAAGAAGTCAAACTCAATGGTCATTTAAACCTTGACTCAAAGATGCCTTTTTGACCTGCATGGTATTTCATGCATCTAGCTCTGGGTGTTTGGGACTGAAAGTATCCAGACACCTTGATTGCTAGCAGAATTTTAACATAGTTTCTGCCTCCTTACACTTGGGGAAAGTATTCCCTCAGCAGTTCACAGTAAAATTCATAAAAGAAATTTTGCCTTTCGTAATTTTAAGTTAGTTTGGAAACCTGCTGTGAGAATGCCCTAAGCTAGCCAAAGCCCTGAGGAGGACCTGCCTAGGACCTTCCTTAGAGCAAGCTCTCTCTAAAGGTGAAAACAGCTAAGATAGCAAAAATAAGATAATGGTCTTAGAAATTGCTTCTTTTTCAAAAAAAAACCCCAACATATATTTTGTTTGAATCATATGTGTTGCACTACATTTAAAAGCCAGGACATTCATTAAGAATGTGAAAAAGAGGCAGTTACACCTATATATATGTCTTTCCTTAGGCACAAAGCACTGTTAGGAGTAAATAGGAACAAGAAACATACTTTTATCTTAATTAAATAACAATTACGAGAGTTCCTCCAGATACCTAGGCAGGTGCTTGCAAAGCTGTAGCTTGATGACATGTTGACAGTCATTATGGTGGCTGTTATCTCTCACTCTTAAAATTCCAAGCTGCAAAGTTGGTGAAGAAATATTTGACTAACACAGGGTTTGATTATAAAAATGTGTCTTTCTTTCAGCAGACTTGCAGCTATTAGCACAAAGACACAGTTAAGTGGACATAAAGGTATACTCAGGAATGACGCTGGTAATTTTATAATCCTGAAAGTATTGAAAGCCATAGGTGAACTCCTGAATATTATTTTTCATTACTTACTTAGAAAAATGCCTTTGGAGAAAACAGAATTCATGTGTGACTAGACAGCGGTTTTGCAAAGAGCATTAGCTTTTTAGCATACTTATGCTGGGTCAGAATCTGTCTGACCATCTTCTGGATGCAGATGTTGTACAGCAAAAACATTTTCTCTCTGTGAAAACCAGATAGGCAATAGACAAAACTGACTTCTAGACAAAACAGTAACTCACACTTTCCCTCCTTACTGTGTCACATGTACCTTCATTATGGGGTGAGGAGTATGGGTATGGAGATTATGGGGAATTCAGTACTTTGTGTTTGTAAAAAGAATCAAATTATGAGTACTGCTTCATGTGTCCCATCACTTTTTACTTAATTACTTGGACACACATTTGTGTACATTTTATAGACATGTACAGACCACTGAACTGTATCTCACCAGAGGAGGCAGCACATCTCCACCAAATTTGTTACATCTCAGCCTCTTTTTTGTACAAACCTGATCTGTGTAAACATTAACAAAGTCCGTAAAAGTTTTTGTGTTTTCTGCCATAGGGATATGAAACGTGAACAACAATGGTTTTTGTTCTTCTCAGGGCAACGGTGCAGGCACTGCTGATGAAGCCAGTGCAGCAAAAAAAGACAACTAACCAACCAAAACAAACAAACAAACAAACAAAACCCACCAGATTTTGTCCTTCCGGTCTACAGTAACAAGTAAGGATAGTCACTTCATTTCATCCTGTATATTAGTTTCTACCTTAGGGCAAAAGGAGTGGTATAGCAAATCGTGAAACAGTTGGGGTTTTTGTTCTGTTCAAAGGCTTCCTTACTTCCACTTGAGGATAAAGAAGATATCCTCAAACTTTATTTTCTTACTTGAAACTTCAATAATACAGCTTCTTTCTGGACCAAAGATTCAATGTATTATTTATAACCAAACAGAAGCTACTTTTTTCCTGATCCTCTCATAAATTATACATTTCCTTTTTTTAATTTACCCATATATTTAATATTTGTCCTTACTTCATGTTCATTATCATAGCCCAGTTTCATTCAGTTACTCACTACTATCTCTGACTACTCTTCCTGTGCTAATAGTCCTTTGCATTTGCTCAAGTTTGAGCTGTAAAGAAGTATCCAAGCAAGATGCTGATTTTCTTCTAGGTTGTTAGTCCACCTATCTCCTGTCACACATTACCCATTATTCTTATGAGAAATGCCACCTAGCAAGTTGCATTCCTGTCATCCTCTACCTTTGAGCAGTACATAACTCTTCTGCTGCTGGTGTCTGCTGCAAAGCTGCTTCTTTTTTTTCTTTCTTTATTCCCCCCACCCCGAACATGGAGTATAATATTTACTGAGGTTTATTATATGTACCCATATTTATTAGTTTTCATTAACTCCTGTACAGAACTCAGTGTATCTTTCTGTCTCAGTCAGATTTTCTTATTTTGGTCTACTAGCCATATGTCTTCTGTACTAAAAAGCCATTCACACTTCATATGCTTCAGACTGGACAACATCCTTTAGTTTGCTTTAGTAAAACTAAGTGTAGAACTCCAATTTGTGATTTATTCCAAATCCTTATCTCAGCTTTTTTTAGCCTTCCTTTTCAGCCTAAAGAAAAAAAACAATAATATATCAAAAGCCTGGTCCAGTAAAATTACAATAGAAAAATTAGGGGAGGGGAAGAGAATTTTTTTGGTTTCTAATGTCTTCAATAGATGTCCAGAACTAGTTATTTTGAGAATGACCATGATCACACACATGATAATTCAAGAAAAATAGCTTCACAGTATATGCAAATTTGTAAGTCAATCAAGAAGGAATGCTTTCACTGCATCTTTGGTCCAATATTAGATATGGGTTTTGTTCTGTTCAGAGCAGTGTATTGTCACTTGTAAAAGTCATTGTGATAACTGTCCTTCACAAAGAGGTTGGAGGAGCCTGGGTTTTTTCGTTTCTTTGTTTTGGAGGTTGTATGTGTGTTTTGTTTTGTTTTGTTTTCCCTGAAATATCTAATGGTTTTGGAAGCATGTTCCTTGTGGAAGACAGAGGGAGAGGATAGAGGATAAAATGGGGAAAAAAAAAAAGAAAAAAAAAGCAGCTAAGCATAGGAGAGTTGGACAATTACTGTAACTACTGTTGCATGTTATCCTATTACTGCTATGTACAAAAGTTTCTGAGCTTTTGCTTCCAAAATGTCATGTCAGACAAGACCTGGATTACAACTAAAATTCTTTAATCTTCAGAGTAGGGAAGTCCAACATTTTTATAATAGGATGTGAGCAGTGATACTCTATCATCAATGACAATGCTACAACTTTTCAGTTAACTTTGGCACTAGCTGCATTTTGTATCTGACATTTAGTGTAGCAAGTTATTTAAACTTCATCTTCAGGAAAATATTTTTAACAATATATATCTATGAGATCATATTTTAAACAGTGCTTATAATCAAGTTATACAGTTTAAAATTTGTAACCCATATTCCTGCCTTATTTAATGCTTTGCAGGAACTCCTTAACTAAACAAAGCCAAATATGACCAGTACTAGAGATGAAAACCCAATCACTGCTGGGCTTACTAGTAGTTCTGTACTTTGAATCATTCACAATGTGATCTAATGAGAGTTCCAATACTGTAAGGCAAGAATTTCACAGCCTGTTGAAGTCAACAGAAAGCAAAAACATTGGTGGATAAACATCAGTAGGTCTTTGTAGCAAAATCTTTAGCCCTAACATATTGGTTGAATTTGAGATTGTATGTTTACATTCTCTCTACTTACATGCCCTGCTTGGTAACAGTTAGACACAGTTAACACAGCGGGGCAAATTCTATCATCTGTTATTGAAGACACCTGCCAAAGGTGTATCAAATCAAAGTAAAATGCCTCTGAGAGAAAGTATAAACAGGAAGGAAAATATGCATTTATGATTAGGACTATCACAACAGAGCTTGAGGAGAATAATTAATTATTCTATTCTTCTTTTTTTTTTCCTCCCCCCCCCTCGCCAAGGTGAGCAACCTGGTCACATACAGATGCATCTTCTGAACTACCAGAAGATAAGAAGTAGTTTTAGGGGAAAAAAGGTAATAGAGAAGATTTACGAGTTTTATTGCTCACTTTAAAGTGTAAAAGTTCATGAGCACCAGTTAGTATATATCTGAATTTGATTTTTTTTTTTAGATTGAAGTGGCTTATGTATCAAAACCAAAATAAATAGCACCTAATAAAAGAGACACCCACCCTTTCCTTCCTTTGTTTGTTCTCCTTTCATTTCCTCACTTTTCTTCCCTTCCCTTTCTTCTCCGAAAAAGTCTGTAAAGGAGAGGTATTTTGAAGTATATTAAAAAATCATCATTGATTATGTCATTCAGGGATAAGAGCATTCCAAATCAAATGGATCACTACAAAGGTTGAAAATGCCCCAAAACAAGCTGAACATGAATATGGATCAATGAAAAACGGTAGACTATGCTGCCACCCAAAGGCTTTGTTGAATAAATTGGTTGCTTTTATAATATACTACTATAAGTTTTTAGGTGGAATAAAGATTTAGTTAGTTACTCCTTGGTTGGTAGTTATCGTGACTGATGTGCCAGCATCAGTAATTTTATTAAAGATTTTGTGTGCTTTATTTTAGTTGTGAAGTGGCTTCTGGCTCTTTTGAAATAATCATCTTTTACATGATTAAAAACCACTTTCATATTTCTCTTTGACTTTTGTCAGCTAATGTTTTTTATTAAGGTGCTATCTGCCTCGGATTCAATAAAAGGGTTTTCACATAATATAACTTTCTCCTTTCACCGAGCAAAAAGTATAAAATGGTAGCCACTTGAGTAGAACTGGTTGTATCCTTTTGGAAACAGGAATGTATATCTTCCTAGTTCTCTCTCATTTATACAGAATGATTCGTCTGGATCCCACTTGATAACTTCCAAACAGTTCATCTCCTTATTTTTTTATGGGTGTTTTCTTGTCCACAACATATGCATGTCTAATTTGCCTAAGTGTGACATATGACTTTCCAGAACGCTCATTTTGTCTGGAAGCTTATGTGTTGTAGACAGATTTGGAAACCCTGCTCCACTCTTTCTTCTACTGTGTCATTGAGTGATTGTGTGCTGTATAATTTGACAACCTCCTCTATCAGCCCATCAGCATAACCTGCAACATGCACAATAATTACAGCTTCATTTCAGGAAATACATGAGAAAGGGTCAGAAATGTGTCAATCTGTCTAACTTCTTCTTCCATCACATCTGTTCTACTTAGTACTTGGACAGAGTGGGACTGCCTTATAAAATAATAATGCATTTTTAAAACTGGGGTAATCTTTTATGCTGTCATAGTGCTCATTCAATGTTATTCTATAACATGTCTTTTTGAGGATTTCCTTATGAAATGTGATATTTTAATAATATTATATGAAAAAATTATGACCACATTACCATACACACAGAGTTGTCCTCCACCAAGGCTTGAATTATATCAACACAGGATAAAAAGTTCTGTGTAAAGATTAGCATTATTTAGCAGGCCACAGTTAATGTCAGCATTCCAATCATAAATGATTTGCAGGGTTTTAAAGTTTGTTATAGGCACCTGCTATGTTACAAATGTGTCACCAGAGGTATTTTTATATATGTGTAAAAAACCCAGTAATTTTATTCACTTTCTAGAGTATATAACAATTGATTTCATGAAATGTCTCTACCAAGTTTATTAACTTTTTTGTGGATATGACTTTCATAGAAAATATTCTCTCTAAATGTTTTATGTATACACAAATTGTGTTATTGCTATTTAATAACTGGTCATTAAATTATATTTTCCATGTTTTTCAGAAGACCATTTTTTAATATTAGACTTCATTCTTCTCCTTAATTATACAATAACTAATAACATCATACGCACTGTATAATTTGTATCAGAATGTTTCATGTTATCACTATAATTGATGCACAAATTCTTTGTTGTCTGATAAACATTAAGAAATGCTGAAGAAAATGTTGTGTGTGATGGTTCTTTGTATTTCTCCTCAAACTTTCAAATCCAATTGCTTTTTTACCTAAGTAAAAGATCGAAGATGACTTGCAGAAACAGGAACAGCAAGTTATAATTCATTGTCTGTAATTCATGCCCATTAACTAGTATATGCAAATACTCCTCAGAAATTGTTAGAGCCTACAGCCTGTAGAAAGAGGAACTTCCAAGCATACTTGAAATTAGACGCCTTTAAAACAAAGGTGCGTTCAGGCGAAACTATCTTTTTCACAATAAAGCTGCAGAAAGAAAAGCTGACATTGCAATAGACTTGTCAGAACTATTTTATGAGAGGTGATCTGTTTTCCATCTGATGAGGAAGCTAATGTCAAGGGCACTGTCCAACGTGGCATTTTTGTCAAAGATTCCAGAGAAAAAATTAAAGAAAAGCAAGCTTCTTTTTCAGATTTTGATTTACACTGAGCAACAAAAATGTTAAATGTTACAGTGAGAAAGGTGATGAAAAACTGTCTTCAATAAGTTTGTTTTTGTATGAGTCCCTGTGGTAGAAAAACAACCATTGGTGCATTTTTCTTTTTCACTGAGACAAAAAAGAAGTCAAAGACAAATAATTTAACAAACTATGTGCTGAGGCTTGAATATATTTATTAAAATATACTGATATGCTGTATCAAAGAAGTATCAAACAGTGATGGGACCGAGCCTTATATACATATTTACATATAGCTAAATAGTCTGAATTCCAAATCTGAATCACACTTGTGAATAAAGTATTTCCTTAAATTTTTATTCATATAAGCAAGCATATTAGAATAAAATTCTGTGGGTTTGTTTTGTGTGTGTTTGTTTGTTTGTTTGTTTGTTTTCCCCCCAGGGCATTATTTCAGACCAGGAACATGGACCAGGACATGGTGCCATATTTTGTTATTCAAAAGTTTCTGACTTGAAAGCATGCAGGCAAGATCTCTGAATTGTAACATGGAGAATACGGTATCTGAGAAACTGACTGTGTAATATTCATCAGAACTAAAAAAAAAGGTACAGGATAAACTTTGACTTAAAAAAAAGAGCTTTCTTACCTTCCTTTTATTTGAATATATAAAGGTATATAGTGTAGTTCTTCTGACTCTAGTGTCTGAGAAACTCAAGATCTGTCTATGCATATATGTGTTTATATATATGTAAGTGTCCGTGTATGTATGGATATGTATAATCACACTTTGAAATCTGGGGACAAAAGTTTTAATCTCCAGTGGTCACAAAGGTTCTTTGAACACATTTTTCTTGGTTGCCTTTTTTTCCACTATCACATTTTCAGAGAATGCTAAGCTTTCGACACAGTTGAGAAGAGGGAGCCTTGTGGTAGTTTATGACAGGGATGGCATTGAGTTATTTTTAATTACTGTACAGTTCAATATTTTTCTTTTTTTTTTTTTGAGATGTTTGGTGATAGAGGCTGTGCAATAAACCCAGTGGGGACCTCTGATCCTTTTCTGATCTTTAAAGTAAAGATCTTAGTTTGATTCTTCCACACCCTTTTCTATTGGGGTAAAATTACCAGCCCCATTCTTAGACAAATACCTAGGTCAAAAATTCATTATGCACAGAAAATCAGACTGAATTTTCTTTTTTTCCTTCAGTATTTTTACCATTTGATTAATTCTACAATGAATACCAATCTCCTTATAGCAGATATATTTGTCAGCAAGCAGAAAAAATATTTAGCAATGTGGCTTGAAATCAGTAACATGTGTTGATTTAGTCTCATCAGATCTGATATTTTGTTATAGTTAAACAATATTGAATTCCTTCTTGAGTTATAGGATGAATGTACATGAAATTTTCATTCTTTTAAGAGAGCAAGGACTTTTGGAGTTGGTAATAGCGGTGCTATAAATTGGACTAATGACAGTAATTGTACTTTATTTTGATTCATTGATAAAATTTTAATAAGCCTAACATTAAACTCTCAACTCATATACATGGTGTGTTCTCTATTGCCTGTAACAGGATTTTTCATGGAAAAGACAGACCTGTCTTCTTTCCTAGGAATGTCAAGTCCATAGATCAGGAATGTCATTCACAAACAAGCTTTAAAGCCAAGGGTACTGTTTAACTAGCAAGTGCCTCTATATTCTCCATTTTTAATTCACATTTTTATTGCATAAAAACATCAAATAGCTAATTAACAACCTTTTAGACTTTAAAATGTATTTGTGCTGATCAGGCCTAACTCAAACCATCTACACAATTCCTTGTAACAACTCTCTATTATGGTTATAGAGGTTCTGGATCAAATTCTTCTTCTTCGCCCCAAATTCCCATTCATTTGGAGATTAATTTCTGATATGGATAGTTAAATACTCATCTTTATGATAAAAATGTTTAAGACACTTAAGGACAAAAATGAAGGGAAAATTGGTAGTTGGGAATTTGTCAGCTTTGTTCAAGCCTTGATGTATAACTCAAATGATCTTGTATGACTCTGTAGTAGAGTTAATCAGAAAATTAACATGCTGATAAGTCCTCATGCTCCAGAACAGGCAAAATTAAACAGTGTCTTGCTTTGTCTAGGTGCTGTTTTTTGAAGGGCTTTCATAGCACTTTCCTGTTCTACTCTTGACTGAGATCAGTATTCTTTGCTTCTGCAAAGCATTAAAAACTATTGCCAACTTGATTAATGTTAAAATCACAAAGAAATCAGGCCTTGCACTCTTACACTTCCCTCAGATGAAAAGGAATCTTCTTGATTCAGACAGATTTGTAGATCTTTGCCTACTTCCTCATCAGGCATGTTGAAAATGCCCCCACACATTTCTGCAAGGACTCACTCAAATGGGATCAAAATCATTCTGGCTGGACTGCCAGAACTTATGGACTAAGAAACATACTCTGTTGTTTGACACAACTGCTTATCAAATATTGGAAAGTACTTACAGAACTTCCATTAAATGCTTTCTCTGAGATGAAGTTAAATCCAGACTTTGATCCTCTAATTTGATAAAGAAATATGAGTGGGGGTTTTTTTTAATGATAACCTCTAATGGATTGATTCCTTCAGTGGATTGATACCAGATAAGTATGTCAGATATCTCATACTGCTCTCTTTCTTTGTACAGTGCTATGATTGAGTAGTGTTATTACTCAATAATATACTTCAGGTGCTTTTATTAAGCTTTTAAAGAAAACGTTACTTAAATACATAAAATGATTTTGCAAGTATGTAGTGCTATGACTCGTTCAAGCCTCTGTTTCTCCCAATGTTTTTCTTTCCACTAATCATATATGTTAAAGCAAACAAGAGTAGCCATCTTGTGCTCAGTACTTCACATGATTTTAACCAGAGAGAGTCTGCACAGCAAAGGGTTACCGTATAAGACAGTGTAAGATTCTACAGAATAATCAGCAGTTTATTTTACAGAAGAGCCCTAAATATATCATTAAGTATGTAAGAGATTTTCAAAAGCACCTAAGCAGATTAGGTATCTAACTCCCATTGACTTTAGAATAGTCAGATGTCTTTGGGAGCTGTGAAATTGAAAATATGACAAGACAGATGATGTTTGAATTACCAGAGTGGAGTGACACCTCTAATATTATATCAAAAAGCTGATCTGTTTGGGTGGTGGGGAGTAAAAGGTTGTTGGGCAGAAGTGAAAGATCTGTGGAAAGATGGAATCATTTGAAAGGTAATTAATGAAATCTGTGCATGTAAGGTATGAATCAAATTCTTAATGCTATTATAAATACACTATGACGAATACCATGGCAAGTGCATAAGGTCAGATACAGCTCTCCAAGTCTGTTTCTTTTATCCAATGTGATTTACTTGATAAAAGTTTATAAAAAATTACAATAGAGAAAATTAAATCAAAAGCAGGAAGAAAAGCTTATCACAGGTAACACAAAATGACAATTTGAGCTAGGTCAAAACTAAAGACAAAATGCTGCCACAAAAGAGAGGCCTTGGTAAATTTCTGTGTGCCCTATTTAGTGGTCTACTAATTTGACATGCTGTAGAAAGCACACAAGTAACATCTGAATAAAACAGGTCTATCAGACAGAAATTTTTTTGGTGCTGTTTTCACTGAAATTCACAAATGTATGCTCTTAGCTCCCAAATAGTGTCCAGATGAGACCATGCTCAAGGATTTTTCCTTTGCTTAAAGCTTTCTTAAATGCCAGTTGAAATGAAGAAGATTTCCTGCCTTTAAGATCTGACTTCCACCAATATCCATGAGCCTTGGGTCAGACACTGGAAATTTTCCCACTGTGGAATATTTATTTGCCTACTGCCCACTGCATCTGGTATGATCAGTAAGATATCAAAATTACAATGCCATTTTTAAAAACAAATTAAAAAGCAAGCCAAATCTTCAGGTTTAAATATTTAAAATAAGAGGTCACCGAGATGACTATCTGACATCCCACAGAGACCTCCTTCTTCTCTTTATCAGTGGTAGCAACTTCATATGACTTCTTCTGAGAAAGTTTTTCTCTCAATGTCTAGGTCCATACTCATATAGTATTTGTACTAATAATAGATTTGTCTGTGTTTTCTACCTGAAGAAAGTCTCTCTCTATATATATGTGTGTATATAAATCTAGTTCAATACTTCTTCAAATTTTTTGCCATTACAATAGTATTTTTAAAAACAGGCAAACAAAACCCATATAAAAAGGGGCAAAGCATTCATGGTAAAACACTCAACCTGTAAGACATATAAAACAATTTCATGTCCTGTATGCTAACTCCCTCGTCTACAAATTATATCTTCTTTCTGTCAGATACATCTGCTATTATTGAAAAAAATAAATTAAATAAAAACCTAAAGCACAGAAACACGTGAAAAATGGCATAAATGCAGGGTTTTTCTGACTTGCTCCATTTGACTTGAAACCACGGCCTCTTTTCACTGTAGTGGGTCTCACTTGTAAGAAAGCTTCAAGAGTGTAACGTTCAAATAAGACATGGAAACCAGAGTTTTGTCCCCACTTCCCCTGTGTGTTCACATCCACATCGCTAACGGGCCACCTCACTGACACATTTTCCCTAACCTCCTGGTTACTAATGTTCTGGGGATACCTGGGGATACGTGGGAGGCTGGAGGTGTTCGTGCTCCTCTTACTTGAAGCTCTTTCACGGCATAGCATTTGCTGGAGCACAAGCAGAATCTAGATGTGCTGTATTTCAGGAAAGTTCCCTGTCTTCAGCTGAAGAATCATTTAATTCTTTTTTTTTTCCATATAATAAGTCTGTGTATTTTGCAGATAAATCTATAAGGTCTTTCGTTTAGAAAACAGAATCCATGTTTTATGTTGTCACTATTTCCTCTAAATAATATTTGGCTGTAATGTTTGAACACACTCAGTAATGGTTTGGACACAGATCCCTGAAGTGAAGAAAAGTTTCATAGAACTACTTTGAAAAAAAGCTGTCATAGCACCAGCTTTTCTTTCACATGACTTCCCCTGCCCACACACAGCACCCTAGAAACAATGGGAACTTGGTCATTCATCTGAGATTTTGTTAGATCTTATTGAGCTACAAAAATCTGTAAATCCTATACAAATGGCCATGGCACCTGCACAGGTCATCTGTACAGCTCAAGTGCATTAAGAATGATGTATCTCAAGCTCTGGGCTTCTGAAGCAGCAGCTGTGAATTTAGTGTATTTGAGAAAAAAAAAAAAAGAAAATACAGTTCTTGCAGCACTCTGCAGTGATGCAGGTAATTTCCTTTGTGGAAAAAAGACAAAGTGGCCCAATGTATAGTACAGGGAAGGAGGTGAATTTCATCTTGGCAATCTAGAAGTGTTCTTCCTATGAATTAAATAATCTTTTTTACCTGTTTTTCCACACTGAAAGCTCCCCTCCACATTTTCAGTAGTAAGAGAACTCATTTGAGGGAAAGGGATTCCCCATATTTTCTTATTCTGTCACTTTCTGAAGCAGCCAAACGGTATTAACAAATTCGTAAACACTAGGAGAGCTCTAGTTTGGGGCATTTAATAGATTTCTTGTATCACCTCCTACCTCTCTCCCATACCATAGCCAGGCATGGCATCAAGACTTTTTAATAGTTTCTTTACTTATTTTATTTGAATTTTTTTTTTTTAAATGATCTTGATTTAGCCATGAAATTACACTTTGGTAGATACCTGATCATATTTCTTTGTAACTTTTTTCTTTTACCTTTTGGCTAATTACCTATCTGGAGCAGGCAGTTAGGTGACCAAGCAAATGTGCTTTCATCCTTAACGGTACCCCGGCTGAGAGAAATAGAGATAATAGCTGTTTAAGAGTTTAGAGATCAGACAATGTTTTCCAGGTAGAGATTCTGCCAGCAAAGACAGGAATGAGAAAAATCTATAGGTTTTTCTTTACAGTTAATTAAGCATGTACAAGTTTTTATTTTGTTTAGTTTTATTTTCTTGGGTTTTGTCTCAGCAAAATCAATAGAGTTGCATGATGAAAAGTTGCTCACTGGTACATTTTTAATTTTGCTCTTCCCTTCCACTCTTCTGTATGAAATATGGCCACATTTTTCATTATCCATTTCAGGTCCTTCAGGCTTCAGAATACCTCTGTGATGCAACAATTAATAGTCAATTTAAATATAAATATCAGGCTATCTCCAGTTCTGGCTAGAATCATTGATTTAATTTCTTAATGACAGACGAATTAAGTAATAGGCCCTAAGTAGGAATGCAGGCAACCATGTGAAACCATGTGCCAAATTGATATTTCAGCAAGTCTGATAACTTATTAGGAGGACAGCCATGGGATGTCACAGAGCTGAATGACAAATCTTCAGTCTGCTCCTTTCCTACTTCCTCTTTAAAATTATTTTTCTGTTGCAAAATTAATTGGCGTTTGTCTTGACAGTCAGTGCCATCTTTAGTAATGTTTAAATTAAGAAACTTACAATGTTATTAAATGTTGTGAAAAAGTAAAACAAATCATCTTGCACAATAAACAGGCAGATAAAGGGGGCTGGAATCCATTTTACATAGGGCCAAGGCAAGTCTGACACATCATTTAAGATCATTCATGGCAGGATACAGCACTGAAGTACTGCATGGGCTTATAAACAGGAAGAATTTCACAAAAGAGTACTAAATTGGAAAAGCAGGTTTAGAATTGCAGGCTTAAAAGCACAAAATGCCAATAGGAACAGAACAAATACATGTAAAGGCTGAAATAATAAACTTCTGGCTGCCATGAGGATTTTGGGGAGGAAGAGTAGAACAGAAAGTAGTCATGAATCTCCTGTGAAATATTCATGGTCATATATGTTTTCAAGTGATTAAAAAGGGTCACTGAGATTTTAATAAGAAAACCAATGTCAGTTATGCATATAGGTTAGATTTTATGTTTTCAAATGAACAGAGAATTTCTTGAAACAAATTAACAGCTGTGCAGTTAAATTATCTTTCATTACACCCAGTAGCAGTTTTATCCCTGATTTTAGAAGGACCAAAAAATCATATCTTATCTACTTTCTGAAAAATATCACTGATCCAATGCAGCCATAACAGAGGTCAATGTTTTTCTCCCATCCTGGTAGTGTGCTAAACTGTAGAGATTTCAGCTAGTAACATCCAACTTGCATGTACTTTGCCATACTCACTTATTCTAGATTTTGTTCCAGAAAACTTCTACAGAGTTTGGGGGGGGTCCATTTCTTTTTGCTTGACCAAAAAATGCAGGCTCTTCAGATTGTCTTGATTATCAGACAAGATGGGAATGCTCCCTGGTAGCAATGGTGCAGCTCTATTCCAACCTTAGGTTCTTAAAACAGGTTATGTATTAGTTGTTTGTAGTGCTTATAACATGGAGGGAAAAGCTCTACCTAAAATATAGGCAGTGCAACTCCTGAATGACACTAAGAATCAGGATCAGCACTCTGAAAAGGATTCGTTAAGCAGTATATAAGGCAATATCACTTGCATAACTACGCTGCTGCTGTTCTTCTGTATACTATGATTTCTAGTGATTTTCCACTGTGACTAAGGAATCTGGTTACGGACAAACAAATGCCTTTGAAAGTTAACGCAGACAAGGTGTTTTGTAAATTACATTCTCAGGTACAGAAAGAGGATGGATACTCCATAAACAAGATGTGTACTGCATACCTTCCCTGAAGCATTTCTGTCCCAAAACTCATTTACAGGTTTGCAACGAGCTTTGTGCAAGAGGGGCACACATTGTTTCTGTTGCAAAAAGAAACCAGGGACTGGATTGTGAGGATGTACATCTCACTAATGCATAATTGCTGAATGTATATTCCAAGCTCACTCCCCCACCCCAAACCCCGCAAAACCAAATAAATGAACTAAAGAAATATGAGTTTCTCTAACACTGTATCTCTAGGCAGTTGTGACATTTTAATAGGTGAGGGAAAAAATTACCTTGTAAAATAGTGATTAGAGTACTTTTAATACTAAAAGTAATAAAATATACCAGTTTTGAAGTTTATACTTTCAGACACTTTTTCAAAGATTAAAAAATACCATTGGAGCTGGTGATCCCTGTATGAGTTAAAAAGACACTTGTATTAGTAAAAGAGATACCTAAGGTATCCAAAACAACTGAAGCCATTTGAGACATTAATTCTTTCTTCAGATACTGTAATGGCTGTATAAGAATTTTCTCTGAGTAGTAGAAAACTTCAAAATTTTCAAACAAATAAACCTTATCATTTATTATGAGTAAGGTACTTCTAAATAAACAGAATAAGTCAAAATGTGAACAAAAGAACTGGAGACTTAACCTTACTAAAACGTCAAATTCTGCCTTCAGATACATGAACTTTGAAGGAATGCTCATGGGCAGAGTTTAGGCCCTGATGTACATAGTACAAATTTAGCAAATACATTATTGAACCTATGGCTTTGTAAAGCAATTTCAAAGTTGTGTGTGTTAACTATGCTGCATGGGGAATAGGCCTTTGTGAAAGAACTCAAGAGGATTGAAAGTAATTCACTGTTGGAGGTAATGATAGTCCTGAGGATTTCTGACAGTTTAAGGTGACATGACTGAAATAATTTATTAACATATAACTTACAGTTACGTTGAGGAAAATAATTTGAGTGTGGAATTATATGGACAGTTGCTGGTACTCTGATATTAAGGTTGTTCAATTTTCCTTTACAACTTACCATTTTCAGTTGCATATCATATTGCCAGACTTCAAAAGTGCAGATTGAATAAATTGATACTTGGCTTAAAACTTATTTTTTTATTATTATTATTTTTAGAGGTCAGCAAAACTGTAATGACTTTTAATTTTGTTATGTTTGGAAGAGCAAGGTTTGCAACAGATGCTATAGGTAGTTTTACCTGAGTTTTTGTTTGTTCTTCCATTACTCCTTAGAAGTCTCCTGTGAAAAGTGTATCATATTTGGCTGGAAACGTTCTGCAGTCCAAATGGTGCCTTACTAGAAATCCTTCCCCACTCAATTTTATTTAAATAACTGGAAATTGCTATTTGAAAAAAAAAAGAAAAAGAAAAAAAAAAAACAAAACCAACAAACAAACAAAGCAAGACCTCCCTAAACCAGAAACCCAACCAAAAAAACACACAGGAAGGGGACAATTATTCTTGTGTATTGAGTATGAGGAGTGTTTAAAGTGCTCCAACACCGATTTTTGAGATGAGTGTTCAGTTTCCTCATCCACTTGGGAGGAATTAAGAACCACATCCTGGGAAAATGCTTTGAACAGTTTTTCTGTAGGGAACTAGGGAGGAAGAAGAAAATAATATCTCCATTTGAAACTCTTCTATTGTGCAGTGAAAATGAACATCATTTTCTAGTCTACCGTGTAGGGCACTCAATAAATGGAGGTTTGTAGGTCCCAATCCCAAGAACAAAGCCTGGTTATGCAGTTTAGTGGATGATCTTTTTCGTATAAAACACATAGCCAGTCACTGAAGCCTAGACATATTTGTTGGTTCTTGCCAAAGCAGCAACAGCTGGTAATCAATCCCCTCTGATACTGAGAAAAAGAGAATGTGAGTTTCATTCAACATAGAAGTAAATCCTATGGCAGCCAGAAAGCCATTGAAATCAAAGGAAGTAGGGAACTCTTTTCCCATAAAAAACCTACAAGGAAGTGCTAGTTGTCATTACGGGGCTCTGGGGACAATGAGGGAGAGAGAAACAAAAGGACAGGGTTTGGATTCTGATTGTCCCACTAGGCAACCAGAGGCTAGTGGGCAGGCAAGCAGGGTTTCAGGATTTCAGGATTTCAGTCTTGGGTACTTAGATGCATTAGTCTGAGTGATTTAAAAACTTATGTGATGGGCATAACCAGGTATTAGACAAGATCTTATGCTGTTAGCAGAATCCTATTACCTTATGATACTATAGACTTATATCCTGGTACTAGTATATTGTTTCTTTCTTTGAAAGATTCTTTCTTTGACAGAAGTACTTTACCTGTACTTCAGCCTGCCTTCTGCTATCATAAGCATTTATATGATCACACATTTAATCAAGCAGGAAAACAGAATTCATTCTAGAAAGTCATTATGAAAGTTAGTCTGTTGAGACTTTTACTGGTTTAGTTTTAGTTTGATTCTGTTACTCCTTTGGTTTACCATGCAGACTTATGAATGCATGAACACCATCTTTTAGTAAGTAGCATTAGAGACTTCCTATATATTTGATTTTTCAGCCTGTTGGAAATCATGTGTTAGGTCTACTGGCACAACCTTTTCTCATGCATAATGACAGGATTAAAAGAACTGTAAGACAGCTGTCTAAGTAGACTTCTCCACAGTATTTGGAAAAAAAAATAAAAGGAAATGTGGATACCAGATAGCAACTGACTCAACTGTTAGTGGTTTTCTAAGGAGTTATTGTGTAACAGTTTCCTATGAAGGTACAATATAGATATCCTGAAAGGTACATTTCTGAAGGCTTAAGTTATTCTTCACATGTTCATAAAACAACATAATAATGTGTCTAGATTATTCATCCTTTGGTAATCAATAATCATAGAATCATAGGATGGTTTGGGTTGGAAGGGACCTTAAAGATCACCTAGTTCCAACCCCCCTGCCATGGGCAGGGACACCTTCCACTAGAC
>JAVJGG010000005.1:19254935-19288564 GCA_035590195.1 Aviceda cuculoides | reverse complement strand
CACTTATAATCTCCAGAAAATTTGCATGCCACCCCCCCCACCCCCACCCCCCCCGCCAACTAATAAGCATGTATGAAATAGGGAGGCGAAGAGAACTGCAGACAAACTACTGGTGACTGACTCACAATGGTGTTTACTCAGTAAAAAAATAAAAATTGTTCAGTGAAGGCACCTATGTCAAAACAGGCTCAAAGGAAAGAGCTGTGGTCTGGCTGAAGGAAACAGCACAATTCATATTTTGGTGGAGCTAGAAGCTTCCTATTTGCAAGGACACGTATTCCTGAGATCAAATCCATGTCTCCCACCGTCTTCATTTCTGTGTAATGCAATGTTGTGAGGTCTTTCTATTCCAGACAAGTTTTGTTCAGCTGCACCCACTTAGAAGCAGGCAGAAATGGAAGTCTGTTTAGCAACATCAGTTAGCTGAGCTGTTCTGCTCCCTAAACTCCTGCTCATGTCTCTTGACAGTCTGGCAGATGTATTTTTAATTGGTATTTAGTAACAACAGACATTAACAACAGCTTTATATTTGTCAAAAGGCTTTTTTAAATTTTACAATACCTTGTTTCCCCAACTAGTTATAGCTTTATCAATCAGTGAAATTAGAGTACAAGCTAATTTACATTTCAGCAAATGTGTTAAGACTTTTGCAAAAATATCTTTGTAACTCAACCTTAATTTTGTCCAAACTGTTCTGCAGTGGAATATCATCAGTCAGCAGATGCTGTAAAACTAGCAGTGTTGAAATGCAAAAGAGAAGATAAACTCTGTGCCGTATGGGAGATGAAGTACATATGTATACAAAGCGAGGCTGCAAAAATAATGTCAGGATTGAAGTCAGTACTAGACAAAAGCAGGTGATGCGAATGGGAGAGAGCACAGAACTCAAAGTAAATAGGTGCCCAGAGAGGATACACCTGCTAGAAATTATTTCTGTCACCAAATCCTAAATCACTTACAGCTGGATTGGGTGTCTGTTTCTGTCTCTCTCTATATGTCCATTATCTGCCTAGATGGTAAGAAAGTGTAAAATAAAATTGGAGGAAAAGGCAAGTACCCATACTTAAGCCAACAAGATAAAAGTATGTAAAAAGAGGCATGAAAATAAAGAGAAAAATTATAAGAGAAAAAGTGAGTTATTAAAAATTAATGATAATAATTATAAAAGGAGAGTTACCTACATGGTTAAGATGTCAAATATAAATTTTAATTTAATGTTTAATAAGAAAAAATTAAAAAAGCATTTTGTAAGTCATGAAAAGCTCAGGAAAAAAAGGCTTTTGAAAGAAGAGTCATGGAAATGATTAAAGGATGAATGGACTTTCTTATTAGAAAAGATTAAAAGAATGAATACAAATAGTTTAGTGAAGTAATTAGGTTAGGGAAGAGAATAGGACATAATAAACAACTGCAAACATCTGAAGGCAGTAAACACCAAGAAAGAAGAGGAATAATTTAGCGTGATACAAGAGAGTATAATTAGAAGTAAAGGAATTAAAGTTGAAAAAAATTACACTGAGAAGCAGAAAAAATCCCTTGCCTATGAGATAAGGTGGAAGTCGTGAGAGTCCATATCTAAGGGTAAGTGGACAAAAGGACCAGAAATTATAACAAAACAAAACAAAACAACAACATCATGAAAGTAAAAAATTAGTTCTAAAAGACTGCATGCAACTGTCTGACTACAAAATTTGCATTCCATAGACATTGTTTACCTTCTAAAAACAATACATTGTTTAAAATAACTGGAAAGATTCTTTCAAGGATCATTTCTCTACTTCTGAGTAAGTCATTATCAGTCCCTGTCATCTCATTGAACCTTTATGGACTGTTTGGTGTGGAAAGTCTGAAACCAGGATACAGAATGAAGAACACTTCCTCTACAACCACAGTGAACATCTTTGAGGCATGACAAGCCCAGAGACCACATGCCCAAGAGTTAGATTTATTCCCAAGATCACAGAGGAAGCAATGAGCAGGGGCAGGGATGAGAGGCTCAAACTTGATCTTCATCTTGCTTAGTAGTAAAAGTTAGGGCTTTGTGGAGAGGCAGTGTCAGCCTTTCAGATTTGGATTCTCCTGTTCCCTGGCCAGATGAAATCCACAGTTCTTTCTCTGACTCTTTCCTTTATACCTTATCCTCTCTGTCCATTTCTTATGAAGTTTAGACTCTATTTATCATGATCCCTGTTGTTTTCTTTCCCAGGTCTCCTCCTTTCCCTATGTCTTGCCCCTTTTTGCAAATAATTTCCTCCAAGTTTCCCTCTGCTTTCCTTGCAAGCACACTAACCGCTCTCTGTCTCCTTTCCACCATTACTTCCCATTATAGACCTTGCTCCTGCCTCCATTCTCTATTTCATTTCCCTTAATATCCATACTGCTGTTCCAACGGTGATGTGAAATAAATATCTCAGTCCTGCACTCCCTCTCTGAGCCTCCTTCTACTTCTTCACCTTCCAAATTTCCCCATTCAAAGACAAGCTCTTGTGGTAGGACGAAAAGAGAGGCCAGTGTAATGTTATATGTAGAAATACTGTACTAACCGATATAATTTCTAGTACAACATAGAAAGTAAAGAAAAGATTCAAAAGGCAAGCCACAGCTCCAATTTTAAACTGCAATTTTCAAGATCCTTTTCCAATTTTCACAAGAATAAGGTATAACCTGAGACACTTTCTAGGACTTGGTTCCCTTTTTGAGCAAAGAGAAAGGCAGGGTTATAAAGTGAATAACCTCATATTACTGTAAGCTTTAACTGAAGAAAAAATAGAGTAGCTCAGTTATTAGAGGACAGTCATGCACTGCATGGGGCTAAGCTCTGATCTGTCTTTCTGTCTTTAGCTTCTGTTCCCAAGACATTTGATCCAATGGTAAAGGCAGCCAAATACATTCCTACTGTGTGTTATGATTCCTCAATGCCCTCCATTATTCCAAATGCTTCTTTTCTTTACTGAGCTTGTTATATTGTCTATCACTATTCAGACTTGCATTTATATTTTAAAACCATCCTAGGTTTTAGGGCTTTTACAAATTTAATGCACACAATTAATGCTTATCTTCCTATTGAGAGATTTAAGGTATAAACTAAAAACAGATATACAAAAGTAAAATTAATGATAAGTGTCAATGTACTTTTTCACCTCTCTAGGTACAGAAGGGTGGTTTTTTATACTTTGTTTTCAGGTGTACTATAATACTTATGACAGATTTCAGAATCATATATTGCAACTTTTTAGGAAATTACATACATTGTTAAGATTAATTAGTTAGTTGATGATAAGATCAATTTTTAAACAACCTGTAAAATAAAGAACATCTTGCAGACTTCCCAACTAGCTTGACTCTCAAATAGGCCACACTGACCTTGATATGCTACATAAAAGAACTAGAGTGCCTTATGAAAGGACCCTAAAAGATTCTGGCTGTTCCCTTAGTTTGAGCAACTGGAAAATATCTGTAAGAATGCCTCACAGAATAATTACATACAAAGTCTCTCAAATCTGTTTCAAGTACCATAGCTGTACAGTTCCTTCCTTGAAATTCTGCTTTGCATACTGTAGCTTTATAATATCCTTACCCTAATCTTCACTGAAACCCCCAAGGAAAAAAGCACTGTAAAAGCAGTCCCTGAAGTCACTTGCTTTTGAAAATGGTACTCAAGGTATATAATCGAGATGATCACATTATTTTTTCACTTTGTCTCAAATTACAAATCTAAATTAAAACTAATCTTGTGACTTTCCTGATTCAAGTGCTGTTACTCAGTTACTACTCTAAAGATCCTACACTTACAGCTCAGATATGGTTAGTCTTAGCCTAAGAAAAGCAAAGTGAGTTCATGTGCTCTTTTGAGGAAGTGACTGTTTCTGTGGAATTATACTAAAATATATATATATGCATAACTGTGTACACAAGTCATTTTCCATATGATGAAAAAAAATAGTTTTACTTTGTATTTTCATTTTTTAATTAGCATTCTTGATTGATGAGAAACTATGAACAGAAACAGTATTAAGAAATCCCCCTAAACCTAAAATCCTCAGATTCTGTTGAAGATTTACATAATTGTTTTCCTTTCAATTTCCCAGTCTGTCATTTTCTGGTGGCTCAAGTAACCCTTTTTTTGTCTTGCTCTTAATTAGATGACTAATAGATGACTCACAATGTATGTTGGAGTGAAAGTGATTTTGCAAGCTGTGGGCTATTTATACAATTTGAATTTCTCTTGAGTAGCTCAGTCCAGGTTTGGGAGCATTAAGTTGGTTTTAGTGATAGCTTAAGATCAAACTGTAAGCATGATGACAAGTCTCACATCTGTTAAAATTATATTTACTTAGTAAGTTAGTTATAAGTTGTCTTTACATTCTCTTCTGACTGGACACATTAGCAGATCACAGGTCGTGTACTGAAGGAAATATTACTGTGAAGTGCCACACACCTGCTTGCTTTGATTTGACACTTTAAACATAGTGAACTGTGAATAGAGTTATCAACATCAGCCAGTCCAGCTGGGCCTGAATAACACTTGTAATCATCTAGGAATAAGCTGGGTGTAGTACAACGAAGCATCAGAGTGAACCTGCAAATAAAGCAAATGGAAAATTCCAGCAAAGTGGTATGGAGGAAGCGGAAGTTGTGTATTTAGTTTATAACAACATAACAGATTTCTTTGTTTCTATTGTGAATGCACTTAAGCATTAGTCGCATTCTTATAACTTCCTTCTCATTAAGAGTTATACATCTCTGTGCTATCAGGAATATCAACTATATGTATACTGTATAACTGAGTCTATGCTCTGCATTATCAGGCAGTTCCATACCATTCTATACCCATAAGCCAGGTCACAAAGAGAGTGCTAATAAAAGCATTTCATCGCTGAACCACAAGATTCATCCCTGATCTAGTACATTTTAGACATTTATGTCTCCGTCAGTATGACTCTGATTTGTTCAGGATCACACCCACTTGTGTCATATGGATCAGAGCACATTCTGGTGACATAACTTATATCTTAAAAGCCTCTTAACCATCTCAAAGATTTTTCCAGCTTTGGACTAAGCCTTCCACAAGTCTCCTCTGGTGCAGGCAACACACGTAATTAAAAAAAACAAAAACCTTTTCATTGCCCTGTTAGTTCTCAGCTGTTGCAATTGGCCTCTTTGAAGGGCTTCTTAGAACTTCTTTATGGCTGATAGACATAAGAGTAGTTGCAAAATCCAGAGGACAGAATGTCAGTTTAAAGCTGCTTTTAGTTAAATACCTCTCAGATCTCCTGCCAAGCACTTCTTTGTGGGACCAGCAGATATCAGGAGCTACATGTTGTTGCTCTCTCCCTTTCAATATTTTCAAGGTAGTAGCAGGAAGGCTAGAACATGTCAGAATCTATTTATAAGTGGCTGCCACTACCTGACCTTTTTTATCCAGAGTGTTTTCTAATAAGTAAAGGATTAGCACCCAAAGAGTAACAGTTTGTAATTTCCTGTCTTAACTGTGATGTGAGTATTACCCTTTTGAACTCTATCATTACCCTCTTACTCAACTGAAAATGATACATAAAATTAAAATCAGTAGCTGAGAATATAATTTGTTCCATTCAAGCCACAGGGGAAAAAAGAAAAAAAAATCCAGTAAGAGAGCTTGCATTTTCAGACAGCAAATTTCAAGAGCATACTGTATTCAGGTAAGTCTAGATCCACCTAAATAATAGTTTTGGCTGTCCAAAATCAGTGACAAAGAGTTATGCCAACATGATACTTATTTGATAATCCATCTTTCCATGTCCTTACAAAATTAAACTGACATTATGGAAAAGGAAAGATACCAAGATACAAAAGCTTTATGTTTGTGTGTGATATGTGCATTCTCTCAGACATCAGGTTCCATCCTAGTGGTAATAAGGTCTCAATTTTGAGGCAAACTAATATAAAAATGGCCATTGTTGGTTGGGGGAGGGGTTTCCATTTAAACAAGAATGTTTATCCTTCATGCTTGTATTAACCAGTCTGATTTGTTATTTGGTGTTTCTTTTCACTGAAAATGTTTAATATTTGGCTTTAACGTTGTTTAAGCATGCATTTTATTCAAAGATTAAGTCTTCTTAACCTTAAAACAGATGATATAACCTTAAAAAGACTTTTCCATTTTTTTGCACCCATAAAAACATTCACCACATTTTGGTTCTCTCCTGCTATTCAGAGAGTTGGACAAATGTACAGCTGAGAGGCATCTGAAGAATTCAAGGTATGCAGAAATTGGCCAGGAGTCAGGAAAAAATACAGTTATATTATGCTGAGAAATCTGTGATTTCTAAACAGACTGTAAAATGCTTTGATACTGCTAGTAGCTCAATATTCAGGTATCTTTCTCCAGTCAGAAATGTCCTGCAAGACAACAGAATCACAGTGACTGTCATGGACTGACTGATATATGTTGAGACTTCTCTTATAATCCTCAAAAAAATCATAAAGCATTTCATATTGCTGTAAGAAATGGTTCTCATTCCTCTAAAAATCGATCAGTCAATCAATCAATAAATATATGAACTGCAAGTGGAAAAATTAAACTATGTAATCTTTTGTGGTGGCTTGACTTTGGCTAGCCTCCAGGTGCCCACCAAGCCTTTCTATTAATCCCTCTCCACAACAGGACAGGGGTGGGGAATATGACAAAAAGCTCGCAGGCTGAGATAAGGACAGAGAGATCACTCAGCAGTTACCATCATGGGTAAAACAGACACGACTTGGGAAAATTAATTTAATTTACTGCCAGTTAAACAGTAGGATAATGAGAAATAAGAACAAGTCTAAAACTACCTTCTCCCCACCTCTCCTTTCTTCACCAAGCTCAACTTCACTCCTAACTCTTCTACCTCCTCCCCCGCAAGTGGCACAGGGGGATAGGGAGGGAATGAGGGTTAAGGCCAGTTTGTAACACATTGTCTCTACCGCTCCTTCCTCCTCACGTTCTTCCCCCGCTCCAGAATGGGGTCGCTCCCACAGGACACAGTCCTTTATGAACTTCTCCAAGGTGGGTCCTTCCCACAGGCTGCAGTTCTTCATGAACTGCTCCAGCATGGGTCCTATCCACAGGGTGCAGTCCACCAGGAACAGAGTGCTCCAGTGCAGGTTCCCCATGGGGTCACTAGTCCTGCCAGAAAAACCTGCTCCTGCTCCAGTGTGGGCTCCTCTCCATGGGCTACAGTTCCTGCCAGGAGCCTGCTCCAGTGTGGGCTCTCCATGGACTGCAGCTTCTTTCAGGGCATCTCCACCTGCTGCAGCAGTGGATGCCACCGGACTGCACCTCCATAGACTGCAGTTTGGATTAAGCTGCTCCAGAGTGGTCCTCCACAGCCTGCAGAGGGACAGCCTGCATCACCATGGTCTTCTCCATAGTCTGCATGGTAATCACTGCTCCGGCACCTGGAGCACCTCCTCCCCCTCCTTCTTCACTGACTTTGGTGTCTGCAGGGTTGTTTCTCTCACATATTCTCACTCCTTTCTCTCAGCTGGTATTACACAGCTTTTTTTTACCCTTTCCTAAATATGTTATCGCAGAGGTGCTATCAATATCACTGATGGGCTCAGCTTTGGCCAGCAGTGGGTCTGTTTTGGAGCTGGCTGGAACTGGCTCTGTCCAACATGGGGACAGCTTCTGGTGTCTTCTCACAGAAGCCACAGCCCCGCCCCCAACCTTGCTACATAAACTCAATACATCTTTTAAATAAAAAAATCCATCAAACCAGATTCCAATTAAAAAATCCTTCAAACCAGATTCATAGCTGGTGTAAATCAGCAGTTTCATCAGCAGAAGCAAGAAGATCTGGTGTATGAATGGAGTGTAAATGTATATGCATGTATACCTAATAAGCTTCATACAGATGAACTACCAGTAGTTTGAAACAGTATCAAGCCCTATATCAAATATCCTCTGGAGGCTATATTGTATTGAGCCTCAGAAACCAGTACTCTAACTCACCCATCTGGTCAATCATCACCATCTGAACTACCCCTCAAGAGAGCCAGAAATAGCGCAAGAAAAAGTATAAACTGGTCAGTCACTCTTTTGGGAGAAAACTTAACTTCTTCAGCTGGGTAAGGAAGAACCCGCAGAGGTCATTGCTACCAGTAGATGATAAAACCACATCTTTCATAGACAGCTGTTGTAACATAAGAGACTTTTTGGCAGGGTGTTTTAGTTTCAAAATTAAAGCATAGCATGAAAAATGAAAGATCAAGACAAGATTTAAAAGCAGCCAGAAGCACTGAAGACAAAAATGCCACTCACACAAACATGCCTAACTGGATAGTTTGGGATTCTTGGAAGAGGTTGGGATTGTTACTTTATAATTCTGGGACATATTATCCAGAATCATTTTGAAATCCATTTACCTCAGGAGTACATGATATATATATATACTATTGGCATCTTTTGCTATCATGTAAATACTTATGATGCTTATACTACATATTTAAAGTATAGGAACAACATCCACAAAATTGTTTGTATATCATAATTATGCCTACAGTAGCCTCTTTCACCAAAATATTTTTATATTAATATAAGCTTTTAATTATGAAACAATGGAATTATTGCTATTGTTACTATTATTATTAGCAGCAGCAGCAATATCATCAGCAGCAGCATAAAATTAAAGAAAATTCTACTCATAATAGCTTTGATTCTAATTTTGACAGGCCATGCAATAAGACAGAAAGAACCTAGGCCCTTTGTGCTAATGTTAATCAGTAAATGTTCTTAGAAGAATACTAATACAGAAGAAAAAAAAGAAAAGGAAAAAAAAGAAAAAAAAAAGAAAAAAAGCTTTGCTGTTCTTAGAACTGCTGCCTTAACCATTAACAGATTGACATGTAAAAAAGTGCACACAAACACTGAGATAAATTCTGAGAATGAATGCAAAGAGCTGTTGCATGAATAAATCTGACACAGAGACTCCCAAGATTTCTTTGCCAGGTTCAACACTAGCAGCAGTAGGTGACATCTCTACCTGTGGTGATAAAGCAGTAGCTGTTTCTGTGCCAGCTCATGAGTCTGTCTGAGTGTTATGCATGCTGTAAGAGAATGTACACAGTCCTTCAGAAAATAATGAGTTAGAACAAAATGGGGCATGTCCAGTTGTTGGTGTTCCCTCCTTATTTTGCTTTGCAAACAGACTGTCTTTGGAAGCCCGACCTAAGTTAGGCCCAAAGATTTGTACATATTTTGTCTTTTTTTTTCTTCTGATCTTTGCAGAATTCTCCTTTCTTGAGATAGACTTTAATTTATTTGTTTCTTTGTTTGTTTAACATTTATTTATTTATTTATTTAAATCCAGAAAATTTTTTTTTTGTAACATCTATCTGAAGACAGAATAATTGAACATTGTTTCTTTAATCCACCACATTGACCTACTCCTAGACTCCTTATTTAAGACCATTTCTGAAACCCTTATAGATGTAAATGGTTCTTATATAGGCATTCTCATCAACTTCTTGGGCAGCTTGAAACAGTTAACACCACTCACGACTTCTTAAGCAACTTGCAGAATTGAGCCCTTGCTAATTTTAACGTTATCTCAGTAGGTTAGCACTAACTTGCTCTCCTTTCACCTTCTGACACTTAGTCTTCCTTTGAGTCATGTAGTCTATTAGCAGAAGACGTGATAATATTGATTTGATATAATTTCATGTTGGGCATACTGCAAACCACAGTTCTTCACAGGGGCAGGTAATTTCTTTAGTTTCATTCTGGGGTTTTAGTTTTATTGTTATAGGCAGATTTGTTGTTGTTGCTTCCAGATTTATGAAGTAATGGAATAGTCTCTGGGGATAATTGTTAGAATTGTTCATGACAAGTAATTAAACTACAGGGCAAAAATAATTTTAACTACATTTACTCTACTTCACATGTGAAGGTTGAGTGTTTCCTATCTCCAGAGATCTTCTGCGATATTTTTTATAATACCTCTTCAATTATGTTTAGCCATGTTCTCCAATCCTCAGTTAAGCTTTCCTTCTAAAGGACTTCTAATTTTCAACTGTGTTCCTATTACTGATTTTGTTGCAGCTCGAAGAGGACTAGTAGAAAGGATAAGAAAACTAGGAAGACATGATTAAAATTCTGTGTAACTTGCAAAATACTAAAACAGAGTTGTTGCTAAGAGCTGCTGTTTCTAGATCTCACACAGTGGATGGAATTAAGTATGCTCCAGTAGAGAAGTATATTCATGTATACCACTAGTCAAAAAATAAAAGTCATATACAAGGAGAATGCAGTGGTGGACTCAATTTTATTTCTAACCTTGTGAGAAAGATTTGTGCACCATAATATATTTGTATGTTTCACACAAAAAGAATTATAGTAGCTAATGGATGGAAAATAATTTTACATCTAATGGACTTATGGACTGATGCATATCAGAATATAGTTGGCATGAGAGTTACTAATTTTTGGCCTAAATTTGCAGCCCAATGACTTGAGTGAGAAAGGTTTCATTTTTATTTTTTTTCTTTCTTTTTTTTCCCCCGTCATTTCTCTGTACTAAGCTGTCTGGATTCATGTTACTGTAATTCATTTAAAAACAGTGGTTTTCCTGCAGGGGGTGAACTGGGCCGCGAATGCCCAAATACCAAGCTGTATTGGTTGCCCACAAAATGTCATGTGAAGAAAGATGAGCACATTAGCAGTCCATATACATTTCAAGTCAGAATAACCAACAGGAAGAGCTCCAAAATCCAACAACCTGGAAATCATATTGAATTTGTATAATATAATTCATGCCCTCATTTGCTTGCTTTCCTCTTCTGTTTTGTTTTGGTTTGGAGGATTTACCTGCAAATAATCAAGCATTTGTCACATGTACCTAATGTAACAAGGCAAACACCAAGTTTCATTATTTCTTAGCTTAACAGTAATTTTCACAGAGAACAAAAAGTTACAGCTTTTTGGTCTAAGATGAGTAAAGAAATGGCTTTATAAGAAAAAGCTAAAGGTGTGTGTGTTCATTCTTGTTAATTAAATAGAGCTAGAGTGATACATAGCTAGTAACTGTGCATATGTGTGTTTGTGTTTGCACGTCTACCTATGTGTTGGCACAGCTTTGAAGACTGTGAACTCTAACATAATTATTTTGTGATGAGAAAGGGGAACTCTTGTGTACCAAGAGCTTCTTCAGACAACTAGAGGAAGCCCCTCATACCTGTAGGGGACTTTAACTACCTCAACATCTGCCATAAGGAAACATGGGACACAATCCATGTGGGTTTGTAGAGTTGAAAACAATCTCTAGACACGGTGAATTCATGAGCTAAGTGAGGCACTTTACCGGACCTAATGAGGTCACAGGGTTTTGGACCAGATGATGTACAGAGGGTCCTTCCAAACTTACTTGGGAAGCCTCACAATTGACAGTGTGAAGAAATGAGTATTGTGTGTTAAAATATGTGTGTGCATATGTATATGTATACATACACTCCATTTTACAAACTTCAAGTATGCAAAAGGAGTTATACTGCTTCCCCACTCTGCTTTTTTTTTCCAATTTTTAATAGTTTTCACCATAGATTTGATTGGGTTTGATTGAACTTCAACAGACATATATTTCAGTTTTTCAGCTATTCATTTTTTCACCTCTAAAGCATCACAAAATCAAAGAATGGCTGAGGTTGACACAGACCTCTGGAGATTGCCTAATCCAACTCATCAGCTCAAAGCAAGTTCAATTAGATCAGGTTGCCCAGAGCTGTGTCCAGTTAGGTTATCTCTCCAGATGGAGACTGCACAACACCTCTTGGCAACCTGTCCTGTGTTTGACCACCTTCATACTAAAGAAATATTTTCTTATGTTTAAACAAAATTTGTTGTATTTCTGTTTGTATTTATTGCACCTTGTCCTGTCACTGGATACCACCAAGAAGACTGGATCTGCCTTCTTCATACTGTCCTATCAGATATTTTTATAGGTATTTATATACTAAAGAATGCCTGAATAATTTATTGTAAAGCTTTGTGTTCTTTCAATTTGAAGTTATATATCGCAACTTTAAAAAAAAGGGAATGAGGGAATCCAGGGGGGGGTTGTAGAATTTTTTTTTCTTGCTTTTTGGTTTACATAAATGATCCTGACAGAAAACTGATTCCGAAATCCCAATCAAATTCATTCAAAATCTTTTTGTTAATTTGACAGAATAAAATACTTTGGAGCATTTCATTTCATTTCAATTAATGTATTACAGACAGCTGAACAGATATTAAAATTTTGTGTTCTTCGATAACGTACTGTTAAGTCTTGATTTATTGTTTCTATGCAAATGTAGTTCAGGGTCAATGTTACTATTTTTAAGTAATATTTTTTTAAAATCCTTTTGAATAGATAACACTGGTATAATTTTATATTCAATGCCTGTTATACTACCTCCAGTAGCAAAATCTTGGCTCTCCATAGCAAGGAATCTTTTCTCAGAACTACTCTAGTAATGTGTAGGTAACAAATCTGGGGCTTGTTAGTCATTTCTCTGCTGCCGAGAAAGAGGTACTTGTTCACAGCTGGTATTTGGTTTCTTTGAAACCTTTTTTGTGGGATGCTCTGTAAGAATGAAGAGCATCAACTAATATACAGTACAGACCCACCTATTTTTTTCCTCAGATCTGCCTGAAAAGCTGTCTCATATTTCCTACAGGGAAAGTGATTGCAGAGCCTCCCCGTGTCTCCAAGCTGTGAAGTCTCTTGGCACAGCTTATATTCAGTTTGGCTCTCCTCAAGCACTGAGATTGGTCATTTACTGCATTCAAGCATCCCAAGCTTTTGTTGAACTCTAAATCTGGAAGCCTAGGAAAACACTGGTGCCTTTATTGATCATCTGTTACCAGTTAAGCCAGCTATTAGGCAGGAGCCTGATTCTCCTGTCCCCTTAGGAACCTAAACCAAAAATTCAAGCAGAAACAAATCCAAGAAACCAAAGCTGTATCTTTTAAGTGATATGCTCACAATGATATCTTGTCACCCAATTAAGTAGCTTCTGTTAGAACGAGGCACATGAAATCTCTCTTGATTTGCATGGAATTTGGGTCTTCTGCTGTAACTGAAAATCAGTCTTCCTCACTTACATTATGTAACCAACCTTATATCCTAACATATGGAAATAATGTCTTAAGTCTTTGTAAGAAGTGTGGTCATTCTTTACAACTCAAACATTAGCCATGCTCCTTTTTAAACTTAACAGACAGAATACGTACATCCTACTGACACTGTTGCTCTTAGCATTAAAAATAATTTTGTTTAATTATAATAAATTTTCCACATATCTTTATAATAACTGCCAGAATGCCATCATGCTAACTACCTTTTTTTTATGAGCAGATATGTTTCATAAACAGATACTTTAATCAGAGGAAAAAAATCTGTCACCTCATAATTGCTAAATATTGTATATTGTTTATCCAATTCTTATGTTACAGGCTTGTGGCCTAATTTCATCTATTCTGAATGCACAGTAAATGCAACACAGTCATTTTTTAATCATAAACCTGTTAAAAAAGCCAGGCAGAGGTCTGCTAATGTGTTGGATGATGGATCTCCTATTTACTATTGATCTCTGAATTCAGAACCAATCCATTCTGAAGTAGCAAACATTTTTCGTATATTTTTAGAAAATATTGAATGGCTCTTAATCAGTAACAAGCCTGTTTTGTCTGTAACTACTTGAAGTAGATTAGCAACAACCTACTGCATTTCACCAGAAAAATGAATCTTGTAGAGGCTGAATCTTGTGTGGTATATCCTGAATAAACTGACTTCACATTCAGCTACCCTTGAATTAAAAGAAAGCTCAGAGTAAGCAGTCCAGATGTAGTGAGAAAAGTGCTGTAGGTGTTCTTATATGTGGAGATCTATATAGGCTTCTGTTGTATGGACATATATACACTGTGGTTTGAATCACTGCTGGGGGAGGGTTTGATTCAAGCAAATTGGCTACTTGATCAATATAGTTGGTTTCTGTATTATCTGTCTCAAGCAGCTTCTGTTACACTGCAGATGCTATTTTCTCTTTCTCAAACCATCCCATTCTGATGACCAGTTTCCTGTATCTCACCTTTCTTTATTTTTTTCTATTCAAGTGTTGGTGCAGAAATCCCCACTATACTAACTTAATCTCACCTTTGTGCTCCTTGGCCATTGGTCCTGATCTGGATGATATTAAAAGAAAATCCCACATCTGGTCTAACTAAATATGAAATGCAAGTGGGTGTGTACTAAGCAGTATTTAATGAATAAATATTGTAGGGTTTGGACTCTTAAAACCCTTTCCTTTCAAAAGCCTTGTCCTCCTCTTGAAGCCTATTACTTCTTCCTTTACATCTCCTTAACATTCCTTTCCTACTAAGACAGTATTGTTATACTCCCACAAGACTCAGAAGAGACTAACAATAGAGGGCATGAATATAAGTATGTGATTCAGTTCACTGATTAAGGACTCTAATTTTAGGTATCTACCAGCAGATATCTAGTTGTTTGGTAGCTGTTTATGCTCCTATTATAGTCATTAGAAGTGGAGGGTAGGACTGAGCTGTGTAAAAGCAGGTATGTAGCACCATGCAATTTTCCCTAAGGAGTCCAAGACATCCACACAGGACTGGGAAGTAAGATACATGACGTACAGGAAACCTCAACCCTTCTGAAGTAGCATCAGAAGGCCACACAATATATTCTAGGGCATTTCATATGCCACTCTACTCCTGTTTTTATTTCCCTTGTTCTCAGCACAGCCAGTTTATCCTAGAAAATATTTGGGGGCATTATCCCCTAGATAATGCCTACCTTAGAATAAACTAAATTCCCTTAATGCATTTGCAAAACAAAAAAACAACAAATAAACAAATAACCTCCCAAACCAATAAGCAGTACTGATGGGACACTAGCCTCTTTCCCAGGCTTATATAAATGACACAAATCTTTCTGTTATTCTCTTATTTGCAAGGGAGGGTTTTGTATCTGTGCATTAAGAACAACAGACTCTTACTGAAGAACAATCAAAGTACAGGTGCTATTTAAGGAAAGGAAGTTCAGTGAAATGTTTTGAACTTATCTACCACATCATGTTCAACTGTGGGGGAGTCAAGCTGTATCTCAGAAGGTATTTCACTTACAGTTCTTACAGTCATATTGACATTCAATAAAATGACCAACTTCTAACCCTAATTTAGTGGGGAAATCCCTTCTGCTGCCAGCCCATAGTCACTTAATTACAACTTATGGTACTTTCAGATAATTCAGTTTTCATAATGGCCATGCACAAGGCCTATACACATTAACAGTAAGTGCTTGCAGGCAGGCAAATAAGCATAGTGAATATTCTGAGAGTGTGAAATGTTTAAGATGTTCTCTCACTGATTTTTTTTAATTTAAATTTGTTTCTAAAACAAACAAAAAAAGACTAATTTTGAAAATCATGTAACTGACATGAAAATCTTTTAAAAGTCAGACCCTAATTATTATTATTATTTTTATAAATTACAGCTATACCAAAGTGAGTTGATTATATATTACTTTTTTCGTCATAAATTTCATGCTCACAAAAAACCACTACATTTTTAACATTGACATTAAATCACACAAGAGAAATAGTACTGTTGCTGGATTGAATATTCCTCTATATCATTTTACAGAGTAACTGTTCTCTCTACTGTCAAATAGCTAGGGAAGAAATTGGATCCTCATCTCCCAGCTATATAACTTTACCAAAAATAATGTCAGCTCATATCAGCACTTTCTCTTCTGCATCTTCCAATCAGCAAGCACTGAAATAAAGGTTTCAACTTTAAAGGATGCATGTACCATAATGATCTGAGTTTTCATTTCTTAGGAAATCCCGTTATCTTTTTTTATTTATCCTGATAACGCACATTTTTTAAATTTCCTCTGAAAAATGACATTCCTGAAACACAATTCACTCAAATAGTTTTGTTGTCATAGAATGAAAACATTCTGAGTGTTTAAAAGTAGCTCGTCAAACTATAAATAGGAATTTTATTTCAAAAGTGATTTAGAAAATAAAAAAAAAGAAATCTTTTTCCTAGAATGACAAAACAGAATGTTTCAATACTAAAACATTGGAGAATTATTGCTGCTTTCCTTTTAACATGTGGATTATCTCCCAGCAGAAGACATTTTACACTGCCAAACCAATTTAATAAAAAAAAGTTCCACCTAGACTTACTCAAAATAAATGTTAAAGCCTGTGAAGATTGCAATCTAGGCAGGCTGAAAAAAATAGTTTGGATAGGGATGCCCTGGATAACAAAGGACAGTTATCTGTGCTGATGTGGCAGGATGTGTCAGAAGCTGTCATCACAATTTCTCAATTACTTGTGTGCAAGATAACGTGCAGCTGGACTTGGCTGTCCCTGCTCATTCCAACCAGACAGTTCTCAGTGGTCAGCCAGTCACTTGCACCCTTTCTCTAAGACTGCTAATCTTCAGTGTCCTACAGGACTCTGAGATGTCTCTTTTGTGAAGGGCTTCTTAAGTAACATTCCATGCACTGAAGTGAGAGCATCATACGCCAACTATAGACATGACAACAGGCAGTGCAGGGCTCCTGGCTCAGACAAAATCATGGCACTACTAGCAGGGAAAGGAAAATGTTTTCAGAAACTTCAGAGACATTAATTAAACATCTCTTCTCGTTATAAAGTTAATAATAGACATTTAAAGGATTATTGAGCTCATTGCTGGACCATGACAAACACACACACAACCTTTTTCTCCATTATATGTCCTCTGTGGTAGACACTTTTTTTCACCCTTAGTTTAGTTATTAAAATGCTTTCTGATGCACATAATGCAAAAGAAAATTTGAAAGTCCAACTACATACTATGTACCAACTCATTTTTAAAATGAGATGTAGAAGAGAACACTGTACCAGTGTTCTATCTCTTTTTCCTGATTTCCTAGTTTATCCGGGATTTTTAGTCTGGATCCCAAAAAGAGTACAAGTTGGAATGAGATTATGTTTTTGAAGAACCTAATGCAACAGAAAGACTTACTATCAAGCTTTGAATCATTACTCTTTGCAGGGCACTGCAGGAATCATATCTACACAAATCCCCTCCACACCAATAAGTAACGTCACACTTTGAATAAACATAGAACACTACATTGTGTGTGGTGTTGGGATGGGGGGAAGAGAGAGTACATTTTAAATATTTTTTCCCTCCTCAGCAGCAGCAGAAGACTTGATTTGGAGTATTTTACTGGTTGCTGCATCTAAAATGTTCATAAAGGCTAAATTATAATGTCATGTTCTTCAAAATTGCTGTACTTGCATTCAGAATGTTATGATTCTGCCTAGAAATGACTTAAACAAGAAAGTGGGAAATTAAAATATTATCAGTGCTATGAAGCCTGTAAAACCATGAACACCATCTATTAATAATTTTCTTGTAAACCATTTACACGTATAAATATATTTCTGATTATATGTTATAGGTTTCATTTGACCTTTATTCTACCTCCACTCTTCCTGTTCTGGATAATTATTTCTAGGTCAGAAGTAGGTCATGAGCTATGGCTTTTAGGAACAATGGACTTAATGGAAAGACATTTTATTTGATAGAATGGGATATCAGATTAACGGGAATTGTCCCTCCACACTGTTGCAAGAATAAACCTCTCAATTTGTTAGCTGATTGTCCTTAGATCATAGATTACTAAACCAATATGGGTTGACATGGTCAAATGGTTTACTGTCTTGTAGCCAGTAAACAGAGTGGTATTTGTTATTAGAACATTTTTTCTACAAGGAATGAGGCATTAAAGATAAAATAGTATGTGCAGGATGGAAGCACAGACTTGTGAAAGGTGACGAAAGAGAGAACAGAATACAGAGTTTAATTCAACCTCTTTGCTATCACAAAAAAAGATATTTAGGTCAGACAACACATCTTGATATTCCCCAATGGTGGCATTATAAAGTGACAAATGTTCTGTTCAAGAATGCATAAGGCGAATTTGATCTGTTTAAAAAGAAGTGTTGCTTCAGTAATATAACTTCAGAAGACAGTTTCAATGAATTAAGTGAAAAACAATACAAAAATAGCTTTGTTTGAATTTTTTTTAACTTAATTTGCAAATTCAGAGCAAAACTTTTTGTAGATTAGCTGGACATTTTCAAAATTCAGTCTGTTGAAAAAGCACAGACAATAGCCATTATGCCTGGAATACACTACAGGTTAATTTGTAACAGCTTACAGGGTCTGAACTTTGCTGTTTAAGAGATGCAATGTTTTGGAACGTTCAGAGAATTCACAAATGTCAAATCATGAAATAAATTATGTTAACCAAGTAGAAGCTGTGACTTTTTGCAGACTCGGCAGTAGATAAGTTAAAATAATGATGTCCATTTCTTCAAGTAAAATTTATACCAAATCCAAGAAAGTTATAAAGAAAAATCAGTTTCTGTATTCTGCTCCTACCTTGCCTTTTCTCATAAAAATATCCCATTACTCCCATCTGTGAGTAATACATGCAAACAGGACTCAGATAATAATTCTATTAGATTTTCCTCTTTTTTTATTTTTTATTAAAATTAATTTTAAAAACCTGTTCGTGTTATATAGTGGTTTCACTACAGCCCACAGTGACAACTGATTACAAACACTCCCATTCTCAACTTTGACTACCATAAAAAGTCTTAGTTTCAAAGAAGTGAAAAATGGCCAGCACAGATATCATAGATACCAATTCTCTTGAATTGGCCATAAGACCTGGATTATTTTTTTACTCTATAGAGGTAATCTCTCCTGGTTAAACTAATCTAAATAAAATCCACCTTGAAAAATAAATGGAAAGCCATAAGAGATTGTTTGCTACTGAGCTTCTTTCACAAATACTAAAAAACACATGTTTTTTTTAAAAGGAAATAAATCTATTACTTATAATTTTTTTTCCAAATATTACTATTGTAATACTTGTTATATAACTTGATTTGACCATATCAACCCATATTGGTTTGATAGTCTATGATCTAGGGACAAACAGTTAGCAGACTAAGGGCATTATTCTTGCAATAACGTGGAAGTGCAATATCCATTAACTTTATCAAATTCTGTGTAAGCATGTCAATTGTTGAAAAGTCCCCCTGAAATCTTAACAAAGGACAAAACAAACAAACCAAGAAACAATATGATTGCAGTTACAGTTGTTATTCTATGAATAAAAATTACTATTGTAAAACTGAATAATTGGAAAGCATAGACACATACAATCAGACCTCACAATCAAGCTTTCTTTCCTTTTAGCATTAGTATTACCTTCTGCATTTCATAATATAATTTAATTTTTTATGAACAAAATTTCCTGAAGGGCATAAATGCATTTCAGCTCTATGCAGTGGTAATTCAGTTTTAAACCATGCATAAAAACTCAATAAACAGCAAAATGCTAATAGTTTGTATATGGGCTCTGACCTTTCCTAGTTATTTTTCAATATTTTTTAACAGTTAAGAAACATTCACTGAAATAAGTTGAGAGAATCTTAGTCTACTATTTACTTTAGAAAAATGGATGTTTATCAAATGGACTTGAATTGATAATAATATGATAGTTCATGCTTGAGAAGCCTCACAATTGCCAATGTGAAGAACTGGATATTGTCTCACTGGTGTAATCATGTGGAGAGTGGATTGCATTTATACTTTGCATGACCTTGAAAACAGTTTCCCAGACCAATGTCAGAAACATTTTTTTTAATATTGCTGCTGCTGCCAAGCATATAGAATAGACAAATAAAAATAAAAATAAAAAATAAACATAATGATAGTAAATGAAACAATTGTGTTCTTTTTTTCAGTGTTTTAGGATGAAAAAAGCCACATAGTTACAATCTATAATTTAAAATGCAGATTTTGTAAGACATTTCACAAAGAGGATTTAGCATTACTGATTTCTTATATATTGTAAACCAGAATTTGAATGGCTAATTTTTTTTATATGTGCATTTAAATATTCATTGAGATTCCAGATTCCATGATCCTAACTTGCAAAGATGCTAGGTTTGATTCACAAGCTGTGGTTATATGTTGGATGTTTTCAGTAGCTTTGAGTTCTTCATTGCACTATATATTCCAAAATTTAGCAGAATACAGTTTTTCTTTATTTCATGGCATTTTTCTCTTGAATGTATTCTATATCTGCATATTTTCGTCATTCTATGAATATTTTCCCACTATGTTGGAGAGATACTAATACAACTATTGTGGATTATAAACATTTTCTTTGCTTCTTAGAATCAGTATTTGTCTATGCTGTTTTTATTGATCTGTTACTCAGCAGTTATAGTGTTCTTCTTTGAAGAAGACTCAAGAAGGTCTTTATTTTCCCTCTGTTGATACCTCAACCTTACTGCAATGCTATCCGGAATTGTAAAATATTAATTGCAACCATAGCTAGGAGAAGGTTACGTGCTCCATGCAATCATAAGAGAAATCTTGCTTCCTGATGGAGTGAACAAAAAGGCTACACAGGCTTTTATGATGGAAGAAAACAACCTGGGTTTACATGCAGTTATGAAATTCCTAAGCCCTACATATATATCTATTTCATTTTTTTATTTCACCAGTCTATTTCCCAACTGAATTTTGGTTTTCACCCATTTACATTGTAACCATGATAGATCCCCTTATCTATATGTAAATACACCCATATGTAATCCATATTTTTTAAGTTATTTTTTGTGACATTACTCTTGTGTTTATTCAAACTCAACATTTTGTACAGCTGTAGAAATGCTCCACTGTATTTAAAAATTGAATGGATTACCACATTACTAAAGAAACGTTCTTGATTTAAAATGGGGACTGGAGTTATCAACCTGTTTAAGATTTGTCAGTCTTGGACAAGACCCTAAAGCAAGTAAATGTTTCACAATTATACCAACATTTAGTGGGGAAAAAAATTCTTTGAGAAATAACAATCTACTTTTCAATCATGTTACAGCACAGAGTCTGCTATAGTTACAGTTTATCATGATTATTAATGCAGTCTGGTTTTGGTTGCTCAAGCATATTAATTTTGCTTGATCTGAATGCTGTCTTTGACACTGATGATTATAACATTCTGCTTGATCATTTATGAAATTATGTAGCATAAACTGACACTGCTTTAAATAGGTGTCAATCTTATTTACCAAACATGTGTCCATCTGTGTCATACATATTACCTTTTTTCTGTACTACCTTGGCACATTGTCGGGTCCTTCAGTTTTTACACAAATTCATTTTTACTTAGTACATAGTACAGTGTTTCTTTTAGGTAACTCCATTCATCATTTAGGTATTTCTTCCTTCATGTAAGGTAATCAAGGACATGGGATATTGGCTTCATACAGCTGTATAGAAAACCATCAAACACCAGGAGGAATGTATTTGTTCTTTGAACATGTATACACACACAGAGAAACATGCATGCATGTTCTGGGGCAGTGGTAAAAATGTTTTGCTTTTTTAGATTAAGTTAATCAGGAGAATATTATGACTTTGGAATATGTCACATCAACAGAAGACTTTATGAGGGAAAATTATGAGAGTTTTCACAATTTAAACCTATTCTTATGTAATTCATCTGGATATTTCTCATCACAAATACAATCATTATTGATAATTAAGATAAACTTAGTTGCTGTAGGAATGCACATGGGACAGTACACAGCAATCATTGTTTCACTTACAATATCACAGTGTTTATTTATTTATAGAAAACTCTGGATGCATCCCTTTAATTTGGTTTATGTCAAGTATCTACATTGATTTCAATTCAAGATGTGTGTTTACTTTAGTAGCAATATTAGCAGTTGATGCCTGGCATATATCCTCGAGGTAACACATGATCTCTCTCGCTGTTCCTCTTGAACAACAAAATGTTTAGGACACTCCAGACATTTATTTTCACATGATTGTTTTTTTCCTCTGTGAAACTGATATATGTTAATGGGGAAAAAATGCTTTTGTACTCAAGACGTGAGCTGTCACCTAGGAAATGCATTTGCCTGGTTCCAGTTTAAGTCTTCTTCATGTTTCCAAATTGCGGTGGAACACTCAAACAGAACACTACACTGAGATGAAATGTGTACAATAACCAAGATAACTCCAAGTTGCTTTGTCACCATGGTAACCATGCCTTGGGTCTACCCTAAAAGCTATGCCTGGCATGATGTTGTCAGCTATAGACATTTGGGAATTTTTTAATGATACTGCTTAGACCACCAAAGGCCCTAATGTAGACACAGCAATTCTGAACAAAAAAATATCCTTTTCTCATATAGCTTATTTTGTGTGGGAAGCTGGTATATACTACATCCAAATAAACATATTTTTATTAGTAAAAGCTGCATCTACATTTAGAGCTTTTCTTGAGATAGGTGTGTTAGCAATCCCTCTCTAATTTAGACTAGCCCTTAGCAGTATAAAGCAATTAAAGATAATCCTGAGCATACCTTGAAAGGATAATGTTTTCTGCACTCTTTTGTTCATGACTTTCAGGTGTGTGCTTTTCTCTACCACCCCTGCAGATTGTGTAATATAGATTGCATACTGATAATGCAGGCTGTTATCTGTAGGTGTTCCTAAATAATGAATAGTCCACTGTAACAGCTTTCCTTACAAATAACTAGCAAAAGCCAGCTTCAGTCTGTTTTTTGAACAAAATAACTCAGAACATTTCTAAAATAGAAGCCTACCTCGAGGCTTTTAAATCCATCCTTGGGCACCTAAGGGTGCCTTTCAAGTCCCATTCATTTCAACTTCTAAATTATATGAAGTCCAAAACTGGCCATCTTTCTTGAGGCTAGACTATGCCTGGACAAGCACAAATGCTTGTCCTGAAGCTATGAGGACCCTTACCCAACATTTCAGTCCTTATGGAACCAAATCTAGGCACAACATTCTCTAAATACCCCTATCTTACATATCCATATGAGAGGCAGCAAAGGGCTAAATTATAGCACATAAGGAAACACATTTTACCCTCTAGAGAATGTGTCTCCATCACATTGTAATAATATTTATGTCTGATCACATCTTCCTCTGGGAATTACTATGAGAAACATTTGCACATACTGGGTTGGTGAGGGTTCTGGGTTTCTTCTCAGCTTTAGTGTGCTTTAGCTACTTTTTCAGCAGAAACTCCCTTTCCATTACAGGCACCTCTATGTACACAGTAAGAGAAATCTCAAAACAGGGGGAATGCACTGTGTTTAATACGACATTTTTACCCTATCTGTAATCCAGTGCCCTTTTCTTTGTTCCATCAGTGTGGCTCATGGGGTTTCTCTCAGCAAATACTAATTGCTGGAAAAGCTGTACTCATTGTTCTGCTCTGTCCTTTATTTTAAACTGTTGTAACTTTTTGTAGTCCTTGGTGTTAAATTGAGCCACATCTAACAGAAGATTTTCCTTACGAAAGTCATGCTTGCACTGACTCAGATAGTGTGAAGAATTCTGCAAAAGTGAGAGGAGTAGACTCTAAACGATAGTTCGCACAACTGACAATTAAAGAACAGCATTACTGCAAGCTCTAATTTGCCAGCAGAGATAGAGCCACTAAGTACACCAATGGTTATGGCATCACTTCTCACTTGTCTGTCTTTCTATAACCAATGATTCTAGGAAGATATCCATAGGAACGTAAAGAAGGACATAACATCCTTTTTTTTTGCCACAGTCTTCCTCTGCCTACCAAAGGAATTATTTCAATGTATCATTAGTCATCTTGGAATTAATCTAAAAGTTCTTCCTGGGTGATCTTAAGGGTCTTCAGCATAGTTAATTTATTGGTCCTTTTCTCTGCTATTCTCAGCTGATTCATTTAAAAACACAAGCCATACGAACCATCCTTCCCACCACCCTTGTTTTTAAAAGAAAGCATTGCAAATTATGCTCTTTTTTTCCCCCGAAAGAAACAGATTTAACACAAGCACAGGTGGCTTGGTTAGAGTCAACTTACAGTACATGTACTAAAAGGAAAAGAAATGAAAGCATGGAAAGAAATATACATTAAAAAGCCACAAACTCATAAAATAACAACAAAGTTAAATATCAGAGAAAGAAATAAAAAGTCAGTATTTTCATTATATATCCTTATTTTTAGATGTTTTATTCCATGTTAAATACTCTGTGAATACTAAAACCCAGCATATGAAGTATGATATTTCAGTCCAGAAAATAATTTTCTCTCACATATATATTGGGAAAAGTTAATTTGTGCCATTTTGTTAATATTATATGGTTGAATGAAAGGCATTGTTAAAAGTTGGAATCATTTCAGTCTATCATTTCAAGGAGATGTTAGATAAATGTTGGCATAAAAAGTATCTCTAAGAAGAAAACCACACCTGTAAGATTCAGGCTTTCTTAATAGTTTTGGTTTATACATGTTTCAAATGCTGGTATCACTTTTTACACTTGGTATTATTGGTGTTGCATGTTAGTTTTAGACTACTCTTAACTGCGCTTTATAAACAAGGTTGTCCTCACAGTTAAATGAAGTATGTGTATGCATGTATGTATGTATGTATGTATATGTGTGTGTGCCCGTGTGTGTATACATATACTGTATATGTAATTTTAAAATGATACTTGACACTATATTCTCACTTTAATTCCTTTTTCATTGCCAATAATCTTGTACTCGACTGTTGTATGGCTGAACGGAACCCAAGATATTAGAAAATGTACTGGTATGTTATGAACAGAGCCATCATGTCTCACACAATGAGCACAAGACTCAAGACACAGGGCATTTGGTTTGCACCTTCTCACAGCAACAGTTCCGTGCCATATGTTTTACAGAGCAAAACCAGATCATGTCATACTTTCTGATCCCACATGCCAATCACAACTGCATGCCTTAGCTGTGATCTGTCAAACAGTTATGCCTGTCACATGAGGGGCAGAAGAAGAAGAAATACCTTGCTACTATGTTTCAGTTAGAGGAAAGAGTGAAGGACGTTAATGTAGCAGATTAGCTTCAAAGGAACTCCACCACAAAGTAACATTACCCATCTGCAAGCTACTATTATTACACTGGTTCACCACTTGAATCTGTTGAAGACAAAGAAATTTTAGTGGCTGCTGATAGAGATTGTATTTCCATCCAAACTCTTAAAAAAACCCCTACTAAACAAAATGCTCACGCAGTACACCACAGGACTTTGCATGGAGGTTCAAATTTTTGTTGTTGGAATGTCACAGAAGTTTAAATCTACTGATGCTTTGGCTGAAGCAGAAATATAAACAAGGCATGCCAGGTACCCAACAAAGCTGATCAATCACTCCCCTTCTCAGCTGGACAGGGGAGAGAAAATATAATGAAAAGCTCGTGGGTCGAGATAAGGACAGGGAGAGATCACTCACCAATTACTATCATGGGCAAAACAGACTTGACTTGGGGAAAATTAATTTAATTTATTACCAATCCAAACAGAGTAATGAGAAATAAAATAAAATCTTAAAACGCCTTCCCCCCACCACTGCCTTCTTCCTGGGCACAGCTTCACTCCCAATTTTCTCTCTATCCTCCCCCTCAGCGGCACAGGGGGACGGGGAATGGGTGTTGGGGTCAGTTCATCACACCTTGTCTCTGCTGCTCCTTCCTCCTCAGGGGGAGGACTTACTCATCCCCTGCTCCAGGCTGGGGTCCCTCCCATGGCAGACAGTCCTCCACAAACTTCTCCAACGTGGGTCCTTCCCAAGGGCTACAGTCCTTCATAAACAGCTCCAGCATCGGTTCCTTCCCTGGGCTGCAGTCCTTCAGGCACAGACTGCTCCAGCATGGGTCCCCCACGGGGTCACAACTCCTGCCAGAAAACCTGCTCCAGCATGGGCTCCTCTCTCCAGGTCCTGCCAGGAGCCTGCTCCAGCGCGGGCTTCCCACGGGGTCACAGCCTCCTTCGGGCACCCACCTGCTCTGGCGTGGTGTCCTCCCCGGGCTGCAGGTGGGGATCTGCTCCCCTGTGGACCTCCCTGGGCTGCAGGGGGACAGCCTGCCTCACCATGGTCTTCATCAGCAGGGGTTGCAGGGGAATCTCTGCTTCGGCTCCTGGAGCACCTCCTACCTCTCCTTCTTCACTGACCTGGGGGTCTGCAAGGTTGTTTCTCTCACATATTCTCACTCCTTTCTCCGGCTGCAGTTTCTGTTCCACAGCAACTTTTTTCCCCTTCTTAAATCTGTTCTCCCAGAGGTGCTAACACCAACACTGACTGGCTTGGCCTTGGCCAGCAGCCGGTCCATCTTGGAGCTGGCTAGCATTGGCTTTCTCGGACATAGGGGCAGCTTCTAGCAGCTTCTCACAGAAGCTGCCCCAGTAGCCCCTTCACTACCAAAACCTTGCCATGCAAACCGAAGAGAGCAAGGAGTTCAGCTTTCCACAGAATATTGAGAGTGCAGCTTGCTGTGCAGGCTAGTACATAATTGCTAGTATAACTACACGTTCATTGCTCCCATTCCTTGGAGCATGGCACTTAAATATTTCTGCTCAGTATGGCAACTAGAATTCACAGAGAAGCAGAATTCACATAGGGAATTTCCTCTGCCCACCAAAAGAAGCTATATACATAATCCTGAGATGTCTGACTATCTTCCTGGTGTTATGCTTCAACAGTAAATATCTCCTGATTTTGCCTTCCCTCTCCAACTGTATATGTAAATAGCACCATTTCCTTTATGACGAATGACGCTTCCCTGACTCCAAAGTTTTAATTTGAAAGGTTTGGAATATTCTTAACCTATTTGTTGATCAAAATAATCTACTGTTTGCTGTTATGTGAAACTATCAGTCAGTTCATATTTATTGTTCTGTTCCTTAATGTGTATACACATAGAAAAAAAAAAAAGGAAAGGGAGAATGTAGACATAGCTTTAAAAAACATGTCTTTAAAGGACATCTGGAACACATTTCTCAATGAATGGCAAACTGCTGCCATACATGCCTTGATATAAGACAGTACGGTGAGTCACAAATTCTTTGCTGAATGAGTAGTGCTGTACTCCTGACCATTCAGAAGGATTAGGTGAATTCTAAAGAATTCAAAATCCTATTAATATGAGGATTTAACACTTTGGTCAAAATAATGTAGAGGCATTATGATGTTTCCCAGTAAATGTCTAGAATATAGATAGACACTTTAAAGCATGAGAACCGGAATGCAAAGTGAGAATCACAGCTCTAGTTCCAGTATCTCTGCATTGTTATGAAATACAAATGGTCCTTTAGATGAAAATGTAGAACTTACTTACAAGTCACCAGAATGCCTAAGAAAAACATACAAGTTTTGTGGTTTTCTTGCCTGCACTTAAGAACTTAAAAAAAATCTGTAGTGCTTTTGTGAATTCCGCTGGTAGCACTTCTGATAATTCTACTTACATACTTGTAATTATTGACCTGTCCCTTAGGTATTGGTATTTTCTGAACATAACCACCATATTAGTCCTGTAAATAAACACCTGGTTAGTTTATAAATTCTCTATTGCCACTTATTAGGTGTTTGTACAGTGCCTATCAGCATAAGCCCTTATTAGGTGCTATTATAATTTGTGTAATATATTAATAGTAATTTCATGAATGAGTATTTCCTATAAAAGGAAATAAAATTGATCATGTGTGACATCTTCCACAGCATAATTGTTTACAAGTAAAGAAATGTGAAATTTTCTTGCAAGTCTTAACTACAACATCATGTCCACATATCTGGAGTGACAGACACCAGACCTTCACAAAGAACTCTTCTGTCTCCTTCAGATAAGGAAAAACACAGCATAAATCAATCTCCTTCATAGTATCACTTAAAGGTAATTATAATTTTAGTGGCATCAACAAAATTTGAGACTGAAACACCCGCATGAATTCAGTTTGTGTTGTATTAGCCATTTAGGAGACAAGTATGAGATAGGTCACAATTAAGGTTTTGACTAGTTTATTTCCTCTAATCTGCTTCCCCTCTGATTTTAGGATATAAATTGATTAATATGACTAGCTATAAAAAGTTAACTCCCAATTATTTTTTTTTAAAAAAAACCATTGACATCCTACCTAAGATTAGTTTCAAGGATCTGGGGGATCCACAGCCAAACCTTGATATCATAATTTAGGAAGCCTTCTGAAACAGGGAAGGAAATAGATAATCTATATCTTCTTTCAACAAGACACAGGTGCCTAGAAATTCAGGGCAAAAATCTAAAATTTCCAATTAATTTCTACTACACAATTGCTTATACCATTAGAAATGTAGATAACTGACTTCACATGTTTAATAAAAGGCTTAATTTTGATGTAGAAGCATAAGTAACACTTCTGGAGGCCTTGAAGGAAATAGCCGTTGATCGTAATTTGAGCTGTTAACAGTCTGCCTAATCAAAGTCTCTATTATGTAATCATAGAAGATGAACATAGTATAATCATGTATGTTGACAGATTATTGTCAGCTCTTCAAAACAGGTGGGGAATAGGGACATTAATTTTCTTCCACCCGTAAAGACTCTATTACCTATGTTATCCACAGATGTAGTGAAAGATTCCTAGCATCATAGAAAGTGTGGTGGGAATATATGTCAAAATGTTATAGTAGGTTTCCTCCCTGATGGCATTCTTGATTGAGAAACTTCAATGATCCAGACTCAATGATGGAGAACTCTCTGAGAAACTGCTTAACAGTAATTCTCATTGAAGATAACAGGTTTTTTACCGTTATTAGTTTCAAAAGGAATGGGATCAAGCTAAGATAATCCCAAGACTGGTTTCTACTCTACTCCAGAAAAATGGGGAAGATTCTTAAGCAGAAAAAATATTACTTACCTTTTCATATATCGATCGATGTCTTACGTGCAACAATCAAAGTGAATTGAATCAAAGATAGAGTCTACAGTTTAAAAAAAATTGCCTGTTTAAGAATCTAGGATAACATTTTAATAATGCAAGTGTTGTTCTTAATAAAAACATTGGCTTTACTGTTTAAAAATTAAGCATTTTGCAAATCGAGGCATTCTTTTTACAAGGAAAATTTGACACTTTTTAGTGCTGTCTTTTTTTCCCCCAACTTATCCTTCCGTAAATTTCCTTAGATTTTATAAGCATTTCCTGCCTCAAAACAGTCGGGAAAAACTGGGCCTTGCAGTTAACTGAGACCATTTCAGACTGGAAATTTCCAGAAAGGTACAATTTCCATTTGAAGGTGCCTAAAATTAACCCCTTTCAAACTACAGCAGTGGCTTTTAATTAAGCTAGCATTAGTACTCATGTCAAGAGGAAAAACCACTGTAAAGCTCTCTCTCTTGACCTTTGAAATAATAGCTGACCTCAGCATAAGCAGACACTTTAAACAAGACTGGAATTAGGGGATACCGATTGTGCTAAAAACAAGGAGATTGTATCTGACTTAAGGTTATTTGCCATAAAATTTGCTTTGTTACTTGTCAATCCATCTAAACAAAGATGTGTGACTAAGCTGAGTCTTTATCAGACTACCTCTCTTTCCCAGGTTCCAAACCACTGAGTTTGTCAGTTAGTGATTTGCAGTGGGACTGGAAACAGCCAAGGGGCCTGTAGTGTCAATCTCCTTTATTGTCTAAAATGTATAACAAGGAAGTTTGAAAACAGTTGAACATGTCTTGGGTTTACCTATTAGCTTTCACACTCACATGCAGAATTTACTTTCATGATATGACTGTTTCTATTTTCTCATGCTTTTCAGTAGTCGCCAGTAAAAAATGCTCAGTTTAACTCCTGCTATGAAATTTTGCATACCAACAGCCCAGCCAGCTGCTGCTTTCATGAAAGCTAGTGGCTTGACTAAAACTGTCATGACTTTCTAGAAAGAAAGGATTTAATGTTTGCAAATTACTGTAGATTTTTTTTTCTCCATTCTTACACTTTGTGTTTAAAAATAATTACTGTAGGCACTGGATTATCTGTTTTATTTTATCACAAACTTATATTGTGGTTTGTAGTCTATTTTTCTAGATCTCATATTCAGATGTGGTTTCCTCCTCATAAGATTTACAATCCGTGACAAACACAGCATTTTCAATTCTTCATGTGGAATCTCCAAAACATTTTCACAAATATGTTAAGGATACCACATGTATCTTTGGATCCACATCTGCTTCCTTACTTATTCTAAAAGACAAATTATACACTTGCCATTGCTTTATCATGCTGATGGCAACCACAGTTGAAAGACAACAGTGAAGGACACCAATGTAGGTTTAATTCCCACTACACCACTCACTTTGCAGCATTTCTCCTTTCTCCTTCCTGTGTGATGTAGTATCTTATATGTTTAGAATGCAATTTTTTAAAAAAGGCATCTGTTTCCTATCATATTCTATAACAAGCCAGGTGATCTTTAATCTTGTTGCATCTCTAGATTCCACTATAAATAGATAATAACAAGTCATATTACAAAGATATATCATATGTGTCTATGACATCAGCTATGTAAATGGAAGAATAAAAGACTATTTTAAATGTAAAAACAAATTCTGTGTGTGAGGAAAACAATATGCAAAAGCAAATAATGTATAGTACTACCCTTTGATCTCCAGGCTGGTCTTATTAATTCCCCTGGAACCAAAAAACTCAAGAGATGCCAGGTGACAGAAAACATTTTATAAAAGAAGCCTGACTGGACTTGTGCAGTAGAAAATGAGCTCAATGACAAGTTATGGGCTAAAAACTCATGTAAAAGGGTATTATATCTAAAAAGCAAAAAAAATGGATACGTATTTTTCTGCAAAAGCTCTTCCCAATACTCTTGTGTATCTCTAAAATCTAGTAGCAGCTTGAAAAACAGACTGAATAATAGAAAAAAATCAAAGATAAAATCTCATGTGTTCTGAAGACTTTCTGTACTAGCACACAAAAAGATAATAACTTTGACAAGCATTTATAACTTCTGTTAATATCTATGTATGCATGAATTGAAGAAGCAGTTGAAAGCATTCCCTGAGGCAATAAGTCAATGGAGAACTGACAGGCAGTAACAGCTGGATTCAATCACCCCCTATAAGGGACATTCCTCATATTCAAAAAACTTTGGGAAAGAGAGTTCACTCCTTGAAAATTAAGTAATTCAGGACTGCTGAAAGGGTCATCCAAAACAAAAACCAAGACTCCAAATATGAATCACTGTATCATAAATAGAGAAACTTGAAACGAAAGAAAGAAACTTCATACCAAAGAAGAACCGTTATCACAAGAATACAATGGACTGAATGAATCTGTAGAAATCACTATCATTTTGCAAGAAGATGCTACCATGACTTCTAGCTTTCAGTGTGTGACATAAAATCTTTTATTAGCAACAGTGAAGACTAATGCTGCTACTGAAAATTATTTTTAATGAGTCTTGAAATGTTAGTTTAGGTCAGTTTCTCATGCTATTCACTAATTACAGTAAAACAGACTGAAATTTAATTTGAATTTAGGTTTCATTAATGTTTCCTGTTGACATCATTAAGCTGATGAGTTATAGGGTACAATGAGGCTTTAAAAATAATGCTACTATTTTGGCATATTTCCATAACTGCATTAAAACCTACTGTTACTTAGTTCATTTCTCAGGTTATTGAACTTGTAAATTGATAGAAAAAATTCTTTGAGACAAACCAAACACAAAATCTTATACAGTTGTCTGGCAATAAAGCATTTTTGTTGCTTATGATAATTAAAAAAAATCAATATATTAACTATAATTAACTATAAATATAATCATCTCATTTCACTTTCCTCTGACTGGGGTTTAAATTCAGATGGTTGTTTTATTTCCTTTTTAAAGTGCATATCAAATTAAAGTGTCAAAAAAAAAAAAAAAAAAAAAAGGAAAATGGATCCTATTAAAAAAAAAACCAAAACCCAAACCCCAAAACTTCTATATCAGAATATCCTGTATTCTTACCAACAGGCAAGGAATAAACTAGTGAGACCAAATGGTAGATTTCAATGAGGTATTTCAATCCAAAAAATGTTTAGCAGAAGTAACAAATCTGATCCTACTGAAGACAGCAATTAAGAGCATTTAGAAAAATCAATTAAGAATATTAAAGGAAATACGGTGGATTTCAATGATCCAATAGCTATAAGATTAAAAAAAAAAAGAGAAGCTTTTTTCCTCTTTTTTCCCCTGCCTCAGTATATCAGACACAAAAAGTCTGCAAAAGAGTTCAAGATACTGATGGATTAAAAGACATTAAAAGGGCAGTTAAGCCAGTTAGGGGAGATAAACTCCTTGCCATGGACCTAATGGATTTTTTTTCCCCTCTCCATTTTTCTTTTTTCTTTTTTTTTTTTTGTCTTAATTTATCTCAACAGCTGATAATGTGGGAAAAAAAAACCTTTGAGGGCTCATTTCAGTTGCCAAAATGCAGGTATCTGGTGCCTGAGGATGCTTAGAACAGTCGCAGAGGCCTGGAAGGTAGGAAGCAGGACTGCATGGGGGTTCTTCCCTTCCACAGAGGCAGCTGGAGACCAGGGCAGCTGGGCAGGCGTGGGGGCATGGGACAGAAGTTTCTGTTTAGGCAACTGACTCAATGCCACCATATTCCCGTTCCTCTGTGATGATAAAGTTACTATGACAGGGTTTAGTGCAAAACTTCAGATGGACCTACGATTTACTGATATCTGTCAAGAACCCCAGCTCCATTTTGCCACTGTTTTACTCTTGAGAATTTTTCACAAAAACAATTTTAGGAAATCTTGCTTTGGACACAAGGAGATAAATGCTTCGTCATCAAAACTGGAATATTTTTCTACCGTATTGAAAGATCAGGTGAACCAGACAGTCTGAAACAAAGTAACTTGGAAATGGGGAATTAGTTATAGACCATATTTGTACAAAATTAAACATCTTATTTCTTTTCTGTTAAGCAACGCAAAATGTGATTAAAAGCTAGAGCACAAAGAAAAGACCGGAGAAAGGATTCCAATGTTGGAGACCACCTTGACTGAAACGTCTTTTCCATTTTGCATATTTTATAATAAAATTACATTTGTCATCTGACTTTTTGTTCAAATGGAATCCAGCATTAAGTGGAAGCCTATTTCCTTCATCCTTGCTCACTCATTTGCTACAATTCTTTCTGAATAGCAAGGTCTGTAAATGAACTGTGTAGATATATACTTATTTAAACTAGGAGACTTAAAACCAGTTATGCTGAGGAAAAAAAAATACACGTACTAAAATATATTTTTTAAAATTAAGCATCTCTGGCAAGTTTTGTCTCAGAACTCCTAAAATAAAACAGCTAATGGATAAAAAGGTAGACATGTCTGCTTGTGAAACTAAAATAAACTCTGAAAAGTCCTAATACCATGAAATAGATACAATGGCTAAATTACTTTAAAAATACCCAAACACCTGAAAAGTGTCTATAACTTAATCACATTCTGTTAAAATATAGAGCTGGTTGCAGAGGAAATGAAAAAGCACAAATACTGGTGTTCTGGTTTCAGCTGGGATAGAGTTGTCTTCCTAGTAGCTGGTACAGTGCTGTGTTTTGAGTTCGGTATGAGAAGAATGTTGATAACACACTGATGTTTTCAGTTGTTGCTCAGTAGTGTTTAGTCTAAAATCAAGGACTTTTCAGCT
>JAVJGG010000005.1:19160987-19174592 GCA_035590195.1 Aviceda cuculoides | reverse complement strand
CTGCTCCGGCGCCTGGAGCATCTCCTCCCCCTCCTTCTGCACTGACCTGGGGGTCTGCAGGGCTGTTTCTCTCACACGTTCTCACTCCTCTCTCTGGCTGCAGTTTTCTCTTCTGCAGGTTTTTTTTTTCCCCTTCTTAAAACTGTTATCACAGAGGCGTTACCACTATCACTGATGAGCTCGTACTTGGCCAGCGGTGGGTCCGACTTAGAGCCGGCTGGTATTGGCTCTGTCGGACATGGGGGAAACTTCCAGCAGCTTCTCACAGATGCCACTCCTGTAGCCCCCCCACTACCAAAACCTGGCCATGCAAACCCAATACGCAAGTATATTTGTACACTATGTAAAACATTGTTTACCCTTTTTCCAGTGAGCTGATCTAAATGCAAACAAGCTTCTAGCAGAATTGTTTTAACACAGTCACAATTGTAAGCCCCAGAGGGGCAACCTAGAGACATGGAAGTGTGAAGGCCAGTTAGATTTGCTTCATGACCACCCATAGTTCCTTCTACTGAGTTGCATTACTTGTTTGGAATTTGCTCATTTTCTGATTATATAAATTGAACCAGACTATTATTCCTCCCTTCATGAACTGGCATAAACATTATAGAAAATATGTGTCCTACAGTGTGTGAGTCAGTCTGTGTTCTTGAAGGATAAGTTTTGAGTTTTACTGTAACAATCTCTATTAACATCTTGTTTCCTCATATTTGTTTAAAAGGGGGCAGGGAAGTGGGAAAAAATTTGGAAAGAATACTTAGAGCTAAAAGACAGCAGACATTGTAGAAACAACACTGGCCAGTTAATAAATCATATGCAAGACTAGATATTTTGCGGTTAATTTTCCTTCTTCCCCAGCTTCACAAACCTTCAAAAAATGCAGGTCCAAAATGCACTTAAAAGTAATCAAGTTTCAGGCAAAAATTTTGAGTACTGAGGATTCCTTACAAAAGAATAATGTTACTATCATGACAGAATATTCCGCTTCTGTTGCCCAGCTATTATTATAGTAGCATCATTTCTATATATTTAATGAATGTCCACTTAATATTTGAAATCTGTAATTTTTACAGAGCCTTTAAGATTTGCCTTATATATCTGCATGCAGATGACTGACTCTAACATAACACGCCTAATCTAAACACTGTCTCAAGAAACTCTGTTCAACGACAGCCTAATTCTGCTGTGTGTTTCATTCTTTACACTCAAGGTCCCAAGGCTTCTCAAAATGTGCTTGTTATTCTAACAATGTTGATGTATTTTACTAAATAACTTTAACATAAAATACATCAAAGACCTGAAAGCACACCCTGCAATTCTGGGCAGCCTTGTCTAAGGTCCTTAATCACTAAGAATACACCTCTGAACTTAGACAGTAGGATGATGTGTGTCATGTGCTAAAACTATCTTACTCCATTACTGTAAATGTTATCCAGATGGCCAGCTCAGACATAGATATCTAGACCTGATCATAGGATCTTATGATAATTCAGAAGGTCTTCAAGAAGTCTCCAGCTCAACTCCAGCTCAAAAGTGGATCAGCATCTTTGCCTGGAGCTTTTACCAGTTGGGTCTTGAAAGCATTCAAGGGTGGGGACTGCACAATCTCCCTTGTCAGCCTGTTCCAATGCTAGCCTCATTATATTAAGAAAACAAGAACAGTGTCCTCTCAGTACTTAAAATGAATAAGTCTGGATGCAAATGTTCTAGAAGGGATCCTGAGTGTATAGCAGCATCCATCTGCCCCCCAGCTATGGTACCTGGGTGGGATTTTTAAATTATGTTGTCAACACACCTTGGCTACTCTAGGGAAAATCCTGTTCCCTTGGGAAGTTGTGTCCAACTTTAAGGCAGTTAACTGTCTTCATAAATGTGTAAGGAGAGTAAGTAATTAACAACATGGCTCTGAATTCCACTTACGGGGCAATTCCATAATTAATAATCCAAAAGCACTTTCCTTGTCACCAAGGTTATGTCTGCATTTTGTTATTAAACAGTGGCCATGAAACACAGAACAAGTAAAATTTCAAACCTCTAGGGGGTTTTTTTGGGGGGTGGTGCTGATGTGGAGTTTTGGGTGGTGGTTTTTTCCTGCCCTGGGACAGGCATATTTGTTGGGGTATGGTGCTATTCTGAATATGTCTGGATAATTTCTGTTCAGAGGCTGTTTATGCCTAGCAAGCTCACCTCCATGAAAAAACAGCTGTATATACAACCTCCTTTATGTGTCGGCTTTTACTCTTTTGAAAACTATCCAAACATGTACAGTGAAACTATGAAAAAGGCAAAGAGTGGCAGGAATACTTCCAGCTGGTGGTAAATATATAATTTTTTCCACTGAAAGACTACCTAAAAAATAAGCATCTGCAAAGACTGATTTTTGTTTTTTTTTCTTCCTACCTACTGTATCTCTGAGATATGGATTTGGCAGTTATCACATAGAACACAAATAATAATATTGATACTTTCCCCATGTTTGAAGTCTATTATGGATGTGGCTTCAGGTTTTTATATTTACATACAACCCCTAATTTAGGTTCATACTGTGCATTTTAGTTTATGAAACAGTCAGAGAAAAACATAAATATTCCAGAATCCATAATTACAGCCTGGACCATTTAAATCATTTGAGTCCATGGCTGGCGACATTTTGTTTCATCCAGAAGGTATGTAGCACAAAAAGACTTAACCTACAGGAAACTAAAAGTAGAGGAAAGTAAGATGTTCTCAGTAACGCACCACATACTGTAGCAGCTGGTGTTTGCGATAGGTTAAAATCTACTCTTAAATACTAAACTACTCTACTAAATACCAGTGAGTCAATGAGTCAATGAACGAAGTGACAACAGCATTCTGATTTCTGTAATAATGTTATAAATACTGGGAGACTGTGTTAAAAAGACACATCTCAATTTTGTATTTATACCTAGTCTCCTTTCAAACAGAAAGAAACAAACCCACTACATTTATTAATCAAAAATATCTTGTTTCTAAGAAGACAGCAAATTTTGAAAGAGGGTGCCCCATATGCAAACTAAAAAAAAAAACCCCAAATTAAATGCCAAAACCAATACAGAATGACACATCCAGTTACTTCTAGATGGAAATACCCTTTTAAATCTTAAACAAGGCCTTAACTAATTAGCCTCATTAACACAATCCTAATGCCTTTTGGCTTCTGAAGGCCAAGAACAATGTTTGTACTTGGAACCAAATGCATTTTAATTATAAAGAATATTACATCAAGCGCCCTCTAGAAATGAAGCCTGTTTGATTAGAGTTAGCAAGCCCCAAGAGCACTTTGTGAAAAATCTGCTTGCAAATCCTAACCCTTTTTTTGTGCAAATAGTTTTCAAGCAATTTAGCATGGGCTAAAAATCCTAAGAGGTTCTTGTTGTTCTTTCAAAAGCCTTTAAAAGCAACTACACTTGATGACTCAGGATGTCAGCCTTTCCAAAGTTCAGCGTGAAACATTTCAGGAAGACAGACTAATCATCTTTATTAACCTCTGTTCTGAAGCCACCAAGGCCGGATACCTTTGTTGACTTAAAAGTAAGACTAGGTATATTAACCTATTTTATAGACAAAGAATAATTGCTGTTTTGTGCCGAATCCTCTTGGAATGCAGCAGAAATTGACTTTAAGTGGAAATATATCAATATTTCGTGAATGGTGTGTCCTAGTAAGTCTATGCCAGGATAAAGAAAAAGTGTCAGTAGTTCTTGCCTATATACACATACATTTAACTAAATTGTTTAAATGGTGAAAAGCAATAAAAAACCTTAATGGAGTGTGGGCTACTTGGTCGATGTGGTTTTCCAATATGAATTTAAATCTTCCCTGTGTTCTAAACTTTAAAAAATATCATTACGTGACTTTGATTGAAACCATGGATTATGCACAATTTTATAGTAATCAGTAAAGGTATTCGAATTGGCAATGTGATGGCAACAGAAACTGGGTGTAAACAAAAAGGAAGCTGATTATAGACAGGAAAAAAAATGTGGATACTGAAAGGCATTTGGGAACAGTCCTCGGTTGTAACAAGAAAAGAAAAACAACTTCCCTATCAAAAACATATTTTCTTAATATAATGGAGTTGTAAAAACAAAGCCAAAATAAATCAAGAGCTTTCCCTCAGGAAAAAAAAAAAAAACAAAAACAAAACACCACAAAAACAAAACAACAAACTCAAATGAATAGTTTGGTACAAAAGATACAAAATATAAAATAGGGTTGGATATTACTATTGCAGTATTGAAATCAGTTTATGTACTAAACAGGAATGTTATATTCATTTGTAGACATACTATCACAGAAGAGATGATAGGCACAAGAAAAAGTTGACTGAAACAATTTCATTTAAGAAATTATTTTAACATGATAATGATGTTTAAATCTGTGAAGATGTGCCTCTTTTTTACTTACCAGTTCTCTGAACAGTAGCAAGTGAGCGCGCAACGAAAATGAAAAGCAAAATATTTAATACTGGTCAAAGGACTGTATTTCATAGAAAGCATAGGTAGCTTGCTATTACTGTAAATTATCACTCAGTTAAAAATTTATCAGGATTCAGGGGGAGTAAACAATGAAATGCATGCCCCTTGAAGGGCATGATAAAGCTACTTTCGGCTTCAGCAATTCTAGAGTTTTACCTAACGTTAGTAACTAGAACAGGTTACCAACAATCTTCCAAAGACATTTCAAAACTGTTGTAATACTCATTTTTATTCAAGTTAGCTTCTAACCAATGGTGTTACGCTGTGAGTAAAAGGGTACACACTATACATGGGGACTCAACAACTTATTTTTTCTGTAATTAACATCTTAAAAATCTAATTAAAACATAACAAATACTCACCTTTTGTCCACTTAAAGAAACACTAGCACTCTGATTATAAAATAATATCGAAAAGCCTCATAAATACCCTTTACATTGTTAGACAGAAAACTTAGTAATATCTACCTCTTCCTTTGATGCTGTTTTCACCCTCACAATGTACCTCTAATGTTGATGGAGACACTCTCCAGCAGAGAAGTAAGGGGTAGCACAGTGAGCCCTCAGTATCCCAAGGCCTTCACTGGGAGGAGTATGATGTTCATGGAGAGAGTCCCCGGCTCCCCAGTACTGGGGTCTACTTTGTGTTATTTTTATGTTTGTTTGTGCCGTCCTGCTGCCTTCTGGCTGCTCCCAGCTGAGTGTGAGCGTGTCCCCACAGCCTGCCCAGGCTCAGCCCCCTCCAGGGGCTCTTCTTTGTTGGGCAGCGACCCCCTGGGTTTGCCGGACCCTTCCCAGGGAGGCACTGGCAGAGCTCAGGCTCAGGCAGGGGAGGCAACAGGCACTTGGCCTGAGGCAGGAGCTGGAACCAGCCCAGCCCAGCACCGGCCACGGTGAGTCCTGACCCTGAGCTTGAAGTCTGTTGTTGGCTTTTGATTAATACCAGCAAACCCCCTTGTCTTTACTCAGCTACTATGGGGTTAGAAAGAAACTCCTCCATCTTTTTCATCATATTTCTCCAGCGATGTACCTGGTTCAAGCCTTTGTACCTGAATCAAGCCACTGGTCCAACCCAGTGGCATATAACGTTTAGTCCACGTATAGGATTCCAATGACATTTAACATTAGTTCCAGGCACAGAGCACTTGATTCACCTCACCTTAAGCATTTGCCTGAGGACTGTAAGGCAGGAGCTCTTGCTGATGTGATTTTCTCTTTACTTTTTATTAAACATTTATACAATTCCTACCTGATGTAATTTCTCCTGATGTTAGCTTAAATAAACTTCAGACTGTAAGACTTACAAACTGCTGCACTGATAGCAAAACACTCAACAATCTTTGACACACAAATGAATGCTGTTAGACTTTCTGTAAAATGAAATAATCATAAATTATATATAAGAATATCTTAATGAGATTTACACGGCTCATACATGCAGCGCAGAAAAAAAAAAAAGAAGAAAGGTAGAAATTCAAAGTGCTAGGATGCACTTAAGTATTTTGGAGTATCAAAATAGTCTTCCTTTTCCCTTTGCTACTTATGCTACCAGGCTATCTGGTATACCATAAGCGACATATGACAATGTATCAAGAACAAGGAAAAAAAAAACCAACCAACCAACAACCAAAAGACCAAAAAGTGCCAAAGCAATCAACCCTTGTTTTTTCTAACTTCTCAGATCCTAGATCTTTAATCTCATTAGCATCTGAACTGTATAATTAAAAATAGAGACAGTACTTGGAAAGCTTACCTGTTTACCTAAACATCCCTCTACTGCCAATGGAGACAGATAGCTTACATCTGTACTGTTAAATGAAGTCAGCATTGAACTGCTGATCATCCATACTGCTTAACTGTTTGCATGCTCCCCGGCATATTTTGAACCATTCCAATTAGTGCTTTCCAAGACATTGCCTGGGCATGATTTAGGTGTTAACATATGCTAGAGATCATTTGCCATAGACAGTAGGGAGAATAATGCACCATCTGTCTTTCTCTGCCCTACAAGGTCCTCCAACATTATCCCAGTTGCCTTTGTATCCTCAAATACCCATTACATTATTTCACCTCCCACACTAGGGCTGGCCACACAAGCTATCAGTTTATTACTGTGGAAACATCCTCGTAATGAACTGTAACACATCTCTTCAATTTCCTGACTTTGAACTAAACCCCCTCCTTCATGCACACACACACATACACACACACAGAATTAGAATTATTCGTTTGGCCGTAGAGACACCATATGGGCCCTGAAGAAGCCTTGGGCCAAATACTGTACAGTGTGAATTTAGTGAGCCTGCGCCAGCTGGCCTCAGGGTCAGACAGTGGTCTCTGATTGATTTTATTTAGCGATATGACATAACGCCCCCAAGGGTGATTTGGCCAATCTAAGTTCTGATCCACCATCTGATGCTGTCTATCACTCTGTTTTCACAGTGGATATGTTGTGACTGTATACAGATATACGTAACTAAACATACACACCCAGCCACACACACAGAGAAACATTTAGGTATATATAATATACATAGTCAAGGAATCAGAGCTCACTGTAATGGGAGTGTTTAGAAGACTGATAAATCAAGCCAGTTTAAAACTTAAAAAAAAATAAAAATTCTTGCTAGACTGACATTCATTCACAATACATTTTGTGCTTATAGATAGTTTTTACCCACTAGTAAGTTTCACCACCACATGTTAGGTCTTACACATCATTACCAGTGCCTATTCAAAGCAGTCAGTCCTTAACTATTGTATGATGCATTGGCTGTGAGTATGCAATACCATGGAGCTGTTGCTGTACAGTTAGCCTGATGGATGTAGTCTTTGATGATCTCTGCCACCACAATTGAAAATTTGTCAGTATGGAGCACTAGTACAGAAAGAGACATCTTTATTCTACCCTCTCTAATTTTGATATCTAATCCTTTTATAAAATGACTGATCTTCTAGGCAATTCCCTGTCCCTGGCACCCATCCCCAGACTGCATGCCTTAGAGATGCTACTTCCCCAGGCAGTGGCCTTATCCTGTCACTTAGCTGGCTGTTGGTTGGGTTTTTGTTGGGTGAGGGAGGGGACTCTCTTCACTTCTTTTCTTAAAGCAAAAGCAGACTTTTCCCTGCTCTCAAGGTTGTGTTTTTTCAATGACCATTAATTGCCCATCAGTGAATTTTCATGGTTTTGAGGCTCTTCTTTCAACTTCTGCCCATGTTTGCAAGGTGTGCGCAGTTACCCCTTGTTTAAACCCTACAACATAAGACACCCCTGGTACCAAGCTCTGGTTTGTAAAACAGGTTCTCATAACAAATTGATAACAAGCTTAGCAAGACAGACCTGGGTCCTTGCACAAACAACATAGGGTACGATTAGTATAAGGTGCATTCCTAGCAACAGTACTATTTTCCACTGGCCCACTGGGTGCAAAACTGCAGCTTATACAGTTATGCTTCTTCAGTGTTCTTGTGTTTGGATTCAAAACAAACTAATATTAAAGTCTGCTGAGTGCACTTCTACTTCCATGGGTGCGACAGGCATTCTCTTCTGTTACAGAAAAAAATATCCTCACTGTGGTATATTTCTTTCAAGCACATTAGTTACACAGGATATTAAGGTGGTGCTTTCAACTCCAAGAACAATGAGAATGCATCAGTTAAAAATATGGAAATCAACCTGAAAGCTCTTCAACCATTTGCATTTATTTTTTTCTGCAGCTTGCTTGATCCACCACTTACACCAAGCCTTCAAAAATCTAGCACTGTATGTCTTGCCTGCCCTTTCCCTTGGTGTTTTGTATTACAAAGCCAATCATCTTTTTATTTATAATATTTGTATCAACATGGAAAAATATATAAAAACCTGCATTAGCACAATAATTTGAAGCCTTTCAATTTTGCTTCCTTGCATCATTGTTTTCTCATTACTCATCTTCACATATGGCACTGGAGAAAGTGAACAAAAAAACCTGACTAACAAACTTTCCTACATTTTCAGATACCTATTTTTATTCCAACTTTAAGAGTGGTCAGGTGTGATGGAATACTATTTGTTTCTTTTCATATCTTTTTAGAATAGTCTACTTATTATAAATGATCCAGAGAACTGGATTGATTAACTAGCTCAGCTTCACCATTAATTATGCACTTTATTTTCATTCTGATTTTGGTTAATCAATGACATATGCATCATTTTAATAAAATACTTGATTAAATTCTTTAATAAATACTTTTTCAAACTTCAACATTAATTGCAGTGTAACTGTTGGAGCAGAGAATGAGCCTAAGGTCATTCAAGTGGTGCACACATGGGGAAAATGTTATCTTTTACTTTTTTGAATATTCCCATACATATTCAACAAATATTTTGGAAAAGTCAGAGGTAGAATTCATTTTTGTCTCACAGCTTACTGGAAAGCCATTTATTGAAACCAAAAGCTGTTTGTTTTGTGATTTAAATTGTCACAGTAGCCTGAGTTCAATTCAATGAGATGTCTTGGATTGTCATATTTGCCAGTACCATACACCTCTGATTATGTCAGACAACATAGGGCACTTTCCAATAACTATTGGTTCATTGTATTGCCTGCATTTTTCAGTAAACTGGTGGATGCTCATGATTTGATCATCACTGACTAGAGTAAGTTCTGTGTCTGCATGATCCTGATTTCTTCACTTTACAACATATTAAATATTGTGTAATTTGAATATTAGTATATTAAAGGTAAATTGAGCAGATGGTTTGAGAACAGCATTTCACCAGAGCTAGAAGCTTATAAAAGTAATCTGCTTCTGGTTGAACACCGAGATTCAGTCTGAGAATAAATATGAGATCTATATTCATATCTGTGTACATGCTTTTAACTTATAGCAGGGCTGGAGCTCTGAACACTCAGAACAATATAAGCAATTGAGTAAAGATGTCTGTTCTAATAACTGGATAAATAACTATGAAGTTATGATCTGTCATTAAGTCCAATGCCATTGTTTCTGCATTACACATGTTTCTGGACCAATTTGTATTAGTTAATTAACTGATTATTTAATTGCTGACCACATGAAAGAAGTCACTGTAGTTGCTTCATATTTAACCAGACTTCAGGAGATGAGTAGGTGACCTAATTTTAGTTTAATGAGAAACAGACAGTAAGAAATGGACATAGGAAAAACTATGAAAAATCCTTCCTAATAGAATTGTTTTGATCCCTAGAGAATACTTTCTCTCAGATAAGTATTTAATGTTTTTCCCCATCATAGAGCTCTTCTATCTCTAGGAAGACTTCTTAAGCATTTTCATCTCACTACTAGTTGGCTTCGTTTTACTGTTGCAGCCTACTATACAATTCAGGAATTAATTTTCTCTGTCAAATAGGATTTTCCAGAAAGAGGTGTTATAGGAATATAATTTTTCACAAGAGCTTGCAATCAAGAATAGGTCTTGTTTTGTCAATATTATTAATAATAATAATAAAAAAGAAATGTGAGACTTGTTATATAAAAGAGTGCTTTTGCAAGGAATCTACACTGGTTCTTTGCCATTAATACTTGCATGTCAGGGAATCAGAGATCAGTGCTTTTGCACTAATTCTGTGTTTCTTTTCCATGCACCACCTCAAGTCTTTGCCGTTAGGTGCAGATGTGCTTGCAAATTCATATAGTGTAAGCACATCGTTTGGCTAATCTTTGCTGTAAAAAGATCAAGCCTCTTTAAAGAAGTTTTCTGTTTTTATAAGTCACTGAAGCACCGTATATTTCACTGTAAGCAAGAGCAATTCACAATTATCACGTAGTGCTGATTTAGGGATTGACTAAAAAATGATTAGAAAATCATATCTCCACTGTAAATAAACAAATGTTACACTTTTGCTATCATTATTATTACTTAAAATCTATCTGTGAAACATCAAAATGTTTTAAACACGGTTTAAAACTAAAATCTTTTTCTTGAATCTTATTTCAGTAAATTATCATGCTCATTTTTCTCACCTTTCAAAATCTGGTTTATAACTTAGCTTCTTTAAACAGGTTCCTGAGTCACATTTAAAAGCCTTCTGTAAGTGGGGTTGGGAGATGTAAGTAACTGACTATTTCACCGTTCAAACCAGTATCTGATGAGGTGAATACCGCTACGAATGTGCAAAATTTCAGCAGAATACTGGAAACCACTAGAAGGAATACATTTGGATGACAGTCTTAGAAGAAAAAAAGTAATAAGGACCTGTTAAGATAAAATAGAAACTTTTGTAGGTGTGGTGGGTTGACCTTGGCTGACTGCCAAATGCCCACCCAGCTGCTCTCTCACTCTCCTTCCTCAACAAGACTGGGGGGAAATAATGAGATGGAAAAGCTCATAAGTTGAGATAATGACAGGGAGATCACTTACCACTTACTGTCACAGGCAAAACAGACTGAATTTTGGGAAAATTAATTCAGTTTATTGCTAGTTAAAATAGACATGGATAGTGGGAAACAAAGACAAAATTAAAACACCTCCCTATCCCCCCATGGTGGGTTGACCCTGGATAGATGCCAGGGTCCCATCAAAGCCTCTCTATCACTCCCCCTGCATCAAGACAGGGACAGAGAGAGATCGCTCAGCAATTACCATCATGGGCAAAACAGACTGACTTGGGGAAAATTAGTTTGATTTGATTGGTAATAAATTAGGGTAGGATGATGAGAAATAAAACCAAATCTTAAAACACCTTCCCCCCACCACTCCCTTCTTCCTGGGCTTAACTTTACTCCTGATTTTCTCTGCCTCCTCCCACCCCAAGCAGCACAGGGCAACAGGAAATGGGGGTTGCAGTCAGTTCATCAAATGTTGTTTTTGCTGTTCCTTCCTCCTCAGGGGGAGGACTCCTCACAATCTTCCCCTGCTCCAGCATGGGGTCCCTCCCACATGAGACAGTCCTCCATGACTTTCTCCAACACAAGTCTTTCCCACAGGCTGCAGTTCTTCACAAACTGCTCCAGCGTGGGTCCCTTCCACAGCCTGCAGTCTTTCAGGCACAGACTGCTCCAGCATGGGTCCCCCACAGGGTCACAAGTCCTGCCAGAAGACCTACCCCAGCATGGGTTCCTCTCTCCAGGGGTCTGCACGTCCTGCCAGGAGCCTGCTCCAGCATGGACTTCCCATGGGGTCACAGCCTCCTCCGGGCACCCACCTGCTCCGGCATGGGGTCCTCCCCGGGCTGCAGGTGGAGATCTGCTCCCCCATGGTCCTCCCTGGGCTGCAGGGGGACAGCCTGCCTCACCATGTTCTTCCCCACGGGCTGCAGGGGAACCTCTGCTCCAGCACCTGGAGCATCTCATCCCCCTCCTTCACTGACCTGGGGGTCTGCAGGGCTGTTTCTCTCACATATTCTCACTCCTCTGCCTGGCTGCTGTTTCACAGCAGTTTTTTCACCTCCTTAAGTACATTATCCCAGAGGCGCTACCACCGTCACTAACTGGCTCAGCCTTTGCCAGTGGCAGGTCCATCTTGGAGCCAGCTGGCATTGGCTCTGTCAGACATGGTGGAAGCTTCTAGCGGCTTCTCACAGAAGCCACTCCTGTAGCCCCCCTGCTACCAAAACCTTGCCACACAAAGCCAATACATGCCTTTTTTCACAAGGTCAACTTCTCTCCTTCATTCCCAACTAGTCTACCTCCCCAGTCAAGCATCACAGAGGGTATGGGGGTTGTGGTCAGTCCATAACCGTCCCTCTCTGCTGCTCCTTCTCCCTCACATTTTTCCTGTGCTCCATCATGGGTTCCTCCACAGGCTGCAGTGAGGCTATCTGCTCCACTGTGGTGTTCTCCACAGACTGCAGGGGAATCTTTGCTCTGGCACCTGGAGCACCTCCTCACCCTCCTTCTTCTCTGACCATGGTGTTCGTAGGCATAAGCCTCTCACATGTTTTTTTCCTCATTCCTCACTGACTATGCAGCATCTTGACTTTTCTTAAATATGTTATCACAGAAGCACAACTAGCTTGGCTGATGGGCTCAGCTGTGTCCTGTGATAGGTCCTCTGTAATCAGCTATGTCCAGCACAGGGCAGCCCTTGGCCACCTCTTACAGAGGCCACTTCTTCAGCAACCCTGCTACCAACACCTGGATGTGTGCTACCAACACCCGGATGTGTGCTACCAACACCCTGTACAGTATGAATAAGAGAAGTCAGAAATTGCTTGGTTTCATACTATCTAGAGAATAATTATACCAAAGAAATCATCTGCGTGACAGATCTCTGTAGAAAATGAGAGATACTTTGGTGTTTGTAATCTGATGTATATGGTGCCAGACTTCTAAGTCTGCGAGTTAGCAATGTCCCAAAGTAACACAGATATTTCCTGGCAGTTTCTATAAGCTTAAGATCCAGTCTTCTGCCTTCTAAGGTATGTAACTACTATGGAGAGAAGTAAAATAAAACCCTGTTTTGCAGAGGAAGAAAAATTCAGTGTAACTCCACCAAGTGTTATGGGAACATAACTTGCAAGAAATATGGCAATCAGCTCCTCTCACAACATGTTTTAAGGAATGTGTTACTTTTTTTGTTACTAAGATGTGAAAAACATATATATTTTGAGATGATTTTTTTTTCTTATAGAACTGATTTTTATCACAACCTCCTATAAATCAGAATCATACTTGAAAAAATAATTTTTCTCCCTTGCTTTATTGCTGTCTCACAGCAATTAAAGACAGCACAGATGAGATGTAGTTAGTAACATTTGGCCTGATCTGATCTACTAAATGGGTCAATTGCTGTTTTGTATCCCTTTGCTCCTTCTCTCCCCTTTAGAAAACTTTCTGTGCTTTTGGTATATTCCCATATGCTAAATATTATTGTTTCACACATCTCCAAAGAAATAGAATAGCCTACAAATGATAAGAATTCAATTTTGTTTGTACAATTAAAATTTAGTAACTATTCCAAAATGGTAACTTGTTTTTTCCACCAAATTACTTAACAAAATGTTTTACTTTGAGTTGAATTCAACCCAACAGAGCCTCAGAAAGCAAATGTAAGTGTAACAAATACGTTTATTGCCTACAGGAAGGCAAAACCTTCCTGCAGTGATTTAAATCAAGAAGGGGTACAAAACTCCGCGCCCCCGGGG
>JAVJGG010000005.1:19138670-19159119 GCA_035590195.1 Aviceda cuculoides | reverse complement strand
AGGGGGGTTGCATCTGCCATCCCGGGGGGGGGGCTCCTGCCTTCCTTGGCAGACACCTGTCTTTCAAACCAAGACACCCTGGAGGTGGAGTTAGCTATTCTCTATCCGCCAGTCAACAGAACAGCCCAGGACTTTACTGCACCCATTTCCTTGGCTGCAAAAGAGAAGCATCAAAATCCCTAGCTTCTGCTGCAGCTTGTTCAGCAGCTGTCACTGTGCTCCAGATGCAGAAGTGGAGTTATGAATCAAGACACCCTAGGCACAGTCAGTTTCCAATTTTTTGGATACAAACTAAAGAATCAATTCCCCACAATTAGAAAAAAAAAATATTCCAAGGACTGAGTCCATATAATTATTGTGTGAAAAATAATTTTACGCTAGAAACCATAGGGAAAACAGGCACCTATTTTGACCCCAAATCCTTTAATATGTAGTCACAATGCTTATCCACTATCCTACTTGTAACAGTGGCCAATCCATTAGTTGCTGGGAATAAGAAGTTGTATTAAAGAGGGTTGAAAATTTCATGGAAGCAACATATATACCACAAAAATACATAAAATAAATTTAGTGGTGTAGTAACAACACTTTTCTACACTAGAACTACTCTAGGACTTCAAGAGGAAAAGAAGTAATTTACTTTAGTAAAATTTAAATTATATACAAGGCAATTACAGTGTTATTTAAATATGGATATTACTCTTAATTACAAGATACGTTCACTGGCATGTAAAATATTTTTTTCAACATAATTAAAACTGCTTCTTAAAATGTTCTGTAACGAATAGTGACACACTAACACTGCACAGTTAAAATATATTATTTGAACATTGAATCTAAAATGCACTGTAATTCACATTCATTTAAAGGCCAGACATTTTTCAAGTGAATGAAACTGTTCTACAAAAATCAATTCACTGTACAACAGTAACATATTACAAACCTGCAGTTAAAATGCAATCATTTAAATGGGAGGAACACTAATCCAGCGGTAATAATTCCATTAACCCAACAACACTTATTCATATTTAAAAAAATAAAATAACCACCCTGCATCTGTGAGACAGTATAGAGTATCTTTAGACTCAGTAATTGTTGGTTAGCCATGAAAAGACACATTATTATACATAACAAATTTAAAATATACAGTTAGAACTGGAAAAGGGAAATGACTTGCAGAAACACTTTTATCTTCCATCTATAGCTCTTGGTCCCAGTGTTGGATATTTGACATAAAATTAATGGTTTTGTTTCAGTTTATCAGCTTAATGCAAACTATCAGATGAGTTATAAGATGTAATGGCATGTAAGTCTATAATTAACATTACACTTTTACTGAAAACATAAGCTCACATGCTATTTACGGATTTTCAGTTTAGGAGATTTCTTCAGGTCTTTTTGATTTACTGAGGGGAGCTGCAGAAGTTACTTTTGTTTGCCTTTTTAATATTAAACATTAAGCATCAAAAGGCAGAACTTAGAAAATTGGCAATTGATGTCTTAAGTGGCTAAATTCTACCTTTTATTAAGAATAACCCAGCCTCCCATTGTGGACCCTGCATTCAGCTTCATTTATCAGTGTGAAACTTCAGGCATTTCCCATTCCAGATGTGGTAATTACGATCATGATTTTTTAGTTTAAATGGCTTATCTCTTCCTTCTCAAAAAGTCAAAATAGATTGTTTGGACCATATTAAACATTTCTAAGACTTTTGCTGCAACAGACAACATTCCTTTTTTTCAGTTTTCATGTATACAATATAGAAAATTGGCAGGGGAGTGGTAGTTGCACAAGAGATATGTCTACCTCCACCCATAAATAAACCTACCCCATTTCAGCTCAGTTACAAGGCTTTTAAAAGTTGCAGTTTTCACAAGTAAGAACGCTTGCCCTTTAAATCCATGCTGAAATCTGACACGCTTCAATCATTCTATCTGAACCAGGTTAGCTAAAGCGGTGATTGAAAACCACCCACAGAAGTAGTTGTAGAAGCCCCAAAATGTCGAGATATTTTGTACTTTTGGTTTGCACAACTGTGCATCGACAAGTTATGCTGTATAAGGCAGCAGAAATGCCCCAGCATTTGTTACATATGATGGATTTTTCTATTTTAAGTGTGTGCTATATAAACTTGCTTCAGCATCAAGTGCTTTTTGGACAGATTATGTCCATAATTCTCAATAACCATCATCAAGTCCAGTTTCATCTGGATGTTACTGCACTTCAAAAGACTCCTGATGCATAGTTCATTCTGCAGTGCCACAACACGGAAAGACTGAAATTGAACTTTGCCAAATGTTGCTTCAGGCGGACAGCTGACTTTCTTAGGGCCATTATTTCCCAGGAGAAACTGAAATTTGTTACCATGACCACATCCCACCATAGATAATAAACATTAAATTCTTTTACATTTTGGTATTCTAGTGAAGCTATTTCTTACCTATGTTTTTGATATGTTTAGCTGTCGAGATAAGTATTTCAAGAAAACCTCAACCTTTCTTTGTCTAGATAAGACACAAACAAGCTTCAGCATGATTAAAGACTTCACTGTGAACAGACAAGCACTTACAGTTTGATTCCATGTTACCTGCAATTATGACAATGGTTGACAAGACAACAGAGTTGGCTTCGCACCTACTTAGACCCATGAAGACAAACCAAAAAGAACATTTATGTCAAGAACACTTAAGGAGAAGCAGCTCACAAAATGTATCCCACTAGTAAAAAAGAATCACTATGTTGTTTATAGGCTTTGGGAAACTGAAGAAGCTAACTTCAGGTATGTAGATTCAAACTGCATACAGATCATAGCTCTTTGATGACACTGTTAGCAATAAAAGGATTCAAATGAGCAGGAATGCAAATTGCGTGATGATCAGTGAGAATACTTCCATTTAGGTATGACATGGAGTATGGACCAGAAACTGAAAATGTGATGGCTGACTGCTTATCTCATCTGCCCTTATCTCTACCAGATGCCCAGATAAATGATGATATAGAGCACTTGCACAGATTACAAGCATACTTACTGAAGTGCAGGAGAGCAATTTAGAGCTACAATTTAACACATCTCATTCATAAGAAAATTATGTGATTTCCTGATAACAAGGTAGCCTAACAATCGTAAATATCTTGATTAATTTCCACAACAGCACACTATACTACCAAATGAACTTTTCTTACAAAATATCTGCAACAGGCTTGTTCACGTTGGTTTTTTTTTTCTCCAATGGATGCAGTTGCTTCATGACAAGCATCAACAACTGTCAGAACAAAACAGTAAGTATGAGAACTCTGCTGATGGCCAGAACTGCATGTTCAAGTTAAACTTGGTCTAAACTTGAAGCCAGTCTTATGCTAAAAATGCATTAATTTATAAGCTATCATCACAAACTATTCCTACACTTCAGGCATCATTAGAAAATTTTTGATTGTTACTTAAGGCCCATTTGGTCACACACCGACATACTTCTATTCTACTGCCTTGGTAGATTATCTGAAAAAATGTTTATAAACTGAATTTGAGTCACATCTACTGTTAAAATCAAGTCCTTACCTATTATTTTCAGCATACAATGACCAATCTCATTTTTTTAGAATATCTGCAAAATCTTTTTTCTCAAAAGGAAAGATTTTATATACAGGCAATGAAGGACATTCTGCCTTCAAGACATCAGAAGGATTGAATGCCTCAATAAAACTTTGAAAAAGATTGCTAACCTGGACAGAAAAGCTTGAAAATTCTTCACTACTGACTTCCTACAAAGTTACAAGGTTACATGTCATCCAACAATTCAAAGAACACCTGCTGATTTACTGCATGGATGGAGAATGCATACAAAGCAAAATGTTAAATGTTAATGGATTACAATTGTCTTAACCTGAAAGACCACAACCAGATACAAGGCAGAGCCCAAAAGAAGCAGCACAAATTTGAAATATAGAGATTGGTACCAAATACCTTCGAATATAGATTTGTGAAAGTATGACAGTCTAGAAGGACTCTGGAAATAAGATCTCACAGAGTGTTTCTCTACTGTCAGTTTGATTGCTCCTTGCTTCATTCCACTGCAACAGGAAATAAGGATGGGGCAACACTAAATCTTGCTCCTTCCTCATGGTTCAGATCTCCAAAAGTATTCTTGCTGTCTTTCCACTCTCAAACACACTCATGTCACAGCTCTCATCATTCAGAGCATGCTCTTCACGCTATTCTATGACAGCCTGTGAGGCAGTCTTCTCTTTCTTTTGTCTGTGTTGTAAAGAGATACTAATTCTTAAAAGAATTAATTAACACCTAGGCTTTTTTTGTGACTTGAGCCAACCTGGAGCTGGGAAGAAGAGGGATAGTGGGAGACCATTTGTGGCTGCAAGAACATGGGCACATAGAGGAGCATGGAATTATGACTTTATATTTTTGGACTCGAGAGCAATCCTACACAGAGTCATTCAAGCACAATCATAAGAATAAAAACAAATTATTTCTGACATCCATCAGAAGGACCTTTTCATGTGTCTGCAGCACCCTAAGTACTGTGCAGCCATTCTGGATCAGCTGGTAGAGGGAACAAGGACTCAATGCCCTGGAGCACATCACAAAGAAGGATAAGCCTAGGCCCTGCCCTTCAGGGTAGCTAAAAGGACTTAAAGATGTAGGCTCTTTCTTGAAGAGGTATGGAAAGTTGCTCACCTCTTACTTAACAGTGCAGTGCTTTTACTCACCAGCTGTCTTCAGTAGATTGCTCTCTGTTCACTGCAGTGCACCGAGTGTGACAGGAGCCTGACTCTAATCAGCACCCTCCCAGATACAGATTATGGAAATGAGGTACATATATACTGAAAGAGAATTAGTCATTATTCCTCATGTTTAGTCTTAAATCATAGGTCATTGCATTATTTGGCCTTATTAGCTGGCTAGCTATTTACTGACTGTATAATTACTGAGTGATACAATAAGACAAATTCTTAATTAATTTCAGTACATTAAGGCTGTCCAAGAGAAATATGAAAAGTCATTGCATTGGTGCTTCTGAGTAGAGGATGCTACTCAGTTGCTATTAGGTGAAAAAAGAAGCAGAAACCTTAAGCTGTGACTGTTTGTGACTGTTTTTCACATGATTTGTAATTGACAGTCATCTGTACTGGTAGAATAGAATATAACCTATACTCACCCTTTCAATTCAGATATGCAGTGTCTTTACATAGAAATACCATGTGCAGCCAGAAAGACCAGACATAGTTCTTAGCTTATGTGTTTGGAAATCTTTTAGCATGTCTGCATTGGACTACAGATGCATCTCAGCTGAGAGCTCCTAATGCAGGGTGCTCCTTAGCTACCACCTAAAATAAGTGCAGTGCACTGTCAGCAGATTTTAGCAGCCAAAATCTTCTCACGTTCCAATCTCCCGAGAACCAGAGGAAGCTGTTCTAGCTGTTTCCTTCTACATACTGTGCATTGACTATGATCAGGCTTTAGAGGGAAAAGCACAGGACTGGCCCTTTGTCTAACTGCAGTGAATTGCTGCAGTTGTCCACCTACAATCCTTCTCAGCCAGAGGTGAAAGGAAAGGAATCTTCCCAGTTTGAATTCAAAATTGCTGAGAGGGAGAAGAGGCCAGGGAGCAGAATTTGAAAAGGGATTCATTGGGAAGATGGTCTGGAGCTGAAGTGCAGAGTGGGTTAATAGATTGTTAAACCTTTTTCAATGGGGAAATGTGGTGGGAAAAATATTTGTCTTCACGATTAAAGAGATTTTTAACATAAAAATGCTGAAAAGCTTTAGTGCTACAAATTTGTGCCAAATCAACTCATTTTGCTAGTTCAAGATGTTACAAGTTATATGACGGCGGAGATGAATTTTACATTGAAGAGGGGAACAGATCCTACCTTCCCATTTTTTACAACCAACATATAAACTAGAGGGAATGGGATCATTCTCCTCTGATTTTGATCAGTGGGATCAAAATCAGAATATCAACAAGATCTATGGTATTTCTGTCATTAATAAATACTCTAGCTGTTGTAATATGATCTTTTTAGGCTATTAAAGAACATTTTGTGAAGTATAATCACAGTAATTACAACCTAGAGTTTATTAATCTACAGTGGTTTACATCTTCAAAGCATTGCAAACACAACAAATTCTTAAGTATTTCCCAGAGCATGGAGTGTGCCCCATGAGAGGCCTGATGAAGTAGCTAGAGGCAGCAGGCACAGAATGATCTCCAAATGGCTCTCTAGAGTCTCAGCTGTCATTAGTAGCAACAGAGTGTAGGTAACATTTTCAAAAATATCTATTTGATTTAGGAACTGCCAGGCTGGTAGATGAGATCTGGCAAAATTGCTTCAGCACCTGAAGATGGTAAGACCCCACAGTGATCTGTTTTCTACCTCAGTTCAGAGTTAATTCCTCTAAAACAACCTCAGCTGTTTGCGTCTATAAATATGAATCAAAACTCTATATTTTCTAAAAGTTTTCAGGCACAGGAATATATAGGCGTGTGTCCTGAGAACACCTGTGTACATTATGTGACTAGTTGTCTCCCATTCAGTCCCAAGTTCTCAAAGGTGTTTTGGTGCTGAACTGGCTACCTTCAGAAAAAAAGAAAGAAAGAAAACAAACAAACAAACAAACAAAAAACTCACAAGAAAAACACCCACAGGAACTAGGACTTAGGCACCTGGGGGAAATGGCTGAATTTCAGAATTTCCCATTCAGCATTTTGAAGCAACTTATGAAGCAGAATCTCAGAAAAGTGTTTGAAAGGTTTCCCCAAATAAATATGCTTTCTAGGTTATTAGCAGCTGCTAAATGAAACTTTTTAGGATGAACCGGTACCTCAGAGCCTGTACCATGGTGTCACATCCCAATTTCTCAGGATGATCGTCCAGGTTTGCAGATTCCCAGCTCAGGATTAAGGTGAAACAACACCAGGGATCCTTTAACTCACAAAACTCAATTTTTATTTGCTCAGAACAAGAATTAGCATGCTCACCACAAAAATTGTTATGGTCACAACAAAAATTGGCATGAAACTATCTATGTCAGTAAATGATGTAACATGTGCTAACCATACATAACCAAACATATACTACAGACCTTGTTTATTTGGGGATCAGTTCAGGGAAAACAATAAGAAGAGCCCTCCCACTGGGTCAGGAGGTTCAGAGCGGACCCCCTTGCTTTCTAGACTCCTTCTCAGAGAGGAGCCCGAGGGCGGCTGGATCCACTCCCCGTCCCAGACTTGGTCAAGGGTTTATGGCTAGAGGGATGTGTACTGATCATGAAAAAAGGAGAGAGAAAGAGAACAAGAACAAGACAGAGAGAGAAAAAGGAAAAGAGAAGAGAACGATGCCAGCAGTCCTGGGTCCAGCATTGGTCCAGCCAGCTGAGGGGTCTGGTTCCGAAGAGTGCGCAGGGCTTCAGTTTGTGTCCTTTTCTCATCTCCTCGCCGCTCCTTCAGGCAGGCACTTGAACTCATTAGGCTAATTAGGTATCACGCGGGGTTCGTGCTTTCAGAAACTTTGGGAAATGGGTCGGTGGGCTTGGGGGTCGTTTGGGGAGTAACTTCACCTTCCCTGCAGACGTGACCATTGTTTGATCGGTGGCCATGCATGGTGAGCTGCCCTGCTCAGCACATCAGAACAGCGTCATCAGAACTGGGAGCTGCGCACCCTCCGGCCCGACCTCCCCCTCCTGCTGCTGATGGGTGCTGATCGGCTTCTTTTCACCTGGGGTTCCTTGCTAGGCAGAGCTCCTTGTTATGCAGAGTTCGCCGTTATGCAGAACTTGCCCCAACACAATGTTTGAGGCATTAACTCTTTCAGTCTCTCACACTAGGTACGCAAAATAACGTGTTTCCTCCCACATGTATATATTGTAACAGTTAGAAAAAGTCACAAGTGGTCCATGGCTTAGTATTTTATTTACCTACTGAGTTGCCTACTGTACCTTGTTCATTGTTGTAGTCAGGGGAGTTTAATCAACTACCAGTTAAGTATTTATTTTGTTTTGGAAACGTCTTATTTGATCTTTTCACTGAGACGAACAACAATGAAGAGTCCAGGCCTACTGGTAATCATTGAAAGGTTTGACAGCTGTGAGACCAATCCTTTTGCTTAGTTCTCTATGAAACCTAATGCATCTGAAAAAGTACCGTCCTTTTTACTAGGCCTGTGACTAGAAAAATAAAATATGTCTCTGCTCCTAATACTGCATTTATTTATCAACTGCCTTTTACTAGAATCTTTTTTTCAACTTGAAAGTCCACCACATAGATAAGTGATATTCCATCTATTTCTTTGACAGTACTGGATTTACAATCCTTCCTATCTCAAATTCACCATTAAGAATTCCTGCCATATAGGAGTCCAACCATACCATGCTCCACAACAAATATTTTAAAAAATCTTACATAACTTATTCTGACTAATGAGGAACAGTCATAATAATTGGTTTTGTAGGGCTGAGCAGACTCAGAATGGCTTCAATTCTACTCACATTAAAATATATATTTAAAGTTTCTAAAGGAATGTGTTTAGATCAGCATTTGGTAATGTTGAGCATTGTCACACAGAAACAGGTTCCTAAGGCATGTCTACGCTCTTAAGTACTTTTACAGCCTTTATTTAGTCAGATTACATACAGGTGTCTGTCAGGAAGAAGACAATGCATTTTTAATATTCAAGTAAAAAGATATATTGAAGTTTTTATTTGTGTATCTTCATTTTCCAAGGTCAATTCTATTTTTGTTTTAGTCAGTTACTGAAGATGCCAATTTCTTTCACTTGTCAGCACCCAATAGATATTCATAATCCAAACAGTTCTTTTCCTGTCAAGAGAATAAAAGAAACAAGTTACCTTTGATTCTACAATAAAAATGAGACTTATCACTCAACACTGAAGAAGAAATTAAGCACTGCAAACATCAACATCTAGTGTTTTCTATTTGTTTGTTTGTTTATTTATTAAAGAAGAATAAAAGTAGATTTCTTGCCTGATTAAATAAGCATTGGTTTTGATTCAAGGTCATGTTACCATAATAAAAAATACAAATTTTCACTGGAAAAAATTTCTTTTACATTTCAGTTAGACAAAGATTTATCCATATGCTGTATATTTCTTTTGGGGTAAGTGGAGTTTTGTTCATGTCTCTAGCTAGGCCTTTCAGAATTAATAAGGGAGTGATCATCATCTCATAGTAGAATGTGCTACAATTTTTCTATGATCACTACTGTAAATATTCTAGTCTCACTGTGAGCAGAACTAAATGTCTACCCAAATGTGCAAAACATAGAGATATCGAAATCTCCTATAAAATGAGATACAATGAGCCTAATTCTTTTCTGTTATCTCCAGATATCTGAATAAAATCAATGTGAATGGAGTTACTCTGCTTTGCCCAAGTATCAGAGAAAGCAAAATTTTACTTGATTAATCCAAATCACTTTTCAACTTGTGAAAGATGTTTTAAAAGAAAGCTCCATTTAACACTTAAATACAGGATGCTGTAATCAGAAACATCACAATTAAATCTCCCATTTACCAGAATATAAATCAAAGTTTTAGTAAATTTGTTTCTAGAACTTTTTAAGTGGAGATAAACAGTTTGTTGTTAGGGTCAGTGATTTGAACAGAAGAATAAGAGAAGATAACAATGATATTTAGAGGTCTGTGAGTGATTTGCAAGTTGAATTCTGTCAAAAGATTTATGTGCCTGAGTCTCAATTTCTAAATTTGTGAAATAGGGTTAATGATCTCAGGAGAATATTGTGAGGTGTAACAATTGGTTGTAATGCTTTTTTTTAGAGTATCAGAAAAACATATTAACTTTACTGTAATAATTTGCTGGAGTTCCAAGGGGACATAAAACATGACCCACATTCTCAAAAACAACTACTTCAACCTTGGGAATACAGTGCAGTACTACAAGATGGGAAATGCAATTCTCTTCCCTGTCCTTTATTGATCTGTTGAATAATATGAGGTTTTATTATTATTATTTTGCTTCTGCTCCTCCTGTAAAATGGAAGATATTTCCCTAGTAAAATGTTCTGTCTGCTGACACCGAAAGGCAGTATACTTCAGTATTTGTCAGTTGTTCATGGAAACACTTCTTGAATCAGATTTTTAAAAAGTTAATTTCTGCTGCTAAATCTTGCTTTTCTATGGTTTATCCTAGTCCCTCCAATACTAACACTGTGATATAGCAGATCATCTGCTTTGTCTATGTGTGTTTGTGTGCATATGGTGGTATGTTGATTGGTCCTTGTAATGTGTAATTTCTGAAGTTTTGTTTAGTAGCAATTTATGAGTTAGACAAGTGGACATTGAGGTAGATAGATTGAAAACTGGTTGAATGGATGGTCACCAGAGGGTTGTGATCAGTGCTTCCAAGTCCAGTTGGAGACAAGCCACTACTGTGTGCTCCAAGGGTCAATACTGGACCAATACTCCTCAACGTCTTCATTAATGACCTGGATTATGGGGCAGAGGGCACCCTCTGCAAGTTGACAGATGATACAAAACTTGGAGAAGACACTGATAGACTAGAAGGTTCTGCTGCCACCCAGAGGCACCTGTTCATCCTGAAGAAGAGAAGGTTCAGGAGTATCTTATCAATGTGTATAAATACCTGACGGGAAGGAATGAAGATGAGGCAGGCTCTTCTCAATAAGGCCCAGCGACAGGACAAGAGGCAATGGACACAAACAAAAAAGTGTGAAATTCCATCTGAACAAAACAAAGCACTTCTTTACTGTGAAGGTGGTCAAACACTAGTGCTGGTTGTCTAGAGAGGTTGTGGAACCTCCATTGGCCGATCTGCTCTAGCTGACCCTGCTTGAGTAAAGAGTTGAACTAATTGATCTCAAGAGGCTTTTTCCAACTGAAATTATTCTGTGACTCTGTGAATTTAGTACTGTAACTACTCTAAAGTGTCTACACTACTGGAAAACACCAGACTGAAATGCTCCAATGTAAAAGTACCATCTTCCACATATTCTCCTAACCTTACAGATGATTCCTGTCCAGCGCTGCTTACTGCAAAGTAGATATAAAAATTACTTGTATTTTGGGTAGATTGCTCCTCACCACATGTACTTCACCCAGCCTATTTTAATAACCAAAGTGTGTGAATTGTCCCTTTGTGAAGCTAAGATCTAGATATGTCCACTGAAATGATTCTGTTCTATGACAAAAGATAGTCTTCCTAGCTGTGACCATAGTGCCAGTCAGTTTTAAGGGTGCTACAGTACAGCTTTTCATAAAAAGGAATCAGAGAAGACCTCAGTATATAGCAGGAAATTAGTTGTAGCATCAAACTAATATAATTATGTAAATAGTTTTAATATGTTTGAAATTCAACAGAGAAAAATGAAACAGGACAGATGTCAGTTATATTATAAGGAATTTTCAGCTTTTCTCTATATGAAACTGAAGTCTATGTCCTACTGGTGGGGTTTGGGTTTTTTCCCCAATTTTTACACGTTGTTCATGAGTTTCATTTTTATATATTTACACCATGTATTTACCAATGCATCCTTCCATACTTTCTCAGATAGAAGATACAGACATTAAATGATAAAGTAATTCACAAACTGAGCTGATATCAGTTAAGGGACTCTGTTAAAAAAAACCCAATACATATATATACACAATTCAATAAAATCCTACTGGAAAAGATATTCCCAATCTTTACTTCAGACCTGTAGGCACAAATTTGTAGCACTTAGCCTTGTTTGCAAAACAATTCTTAATGCATTTTGAACAAAAGCTTTACATAACTCCATTGACCAGTCCCATGGGGATTCATCCAGAACCCCTATGTTTTGTAATTTTTGCTAACGGTCTGGATCATAACACATATAATCTAGAGATTATGTTCATTACGTTTACTTCTGAGCTAATCTAGTTGGTACTGTCAAAAAATTGGAAACAAGCTTAGAATTTTGATACAAAGATACCCTCTTTGTAGCAGAAGAAAAAGATATTTAACAGTAACATGTAGAAACTACAAATAGTAGGCAGCAATAGTTGACTACACAGATACATGATTGGGAAGAGTTGGCTACAAAACAATTTTCTAGAAAACAGTCAGGTATGTAGTGGATCACAAGCTGAGTCAACAATCTTGTGAAAAAAGAAAACACCATTATTGGTTATATAAATAAGCATATAGAAGCCACAGAACATGAGGTACGTCTTTGATAAACATACTTCAAAGAAGACCTCTGCTGAAATAATGTATTCAGTCTGGACAACTTGGTAAGTCTCAGTAGAAAACACTGCTAATGGTAACGGAGGTAGAGAACACAACTGCCTTAAAAAAAAAAACCAAAACCACACCACCACCCAAAACATAAAACCCAATAAAAACCCAAATGAAATTATAAAAACCAAACCAAACCAAACCAACCCCCCCCCCCCCCCCGATCAAACCAAAACCTGGGTTGTTTAGTCTAAGGAGGAGAGAATTCAGAGACTCCATAATAGAACCCTTTAGCTGTGTAAAAAGCCACTGTGAAAAGAAAAGGCAATAGGCTATTTTGAAGGACAAGGCAAGAAATAATGGCCTTAAACAGAAAGGAAGATTCAGGAGAGAGATTAGTTAATATTTTTCACTGAAGCATTACATTGCTCAAGGAGACTGTAGAGGCTCCATCATTCAAGACTTTTAAGAATGGCTTAAACAATGTCATAGTGGATCCTGCTTTAGGCAGGAAGATGGTACAGGTGTACAGTTTAGTCTCACAACTTTATACAGTGGGGGAAAGAAGCATAATAATGAAACACAAGCTATCGTCATTCCAGAAACCACACTATCATCTTTTGATTAGAAGACTTGGACTGCAGTCCTCTTGGGCAGGGATTGACTTTGTTACAGGATAGAATAGCAGATGTTTCAGCAATGTCTTGATTTGTAGGTGTTATTCAAGGGAAAGCACAGAAGATCTTAACTAGTACAGGAAGTCTGCTGCTTGTTTTCTCTTTCCAAAATCCAGCCTTATTTCACACTGATAAACAAATATGTGAGAAAATATAATACATTCATAACATATTTGTCATGGAAGATGAGTTTCCTAACATGCTTTGAAAACGCAGCTCCTGTGGTAGGCAGAATCTATGCTTATTCTCTTCCTGGGCTCAGGTATTACCAGCAAAGAAATCCACAAAAACCCAACAAATTTCTATTCAAATCTACTCTCAGTTTTGTCTGCTTCTAAAATTACTTTCTTAGTGTCTCTCTAAGTCTACAATCTAAATCCTATTTCTCCACAGCAAGCCCTTTTCTACTCAGCTAGGGATAGCTTGCAGCAGAGGATGCACTGAATCATTCCAGTTCTTTCCCAAGAAGATCAATGATTGTTAACATGCCTATCTGCCAACTTTTTCTTGGCAGGTTTACCTGATTATGAAATGCTGACTGTATTATTTTGCCACCAAATCCTGAAAAGAATACTAGGAAGTAATAAAAACATAAGAGAGTATGTAGGTATTTCCATACACATCGTATCAGTAAAAGCCAGCAGTGTGTAGTCCAGATAAGCAGGAGACCTGTATATTCACAAGAGATGTGTTAATCAACTGAATAGCTTACATTCAATGTATGAAAGCAGCCTTGTGGCTACTCTAATTCAGGAATTGTTACTATGATTGTTTGTAGAGGAGATGGACTTACTAATGATTGTTCAAAGTTCACATTAATAGATTGTTTAAAAAATTGGTGGTTAGGAAGATCAGCAAGAGAGAATAGATTCCTCCCAACATAACATAACACCACAACAGTAATATAAACACGTGATCAACATAAACACCTGCAATATAGATATCTATATATGGACACCCTGTCAGTAAAGGTGACTGGCTCAGATATAGATGTTTATACAGTAAAAATCTAGCAGAAAGGTGAGATGAAATTCATAAATCTTTTTTTCCCACTCAAGAAACCTCAGTGGATATCTCTGACTAGTATGCAGCTGCCATCCAAACATATATGAAGTTGTGCTCTTGCATAAATAAAATGTTGATCTGCTTAGACAATATTAGGGTAATGTTATATGTATCAGCACTACACAGTAATTTGGCATTCTAAGAATCTACACATTTCTAAGTCACTACAGATACGTAATCTCAAAAAATAAACTGTATTATGAAAGTCAACGTATAGAAGGAGAACTGAAACGACAAGGTCTGCAATAAAATTCCAATACCAAGACAGTATATACTGCTTACTGCAGATAGCAAATGCATTTAAAAAGTGGATAAAATAATGAAGGATATGAAGAAATAGACATGAAATGTTTTCTGTAATGGTTTTGGAAAACAAAAGCAATGAAATAGTTAATGAGATGGATGTTATTTGGCTATCTACTTACAGGCTGGCTGGACTATGGAATCCTAACAAGAATAATTGCAACACAGGCTTACTGCTTTTCATGACTGTATTTAGACTGAAAAGGAGTCTCTCACATAGCAGCCTTTTTAAAAGACCTTGACAGCTGTTCTTTGATATATGTTATTTGTTCAGGCTGCTTAAAATGACACTGAGGAATGTATTGATCTGAGAATTAAAGTAAAAGAAATAGTAATTTTTAACATCTTTAGCGATGAGCAGCCCTTGTAGCTCCTTTTCCGATTTCAACATTCACACAAGGAATAGAAATATGATCTATTCACACAAGAAAACAGCCTCACTAGACTGCTGATTTGTAAGTGGCTGTTTTACATAGGCCTATAGTGCAAGGATAATCATGATGGATGGAAGGCAATGCCACTGAAGATTGCTATGATGCAAGCTGCTTGTATTCTATTTTATTCAAGACTCAGGGAACACTAAAACACTGTGCATGTCACTTGAACACATATTATAAGCAAAAGAGTAGTTGGCAACTTTCGTCAGTCACTTCATTTTGAAATATCATGGCCACATTCTCTTCCTTCACTCCCACCTCCTTGGCTGCAACTCTTCGCTCCCTGAAATTCTTAGTGAGAAAAAAGCATAGACAGAAAGGTCTGTGAATGCAATCTATAGCAGGAGCATATCTCTTGTAGTGTCTTGGCATGCCATCTGCCATCTGCCACAGCTGTGAATCTGCATGGCCAGATCTATTCCTTATGGACCAGGCACCTCGTGCAGGAGAATTTGTGAGACTTCCCATGGGCCTCTCTCAGACATGTACTTTACCACTCATGTGAGCATCTCTGTATTTTGCCCCCCTCTTCTCACTGGGGAAGAAATTAGCTGCACTTCTCTGCCTGCACTGCAAACTCATTCACTCAGTGTATCTTCTAAGCTGCCTGTGGCTTATTTAACATATGTTCCTCTTCCCCTTCTGCTCTGCCAGTGCACTTGCACAAAAAGATGGCACATTGCTAACAGCAGGGGTGGCAACCTCTGCCTGGATGCCACTGATGATCAGTGCTGTGCACATAATCCCATGCCAACAACTTTTTGCCAGTACAGTATTTTGGGGCTCAAGTATATTGAGACCCAAATATATATATATCATATATATATATATGTATTGCTAGGTACTTAGTAAAATGTATACGTTTCTACTCTTGTAAGCAGCATGCCTTAATGGAAAGGTTCTCTAACTGGGGGGGAGAAGCTTACTTTCAGTGCATACAATACAAGCACTATGTCTCTGTAGACATATGCATTATATAAAAATCCCCTCTCCTCTACTATAATAGACTTCCGCTCTTTTACTTACATTAATAGAATGAATGCATATTTCATTTTAAACAGTATTGTTATCTTTATACATAGCATTATGTCTAGGGCTTTCTGCCTCAAAAGTTGCTTAAATAAGAAGTAATTTCTTTATAATATTAAGAAGAAACTTTCTTCATGCAAATAACGTAAATATATTTTTCAGCTACTGGCATCCCTCAGCAAGTAATAGAAAACATCTAACAATGTCATCTGGGAAATTAGTACATCTGGAAAAACTGTAGAGTGAACTGATATATGCTTCTTATGTTAAGATGCATAGGGGATTTCTCTCCCTGTATGGAACCAAAATGTATTGTTTCCATTGCACTATATGTTCCTACCATAAAGCACAGCAGAAGCCTCTCTTAGTTTGAAGTTTTCATATGTAGGGAATTTCTATTTATTTATTTATTTATTTAAAAAGGCTGAATAGTATTCCTTTTATCACCTTCCTTGACTTAAGGAAAAATATTTGCAATCATGCTGAGTTTATTTTGATGTCACTACTAAATGGCTTTTAAGTAGTAGAATAAGGGAAGCAGGCCAGAGAACAGGTTCAAGACTCATATTCTCCTTGAACATACATATTAACATATTTCTCAGATGGAAAAGCTGCATCTTGACTGAACGTAACCACCAGTCTGGTAGATGTGGTCAATTTTTCCCTAAAAAATCTTTCTTTATGACAGATTTAAGCCATGATAGGAAGAATGTAGATCACTAAATATAATTTTTTCATTACTAATAAAAGGCCTTAGATCTTGAATTGACCTGACGCTGCTGCGTCTGAGGACCCATCTGGTCTCACCTGGGCTAGAGATACAAGCTTAATTTAGCACTTGCTATTGCCTCACCTGCCTGAGCTAGTCAATGTTGTATACAGGAATGGTCTAGCAAACTTAGGGAGTCACTGTGTTAAAAACAACAACAACAACAACAAAAAAAACAACCAAAAAACCCCCCCAAACAACCAAACACAACAGCCTTTTTAATTGATCCTGGGAAAGGCTGAAGGGCTGCTTCCAGACTTTAGCTGAGCTGCAGTGAGAAGGTAAGCGGCTTCTGATAACAAACATAAACCTAAGCTACCCAAGATCAAGGAGGAATAAATCCCACCATGAATAACATTCTCCTCTCATTGAAGAACTCAGGATGCTGACAAGCTTGCTTCTTGAAGAAGACAGGCATCATTGATGCTAGGATCCAGAGGGATATTGGAAAGGCAAGCACCATCAGGAGTAGAAAGTTTATGTTCAATGATTTTTAACTGTCTTACTGATGAGGCATTTCCGTATTAATCAGGTGGTCTGGACTGCTAAGGTATTATCTGAACCAATAAAAATTTCTTAGCTCATTATATTGACTACATTCCTTCCCCCCCCAAGATTTTGAAGGCACTAAGACCATTACCATGATTTTAAATTTGGGGTATGTACATAATGGCAAAGTTTGACCTGCCTTGTAGTAACACCTTTTTTGGTTTAAAACAGCCCTTGTGCTCTAAAAACACTGATAAATTAGTAAAAATATTAGAGTTAAGAAATAATGTCAAACATTAACAATTGCTTATCGTTGAGATCACACTTTGCCCAACCCCTGTGTTATGTGCTCCTGTAACACACAAGAGATCAGTGTAAGCCTTGCCCATCAATGATCTCCTCAGATCAGATGTCAGACAACTAGGAATGTTTGTGAAATAATATCTGTGTAGTTTAATAATCTACGTTTGTAGACATACCAAATATGTTTAGTTCAAATGTAGTACACAGAATTTGGTTTCTTCGGACATTTTTCAGTTTTGCAATGGGGTTAAGATAACTTGACAACACATGCGAGAAAACCCTTGCAAAACATCATTTGTGGGGAAAGTGCAGGGAAAAGGAAGGTAACTCAGTGCATAAAACATAAAATTTGGCCAAAGTTCATAACAAAACAAATAATAACTGGAGTTGAAGTACAGATATTTAGGAATAAGTAGAATAATTAGAATACTTTGCTCTTCTGTGGTCACTTAAAAGGCTTGTCTCTTAAAGAAACAATCATCATCATGCAGTTCAGAAGGTTATAATTTGCTTTCAAATAAGCAAGGCTTTGCTACATAAATAACTACAAATTTAATTTCCAAATTTCAATTTCCAGTTTGGAAGAGTTCAATATTTTTAGTTCTAGACCTACACGACACTTCTAAATTTAACACATTTTGTTTTAAATTGTTAATTTTAATCTCAGTTAAGAAAGTTAAAATATATTCTTGCTACAAGGCAGATAAATAACCACATTAAATGATGCAAAACATTTATTGCGGTGATTTTTATGCCCAAAGTATAGTTCTTTCGATGGTTTAAAGCTACTGTCTATTAAACGTGGGGAAAAAAGTATGCATTTATTCTTTCCATGTCTATTCTTTAAGATCAAATTATCTGAAATATGATAACTCTCATTAAATCAATAGCAAATGTGGGTTCATACTAATGGGCAGAGTTTGGGCTCTGTCGTAATAGAATAACCTTACCAGTTTAGAAACAATGTAGAAACTCCACAGCAATTGATGAGTTAATAAAAATGCTACATCTAAGAAGTAGTCTGACAAAGCTGGTAAGACTTACCTACCATAACTAACATGGGAGAAAAACACTCAAGGTGTAGAAGGCAGGAGATATTTGTAAATGGACAGGATTTTCTTGCTCAAACATGACAATGCTGAAAGCAGTGGAATCATTTCAACTGATTCCACTAGGTCCAGGCTTTCATCTGTATGAGTTTTCTCTGAAGACATTTTATTTCTTAAATCTTTGATAATTGTTCCCTTTTTAGAAGGATGAGGGATTGATTTGCAGCCTGTGGAAATTAGCAGAAGCAGTTGCAACAATACGAATACGTACATCTCTTCATACGTCTTTCCTTTTCACCAATCTCAATTCATTTTTCTTTCACACTAAGATTAGTTATGACTGAAAAGTGGATTTCTTTGGCCATAGGTGCTTCCTTCACTCAGTATGCCCCTCTTTTGATCCCACTGTCTAGGCTTACTTGACCATTTCCAGTTTCTTAACTGTGGGCGTTAGGATCCTTTCATATACCACAAAGCAGAGTCAGCAAAACTGAATTGGAACAAATCACATCCTTTTAAGTCTTAAATATTTGACTTCTTTATATGTATCAGTCTATTGTTACACACTCCCCTGATATGTTTTATATCACCTGCTTGCCTTGTCCATTGGTTTACTCAAGTCTGTAAAGCAGCTTGCAGGAAAGAATCCTCATAGGATGTAAATCCGGTTCAATTCCAAAGGAGCTGCCTCAAATTACAGCTGCCTCCATTGTAGCTCGTTATGTTCCTTTTCATATCTACTTTGCCTTATTTATAGCAGGAGAATAAGCTATGATTTACATTAACTATTAAATTTTAGCCTGAAATGACTAGCTTTATGTTTCCTGGTTTAGTATTTGTCTTTAAGTCCATTCACAGCTGTCCAGGCTTTCATATACCCTGATAGCAATTCTAAGAGGAATGTTCCAGGTACAGCAAGATGCAGCTTATTAGTTAAGAGATTTCTCTCTTCCTCCAGGGATCTAACTTTCACAGCACTGGCCTTTTTTGTTAACAGATTGAATTATCCTCCTTTGACTATTATCTTACAGTAGCCCTACTGTACACCTCGTGTTCCTACAGTATACCCTGACAGGAGCCGTGACCATACCTTTATTCTTCCCTCTCATTTTCATCATCCGGAACATTTACTTATGCGATTTATCAGGTATGTTTATGGTATTAATGGTGAAGGTATGTTATCTTTTTCTGGTTTTAATCATAATAGCTTGCTGCTATATTAAACTACCACCTTTACCTGAAGTTCATATTTATGTATCCTTTCTTGTGAGTAGTTTAAAGAAAATTTTTCTGCATGAAGATAGCATAACAATTATTTTAGGTGCATACAAATATTTCAAGTGAATATGACAATCAATATATTGTAAAACGTAGCCATTATTTTTACAGTACATACAGACTTTTAGATCACAACAAGAAAGGGTCACATTCTTGCCTCACACAATCACTCAGAGCTATACAAAATGTTAATGCTAGACATTAAATTCTAGTTCTTTAGCTGCAACAAAAAATTATCCTGCAAAACTGGGAAGCATCTGGAACACGTTTCATTTTCCACCACCTATTTTCTTGCCCCTGTGTAGCTCATTGGAGACACTTTCATTATGGCTGCAAATTAAAGCAGTTGTTCTAACTGGTACATGGCTGCATCGCATCCTGATAGGTTTTTCTTCAGATTGACATCTTAGGAGTATGGAAGCAACACAACTTTATTTATGATAAACTCTGCACCTGTAGCTGTAGGGGGTTATTATAACTTCTAAAAACATTGAAAGACGTGTAGGGACAAGACCAATATTACCCTGCTCAGCCATTGGTAAAAGCATAAAGATTACAACTATTTAAAAGGTATTCTACCCCTGCCGGGTGTGGACAACACGTATTTTTATAGGATCTTGTTTGGCAGCTGTCCCTCAGATATGAAATCCCCTGGTACCTTGCAGCTTTTGGGTGGTGGAAAGAACATCCTACTAATCTGGCCATCCTTTTTGTATTGCATGCTAAGGCTATTTCAGGAGGGCAATAAAGGTTATGGTTTTCGCCTACCATTGTTTTTTGACTGCTATGCTTCTTTACATGCATTTTTTGTCATGAGTTAAGAGACCAAACTTCTGCTTA
>JAVJGG010000005.1:19084796-19120158 GCA_035590195.1 Aviceda cuculoides | reverse complement strand
GGGGGGGCTCCTGCCTTCCTTGGCAGACACCTGTCTTTCAAACCAAGACATACACTTACTAATCAATGCATGTATTTATCAGAAATCAAAGTATCCAGTTTCAATATCTGTATAAATGGAAATCCAGATGTAAGGCTAACAACTGTGCATGATGTACTATTATTAGCTGGCCTTCATATGCTTGATCACCACACTCATGATGTATCTTAATGACCTTTTTCTAAGACTTCTACAAGTTCGAACAGTAAGTATTTAGTGCTGAATAAATTTGAAATTTGTACATAGATTACACATTTACTTTTGATATTGTTTATGAGAAGCTGTAGTTTATTTCCATGTTGCTTTTAAATGATCACATAAGGAAAGCTCTTAGGAAGATAAGCAGGGTGCCATGGTCCATCCTACAAAATTACCTGGACCTACCTCATGACAAAAGACAACCTTCTCTTTCTTAGGGGACATCACAGCAGATGCATTTATGTTGCCTATTAGAAAGCTTCGGAAGTGCAGGAATTCTTGTTGCTCACTCCAAAATGGGAAAATTCTGAACTGCCTCAATGTACTTGCTCTGATTATAGACACACCTTTCTCCCCTGCAACCTTTACAAATTCGCTTGTTTGCCTGCGTGAAATAATGTGCATGAATATTTTTCCACCCCATGCATATCTGAAAATAAAAGTTTGTCCTTTAAAAAAGAACTCTGACTTCTAACACTAATTTACCACATTTTTTTTGTTGCTTTATGAAGTTCACAGCCAAATTACAAAATTAGAATCTGTACCAAATTAATAAATAATTGGAACATCTAATGGGTGCTGAACAGTTTTGGCTGTCTAAAAAAAATAAAATATAAAGATATAGATTTTGTGTAATACATATTTCAACACGGAGAGAATATATGAGAAAAGAGGCACAATGGACCTTCAAAGCTTTAAAGAGAACAGTTCAAAATAGAACAAGGCAAAAACATGAAGATGAAACTATACAACTGTCATGATGATGTTGTCAAAACATTTCTTTAGCAGACAAATAATGAACAAGGTATGAAGGACCTTAAACTGAGTCAGATCAGTTCAGTATCTGACATAATAGTACAAAAAAACCCTTGGAAGTCTGCTTCAAATTAATCTTCAAACTATTTCTGAGATATTGTTTGTTTGCTTCTGACTCATCCCTGCTTACTGAGGCTCTTAAAATCATTTAGCATTTTATGCGGTATATCACATGAGAATGGCAAACTTGATTCTGTTGTATGTGGGATATGGTTTTAGCACCTCTTATATCTCTTTAAAACAGAAGAAGTGTATTTACATCTTCAGTGAGGCATTTACAAATCTTTACTTAACAAAAATAGAAAACGCTAGTTTAAAAAATAAAATTATTCTAGTCCAACCTCCTACTCAGACGTCAGCTTAGAGTCAGACCAGGCAGATCAGGACTTTATTCAGACGAGTCCTGAAAACCTCTGAGGGTGGAGAGAGGCTTCACAATATCTGGGCAGCCTTTTTCACTGTCCTTATTGGGAAAGAATTTCTCCTTATCTTCAGTGAGACAGGTAGGATGCCAAGTCTTCAGTTCAGCTGTGCTGATGCATGGACCCCTGTGGACCCTGTCGATTCAGCCCTCCACTTGTAGACTGGCTTCTTGGCTTGACCCTGTACCTTTCTAGTCATCACGAACCCGTCCAACCATCACTGGGTACTTTCTGACCCTGGTACCCCTCACCAAGATGATTTTGATCCCAACTCACTGACTTGTATTCCTGGTGCCCTAATCCTGAGGAAGTCTCCAGCTCCTGTGGTACTCTGACACTTCCTTTGTGTTCCTGCTCATACAGTCCAGGTGGGTGTTACCTTTCTCTGCTGCCAGGGTGCTTCTGGCTCGTCCTCATTTTTCTGTCTGCTAAGACCTCCAGACCCTTTCCTACAGAGCTGCTCCCCACCATCAGTCCCCAGCCTGTATCACTGCAAGGAATTTTTCCTTCCTGGGTTCAGGAATTTGCATTTGTCCTTGCTGAATTTCACAAGGTTCCTGTTCCTCATTCATCCAGCTTGTCTAGGTCCCTCCGTCTCAAGTAAACTAGGTCATCTCAGTTTGGTGTCAGCTGCAAACTTGTCCGAGGGTATATATCATTACCTCCTCTAAGTCATTAACAAATAAGTGAACCAAGACAGATCCCAAACTAAGACCCCTGTGGTACTCCACTTATCAGCCTTCAGGCTGAGTAAATCCCATTAACGATGGAATCTGATCATTCAATCCATTTTTACCCATCTATTTATCTATCCATACAGACTGTTGTATCCTAGTTTAGATACAAGAACATTGTGGCAGACCGTGTCCAAAGCTTCGTCCTATAAATTATATCTGTGGCTCTCCCCTTATTCACAAATCCAGTCATTTGATCTTCAGGGCCATTTGGGTTGGTCAGACATGACTTACCTTTTGGTAAGTTATGCTGGCTCTTTCCAAACACCACCTTCTCCTTCATGTGCCCAGAAATGTGCTCCAAGAGGGCTTGCTTTATAATTTTCCTAGGGACCAAGGTGAGGCTGGCTGGCCTTTAGGTCCCCTGGGTTACTCCTGGCCTTTTTGAAGACAGATTTTTGAACATCTCCCTCTTGCCAGTTGTTGGAGTCCTTCCCCAGTCTCCATGACTTTTCAAATATGATGAAGAGTGGCTTTGCAAGGACATCAGCCAATTCTCTGATCACCTTTGAATGCAGGCTGTTGGGTCCTGTGGACCTGTATGGGTCAAGTCATCTCAATGAATCCTGGACTTGACTCCCATCTATCTACTGCTGGTCCGTCTTCTCTTGGAACCATTTCTCTAAAGGCCTGGGCAAAGAGGGTTTGTTGGCAAAGACTGAGGCAAAGAATATTTTGAATACTTCAGGCTTGTCTGCGTTCACTATCACTAAATCACCTACCTCATTCAGCAAAGAGCCCACATTTTCCTTGTTCAGCTTTTCACTACTAAGGTAGCAGTTGAAGTTCTTTTTGTGCCCTTGATGTCCCTTTCAAGCTTCATCTGTCACTGAGCTTGGCCTTTCCCAACACCATCCTTACATGACGTGGCAATGTTTCTAAGTTCTCCTTTGTAGTACATCACTCCTTCTACCTGCTGTATATAATAATTAAAAACTTGAAAAGTGCATAATTTGCTTAATGTAAAAATATCAAGAGAACCATGTTGTCTCTCTACTCTTTCATAGAAATTTATACTGTAAAAAGAACAGTAGTTTCATTGCCGTTCATCTCTATACATTGCTGAAGGTCAGTGTATCTCCTACAACATTGTGCATCCTTTTGTTAATAAATCAGACACTATGTGAACAAGCCGTACAATCTGTCGTGCTTCCCATTTTAATAGATGAGTATCTTACCTTTACTAGCTACAAATCCCTCTTTACTTATTTTTTCTTAAAAATATATTTTATTATTCCAACACACAAAAAAAAAAGGTTCTGGTCAGATCCTTCCATTCTCCTACAATATGAGAAGAAGCTGATTTTCAACAAAGCTAAAAATTGAATAATTTAATATATTTTTTACCTTTAATATAACCAGTGGAATCCAATGCTGTAATGCTAAGTGTTTAGCAGGATTAAAAAATGGACTGTTTGAATCTAAACATGAACTTCTATAATAATATAATTAAGATTATATGTTATTATGCATATAAAACTTTCTACTTTAGAATCCATTGTTAAATATTCAGAGTTGAAAAACTGTTTTATAAACAGATTATAATGTAATTATGGTATCTGATGCTAGTTAATTGTCAAAGAGAAAGTAGCAAATAGATAGAATAGATCATTGTTCAAATTTAGTATGCAGCTTTGTTCTTTTCCTTGAAACATGGAGAATTTGTATTTAATACTTACATTTGTTTTACATAGGGTTAATGCCTACTTAATGTAGCTCTAACACAACAGCAATCAAATCTCATTTTTGATGGCAATTTACAAGATAGAACATTGCTTTCATGAATATGAGATCATTTATAATTCCTGCAACTACACCCAACCAAATTCACATTCATATGCAACAGCATGTTTACACCATAAAACATTGCGTATGAGGAAAGGTAATTATTTCTTATTGCAGGAAACGGATTTTTCATCAAATGCAAAAAGAAGAAGTTTAGGTAGAAAAAAGTGGAAAGAACAGAAATTTTAAAGGTTTTTGAACTTTTATACCCACATAATTGATGAAAGAAAAATCTCTGATATTCTAGCTGTGATGATCTATGGAAAGTTTCATGAGAACAAGCATATCTTACTGCATAGTCTTCCTCTCTTCAACCAAAATAGGGAAATGTCTTTTCTTTAAAGAAATTATGGTTTCAGAGCACCTAGACTAGAGCTTTCTGTCATGAGAGACAGGAGAATATCGACATGTACAATCCAAATCCTGAATTGGACTAATTGGAGATCTACAGTGTAAATCTGGGAAAGAAACCTCTTTTAATGAAGTGAAACTTCTTGAGAAATCTGAGATTTCACATCCATCTTCATGATGAACCAAAGATTTTTCAATAGAAAGCAAAAAGAGCCCCTCATCCCCTCAAATAATCCCAGAGGCTAGAGAACTTATTTGACATGCAGACTTGCATTCAAACACTCCCAGCAAAAATAGGTTAACAGTACTGACTTTTCTGCTGGATTCTTTCCATTTAATTTAAATATCTAAGTAGTCAGTGGAACTGAGACTTGAACTTTAATCTCTGTGATTCTAAATGAATTTCTTACCTACTGGTTTGGGTTTTTTTTATTCTTCCGGTCTTACACCTGGGAAAATGAGGGATTTTAGAGTTAAAATTCTGTAGGGCTGTGTTATGTTCCAAGAGCATTATAACATTAATAAATGAATCTGTTATTTTTTGCCTTCCAAAGTCTCCTGGGAAATGAGCAGTTGCAATGATCATTGTTATTTATTTCCTTTTGAAATGAGAATGTTAATAAATAAATTTAAATGTTAGTTTTCGTGTGTACTGTAACGGTTCTGAAAAAAAAATGCTGGTAAGATATATTTCTTGGTGATTAATCTTAAAATGCAGAACCAAAATAATCAAACAGCATACAAATATGAAACATATTTTACAACTCTCAAGCACTATTTCTCATTCATAGAGCATAGCATATAAACAGGATCTTAAAAGACTGAATTAGTGCCATACTATACCAGTCACAACCATCTCCAAAGAATGGCTCTTCTCCAAATAATAGTATTGTCTAGTGCCTGCACAATATCTACAGCTGCACCTGTTAAGTGTTTCTTCTTTTCCTAAAAGCAGATGTCAGATTTATACCTGTAGCATGACCAAGACTGCAAATATTAATTAATCTTTTATGGCTGGTGACTGAATGAGCCTGACTGGCATGTACAATGCTGGCAAATACAAGCTTTGTGCTGAGTAGCTTCACAGGATCCATTTGGCAAAAACTGGTCAGGGATGCATAGCACTTGAACGCTACTTCAATAAAGACTGAAAGGCATGTTTTTCACCTACACTTTGGTACTTGCTACACTGGGTAGTCAAAGCACGCATTTTAAAGAGATGAGTGTTTTGCCGTGTTTATATTTTTTATTAATTAATTAATTAATTAATTTTTAACTTTTAAAAGTAAATCTTTTACTCATTTAATTATCAGCGGGCTGCATGGAAAATATCAGTCTTCCAGAAAACAAAAGCTATTGGTGGCTTCTGTGGAAAATGTGAGAGTTATCATATTATATATACCTACCAATATCATGGATACTTCTATGACCTTTTTCATCTGGTTAAGCCTGCCTACAGAGGCAGTTGTTAGAGGAAGCAAAAAAGAAGAGAAAATAATTGAAAGAATGGATTCAAATCTATCTAACATAGGCAACTAACGTGCCAAAATTTTAAGGCTCTAGGGGCACATTCCTCCTAAACACATGCCTGTGGGCAAGGTAAAGAAGAAAATACCATTAATGGAGTAGAGAAGAAGACCTTGTCTGCCTAATGAAGGGTTTTGAAACTAATTCCACCTTGAAAAAACATCACTGGATAATGGGAATGAGGTTTAGACATTATAAAAAGACACTACATCCATGTGCAAAGAAAAAGTACGAAATCCAAAAGTTGTCAAAACTTTAATAGCTTTTCCTTAGGTAGGGAAGATGGCTCTATCATCAGAAACAGTTTCTGGGGGTGCTGTTGCTGACATTATACCTATGACAAAGCTGCAGCAGAGGGGATAAAACAGTCTGGGACCCAGCCTGAACAGAGTCAAGAGGTGGCAAAAGCTTCTCCCATACAAAGAATGGCTGGCGAGACAGTGAAGAAAGATTCAGGAACAGCTTGTTCCTAGGCACACCTATGCTGTAAACCATAGCTCAGCAGTTGCAGTGACATTTTCTGTAGCAGATATCTCTTATATTGGAGGCACAGCTATTCTTCAGCTACCTCAGCTCATCATGCTGCCCTGCAAAAGAGTGATAGCAAACATGGCAAAGATTAGGGGGTTTCAAACTTCTGTTCATTAGGACTTGACAGCCTTCCTATGCAGAGAATGGGGATGATACACCAATTTTTGTCATTTGGATCATACTCCCTTAAAGAATAGATGCAAAAATTAGGTCACTTTGCACGATTTTGTGGGGCAGAACCATTTGGCCATGCTTTGTATCACTGGATTGCTGATCAGGCACAGAACAATTGATGTGATGCATGTCTATCCTGGAAAGGGTTATTGCTTAGATAATGAACAGATATATATATTCAATGGGTCATTAAATGTAAAAGTGTTCCAATTTTGAATGATTATTACAGTGTATTGTGTCATAAAATTATACAGAAATGCATCTAACTCTCTAAACCAAACAACGACAACCATAGGAAAAACTGTAGGTAGTATAGGCCTAGATTTAAATTTGCCTAAATTATCCCCTGCCTAGAATCAAATCTCATTTTGGACATGTCTGTAGAATTTATTTGAAATACTAATTTAGTGAATGCTGTGAAGGTATTGGCTGTTAGAAAGCACTACTGAAATAAAGTAAGTGTTGAGTGCACTGCAGCTGGAGTGTAAAACATGGACTAGGAACTATTTGTCACCTCTGAGACTTGAATGAATTCATTCACTGTGGCCACCAACACTCTGGGAAGCTGTCCATGTTATGTTTTCTTGGAGCTCAACAATCAAATCTGTAGGCATTGACTATGATAAGAAGGTCTCTGTTAAGTTGCAAGCTCATTAAATCCTGCTCTAAAGCAGAATTAAACCCTCTGCGGTTCTGATCTCCCAAAATGCGGATTGCACTCTCTAAATTATAGAGCTGTTAAAAGTAATAAAATGGAGAAACATATCATTCAGACCTTAAGAGTACTTTGGACACAGATAAAGAACTCATGCCACCTTGGAGAAAAAACAAAGAAATCAACTTTTGCTAAGAAGCCACCTTTGCTTCCATTTAAATCATTAGTTAGCCCAAAGTCAAGAATGGCTATATAATTGCTCTGTGTCTTCCATAAACTCACCTTCAGAGTAGATACGGCCTTGAAACTACAGAGGCCTTAATTCTATGTCCAAAGGGCATAGCAGTGGCCATGCTTCCAATGCTCTTTTGTTAGCTTTTACTGTTTGCTCCTCTATTCATCATTTCTTTGTCTTGTTTAATACTCTGCTCTGCTAACTCTTGTCAATATGTCTTTTATACATCCTCTACCCTTGATTGACCTTGATTCTTCTAAGAGGACGACAGGATGAAAACGTAATTGTTCAGACAGAGACATCAAGGATGCCCACAGAAAGATTTGTAACAGGTAGTCAGTCTCATAGATGAAGAAGGAGTGATCCATTCTGGAAAAACAAAACAAAACAGTCTCTGAAAAAAACAGTTAACAAACCTGATGGTCCTGTTTGTGCCTCTCCACCCTCCATAACATATACCCAGTACCTGTGCATTTAAATAATGCATATTTCTTAAGTCTCTGGATGCATTCCCCTCATTACATTAATTCTTACCAGAAAAAATGGCTTTGCTTTGTGTTAAATCTCTAGCTTCCACTTTTGAGGAGCACAACCGCAACAGATAGTAGGGTATGGCTACACTTGTTTAATTCCATAGAACAACATTAAATATGACTAAATAAAATGCATTCAGACTGTGTTTTGCGAACTAGCCCATTTTCTGTATATCATTTAGTCTACAGTAAAAACACTGTTTTATATCCAGGCAGATGGTTGCTCAGTCGTGATGAATGTTGTAGTTGACTCAACTACGTGGGAACTACTGCTTCAGTATTGCAGGCCAATCCAGGAGAGTGGGCTCTTATCCCTTTGAAGCGAATACCAGTGGACATATGTATGAATATAAATGGCTGAGTAGCTGCATTGAAAAATCGTTGCCTTTGCTTTTGATGAGAATGAGAGGCAGCTATAGTATATAGCTTCTTCTTGCCTGCAGATAGTCAAGAAACTGTAAATATGTCAGTCAGGAACCAAGACTGCATAATTTTACATTAGATGCGCTACCACAGATAAGGTAGCCTATTCTTGTGTATGTTTTGAAGGCTTTCAACTTCTCTGAAGCCTCATTAACTATATATTGGTCTTTATCATAATGATGTTGTCAATTTTTAAGTTACCTCAAGCTATATGTTTTCCATGAAACATCCAAAGGAAAAGACAAATTATGCCCCTTATTACATGAAATATGCAAACCCTTATCATGCATATTAGATATTTTCCTTTAAAATGTTGTTTATTCCTTTAAAATGCTGTTTGAAGTGTGGCTCTAATCAAAACTATAATATTTTGTTACATAAAAATTTGCAAAAAATGATACAAGTTCTTTTATCCTTAAGGAAACTTACAGAAATAATTTTATACTAAATTGTTGAAAGACAGACTCATGGGCCAACAGTGAAAAATTCTTTTAATAGCTAACTTACAAGAAGCCATTGAACCAAAGGGATATGAAATATAAATGCTGGCAAACCCTTAACTATAGCATTCCAAATGATGACACTCTAATATGACACTAATCATCCTATCATTCTTCAAAAAATAATGTTCTGCAAATGAAATATAATAACTGAGAAGCCCACTTCAACATAAGTCAATAAACTAATAAGCTTGTTAAAAAAAAATAATTACTTGGCTCCAGTCTTTGAACAGCATCTATTTATTTTGAAATCCTCTGAAATACAAGAACAGAAAAAGGAATAAATCTTAGTAGAGGAATAAACCTTCCTTCTTGTATTTCATGATAAATTAATGATTAGCACACTGCTTATATATAAGGCTAAACAGCTGAATGTTTAGAAATCAAGAAAAGTCATACAGCCTTATCTCTCCCGTCTGGACTTCTGTAATAAATATAAGGTTTCTTGACATATTCATATGCTATATGAAAAAAAAACTTCCTATCAAATTTTAATTTCCACCTTTCTCCATCACTATACTTCTAGTTGCATCAGCAAATTTGGCTTTAATATTTGGGTTGTAAAGCTGGTGAATCTAAACCAGAGGCTAGCTGCTTGCACTTGGTTTAATGGGGAGAGAAAAGTACTTTGGGGAAAACTTCCTCTATTCATTCAAAATTTCAACTAGCAAGTATGTTGCTCCAGGACTGATCAGATGACTGCTCATCCCATGGAGTGTTAATAGATTTGTTTGTAGATACTTCTGCTTCTGAATAATTTTGGCAATAACATGGGCTGAAATTTCAGTATCAATTTTAAAGCCCACGGACACAAAAATTTGGTCTTATAGAAAAACAGTTCCAGGGGAACAGCAAGAAATTTTCTGAACAAAAACAATGAAGCCAGACTTCCAACGAATTTGTGCTTGTTGATTGCTACTCTCTCTCAGATATCAGAGAATCCAGGAGGGCAGGAGGAATGAGAAAGAGAACTTTGCCTAGGGAATAGATTCTCTGGTGTCTGTTTCATAAGCACAAACTCCTGCTCAAGCTTATTTCCAGACCTCTCTTAGCAATCCTCACCTTTGTGTATTCTTGGGGTATTAAGGGATGAACTCATGCTTCATTCTTTCCCTGGGAGGGAACCAAAATAGATTCTCTCCTTCCTATCTTTCTTCTCTTTCTGTCTGGAGAAATTTTGCATTTGTGATGTCTTATATCATGTGTGTCAGTGTCACTTCTATTTGTTTCACATTATTTTACATCAACTCATTCTGTATATCACAGTCATTATAATAAAGATGTAATCAAATTTGCATTGTATTTTATAAGAGTTAAAAAGGAAAAGAGAAAGAAGATACAGCTCATGACCTCCTCATTTACGCAAAGTGGAGTCAACAAAAAGTGTTATTTGTGTTGTGCTGTTTTCAGACACAAAGACAATGCTGCTTCTTTAAAGAATTTATGAGGTCATCTTGACAGATAATGCCATTCTCTGCTGAGTAATTACTTCATAACTTAACCTAAAGAAATAAAAAGATGAAGTCTGTGAATTTTCTGTTTTTTTCAGTGAAGTGTTAGCAATACCAGAATCTATGAATACTATTATAAGATAGCTACATATTTGATTCTCAGGAATATAAGCTCCTAACCAGAAACCATTAGAAAAATACATTCATGAAGACATAGTCTAAGTATTGCAAATGCTGATTAGTGAGTGACATTAAGTAAGTCACTTTGATTAATAAATTATTAGTAAATTACTCAGTCTTGCCTGGGACTGTCAGTAACACAGGTGGATCTGGTTTTTTTGACTGGGTGTCAGAACAATGAAACCTGTTGTTCTCCCAACAGTACAGTCAGAGGCAGATTTTTGGAAGTAATCCCCAATAAACTCTCTTGCTTGCAAATTGGAGGTGATATTCAAGTGGGCTCTTCTGCCCACTTTGCATAACTCACAATGTTTTAGGATGACCTTTCGTGAAGACCCAGAAGGAGAAAAAACTTGGACAGAATGATAGCTTCTCACTAGTTCAGCTGATAAACTTCTGTTACTCGTTATTAAATAAGAATGGAAGTATGAGAAACTAGCAACTGTCAAAGGCAAATTATAGTGAAGAAATGGGAACCTTACAGGCATACAGACTTGAATTCATGTCACCTAACTGAGACTCCTAATCCAGAAGCCTACTCACTCTTGTTTAGCTCTAGTCAACAGGGATTAATAGATGCCTCCAGCAGTTGTTTAACATACCTTAAATGTGAATTACCCTCAAGTGATACACCTTTCTGTATCACTTGACTGTATAAGGAAGATATGTACGCACTAATTTTACCATCTCAGGCTCTTAAACCAAATGAGATCAATACAGACAGAAACAGTTTTATAATTGTTGATAATGCTGTAGTGTTAAATTATCTAGCATACAAGAGACCATTGCTGGACAGAGTATTTCAGAGTAGACGGATTACTGTCTACCTGTGAAGTAGTAACTTCTGTGGTCTTACAATATATACTTACAGAACACCAGACTTTTACATAATGCTAGTCTAGACACTAGAACAACATTTTGGAAAAGCTCTGCAGCACTAGACTGACTGCTTTCTTCAGAATAAATGAAATGTTGGTGTAGAAATTTAGGTCATTATTCTTAGGTGCTGTGAGCTTTTTTCAAGCTATGGACAACAGAGTATTACAAAACTCTGTAGAGGGCCTGGAGCAGGCAGCTTATTAGGTGTGGTTTATATTAATCTTAATTTTAATTTTTAAGATGTTTGAGGTATAGAGCAGTGCAGGTCATCCTCAAATCACTGAGGAATTTGATTGTATCTAGACCAGAAAAAAAAAAGCTATTGATCACACTCTATTCAGAAAAGGAAATCAGTGCAACAATCCTGTAAAAGGTATGTCTTCTACTTATGGCACAGGCTGAAAGAGCAACTGAGTACCCCATTTCTAAATTAAAATTCCTCTCTCCATCAGCAGTAAGGCCACATTTTGAAAGAAATACTACCCATTCTCCATTCATAGCCACAGTCCTCTGTGGAAAGTATTTCCAAAGTGTGACAGCAAAGAGACAGTGGAAATTGCACTTTTACAGACTTGCCTATTCCTCTGGGAATGGAAGCAAGGAAAAATATTCCTCTCCTAAACAGAAAATTTCAGACTAAAGAAAGAGGCAGAAAAGATTCTGCTCTTCTGGAAGAGGATGAAAGCTATGCAAAATGATTCTGAATTTTTCTTATCTCAAAAGCTGGAGTTTGCTGATAGAAGCTGTTTCAGATCATGTCACCTTGTCAATATGGAAGATAAGCAAAGTCTGGTCTTCTAAATGCATTGAAAAAGTTTAATTTGGAGCTTCAAAACACTAATTTCTTCCATGTAGCTTGTTTATTCTCCATTTATCATACCTAAATATTTTTCATTTGATGTTTTTACTTTCCTGTAGGGTGAAAAGTGAAGTGATCATGATCAGAGTTCTCCCTTAAACCGTAGTAGGAAAAGCAGAAGCCTATTAAATCTTTCAGGCTTAAATAGTTCATACCATTGAGTCTAGGTGCTCAGTGGTTGTCAGAGTCAGTGAAAATGAAGAAAAATTTTCTATGAAAATTAAGTAATGTGACCAAATACAGACCACTTTGTCTTCTGGAGACTGTAAGTTAACTAAAGCAGCTATAGTGCTGTGTCAAGAAAGACAGCAGTTTCATATTTATAGGCTGAGTAAATAACAGAGTGTACTTAGGGCTCTCAAGTATAACAAATTGGGTCCTAATGCCCATATCCCAGTTTGTCATTGAAAACTCTATACCACTTCTTTATGCCAACCTTTTTGACCTGACAGTGAAGGCTGACAATCTACCACCTGACTAGGTATAAAAAAGCTACCTCACGTACAATGTTGTTAAAGCAGAGCAGCTCTGTACTAAGGCTCAGAATTGTGCAGGGGTTTAAGAATGTAAACAGGCAGATAAGACATCAGCCCCTCTATGAACATCTCAAAAACTGCAGCTTATGTAACATCCATATAATTTGGCTTATAAAATTATCACAATTCCGTCCATCGAGATCTGTAAAGCAGGTTAAGCACTAATGTAACTCTGAGCCCTAGATTAACTTAGAGACCCTGAAGCCAAAATACTAAGCAGAGAAGACTATGTGGCAGGTGAAGCCAAGTTCTAAAAGAGGATATTTTTCAGATCCCACAGGAGAAATGTTAAAAACAAGCACTATTGTGCAGCCAGGCAACACAATGAACAAGATGTGTAGGATAAGAGTGAGAAAGAAACTAAGCTTGCACGGAAGATTGGAGATAATTATGGTCTTAGAACGCTAGCTATTTGTGGAATTCTATTCTTCCTAAAAAATAAATTTGAACCTGTTGTCACCCCAAAATGATTAATTGCTGTTATGGCTTGTCTCAATCATGCATTTATCCTAAACATGTGTTGTACTAGTTATGTTTCTTTACATATAGTATGATGAAAATGAGAAGTGTAGTACACAGAGGCATTTCTCACTGAGAAAAAAAAAATGAGAGAATGAGGAATTTAAGAAACTGCTTAACATATTAAACACTACATGTGATGCCTCCTCTAAAATGTAATGCTTTCATAAATGAATAATTGTGGTAGTGCTTAGTTAGAAGACTGAAAAGGCACTCATCCAATTAAATTAGTAGTAAAAAGTATACTATGTTGGCATTATAATGACAAGAGATACCTTATACAAATTTTTGGCATATCTCTAGATCAGGGTAAGAGCACACGCTGGTTAGTCCCAAGTGAATTCTCCATATTATCAAAGAGTTATAATGTGTCAATGTAGGATTCCAGACCTGAGTGCTGTTATTACAGGGACCCTGAGAGGAAGAGATCTCTTTCACGCAGTAACATTGATCAGAACACATAAGTGGAAGGCAATAGGGAGAACACCAAAATTCTGAAGATTTCTAGGAAGTCTGATGACAAGGGTTGTTCGGCTTATGTGCTTCAAGGAAAGAAAAGGCAGAACAATCTACAAAAGAAATTTAATATGCATGAGTTGTTAGGCATGTAGCATCATCCAGAAGTGGATTTAGGTGTCTATGATGGAATTTAGGTGTCTGAGGTTGGGATTCATCTGCCCTAATTTAGAGTTTAAACTCCTAAATTAAAACTCCATCAGCTGATGGTAGAAGAAATAGACAATTCAAAGGGCAAATCCTCTAAAGTATCCATTTTCACGCATAAAGGATGGTGCTATCATCTTTAATATCTGTAAAAGAATCTGATGTAAATAATTTCCTGATAAAAACTCCCTATAGATAAAGAAGAAAGTACAGAAATATTCTCATACAGTTTTAATATGCAGTTCACTATTGGTTTAATATCTGAAGTACATTGATTTAATTTTTCTTTTCCCTTTGTTTTTAACAAAAGTGTAAGATTATGTTAAATATGGTTCTTAATAAAATACAAGTAATATGTAGACAGCCAACAAAATTATGAATAGAAGACATGAGCTTTTAGAAGTTAATAAGGCTGTATACATGTACTGTGCCTATTGATTTTACCTTATGAAGAATAACATTAGTCATAATTCTGTCACACTAACAAAAAAGTTCTATTGAGAACTCTAAATGTGTAGAGTGAAGTATCAACAAACCTGTAAAACGAAGTTATTGCGAACAAGCAGATATGGAGTAAAAATTTTTGTTCATAAAATTTTACATCTGAAGAAAAATAGTACCATATGAAATTAACATTGGTAATAGCTTTACCAAAAACATGGAATCTTTTAATAAGACGACATTGCTGTTGGGTCATGTCAACGTCACAAACAACTCAGGCTTCTCTGTTATCTGGATGTGATCCAATACCATTGTGTGCTTATCTTTACTGATCTTAGTCATCTTTCTGGCATTTTATTCTTATACAGATACATAAATTAGTAACAAAAGAGCTTTTCAATAAATATCTCTGTGCTTCCATTGGTTACAAAGCCAATGCATCATATATATCTACCTAGGCAAAATTATCTTTCAAGTTCTATAGAGTTTCCTTTTCTCATGTAAGTAATGTTTAAAAGTAAAACTGTACTATTAAATTTGCCCAGAGGCAAATTAAACTATTATCGGTCAGAGCTATCAGCTACAATTGTTGCATATCCCTAATACTTTTTCCTCTTATTAATGCTAATTTCTTTCATGAAAAGACTGGTGGGTTTGCTTCTCACTTGTTTCCATGAAACTGGAAAAACACCTTCCACACTGTAATCCAGCAATATACTTTTTTTAAAAACCAACTTACTTCTATCCCTGCTGCTAATTACAGAACTCCCATTCAGAGTATGGATCTTCCTTTCACTGCATCTCTATGTTGTGATAGAAACCCCTATTAAAAAGGAAGATCCAAAAGAGATTCACTAAGAGATAGTTAAACACAAGGGGCCATGCTTACTAGTCTGTTACTCCACTTTTACACTGGTGTAATTCCATTGAAATCAATACAATTACTCTAGCGTAAGATAATAGTATTGTAGTTATTCAGAACCAAGTTATTAGTGTTTTGTCTATTTTGATACGTGCAGATTAGAGGCTTTTGAATGTCAATTGAAACCAATTAAAACATTTGATGTTATGACCTTTGCAGAGTAACAGTATCTAACAGGTATGCATATTCTTAATGAAGTGATTGAAAACATTCTAAATCACATTTTCTCTAAAAAACAGTGTGTAAATGTACAGGAGGGTATGTATTCTGTCCTCCGGTAACTTTTAGGGTGTTAAACATAATTGCTTTTCCGCATGGGAATGAAGACAGAACTTGCCAAATATGCTTAACAAAACTGAGTATGTCTTATGCCATTAATTCCTGCTCAGAAAGGTCAGACCTGTGGTTGTTCTTATGCTTTCTCTCCTATCACACACATACACACATACAGTTTAGAAGTGACTAGGAAACTTTGGACCTCAGCAATCTGCTGGCTGAGAATTTAATTCAAAGGTATACAGCATCAAGAAAATTTTGACTTCATTAAAACAGTAAATTTCAGCAAAAATGCATTTTCTCAGAAATATTTCAGCGAGCTTCCTGGACAGTAACAGTGTTTATTTTCTCTTACAAATTATTGGGAGCAATAACTTTTGTTGTTGTTGTTGTTGTTATTATTATTGTTTGAAATCTGTTCCTCTACAAAGGGTACATCAGGTTAAATGATCAAAGAGACCTTTTAATTCTGATTTGTCAAATCTATGATCTCTTCACAAAACCAATTTGTCTTTGGCCTGAAATACTGACTGGCAAACTCCCAGCTTACAGCACCTGTTTCATAGCTCACAGTGAAGATTTTACAAATACCTTACAGTCATCTTGTGAAATCATTCATTTCATGATATGACTGAAAGTCATTCCTGGAATTATAGGCATTCTATTACACTATTTAACTGTTCCACTGAGTCATTATATGAAATGCCTAAAAGTCTCAGGCATTTCATGAAATGGCTGGTGTCAGTGCTTTAGTCATTTTATGAAACTTAGCATTATGACATTCTATTCACTACTGCTGTGAAAAATAATTTTTTTCTATAGGAAACAATGTGCTATCAAAGTCCAACTGATATAAATAAGCAGATGTATTTGTCATACACTCTTCAAAACCCCTCAGCCTCTGCAGGCCTTGGGTAGAGTGCCTTTCCTGACTTTGCTCAGACAGACAGACCTCCTCCACTTTTGCATTTGTATTTCCAAGTGGTTCTTTCTCAGCATTTGTCACTTAGAGAATGAAGGATAATAATGGGGAATTTTTTATTTTATTTTTATTTTTATTTTTAGCTAACCCACACCCAAGTTTGCCTTCAGATTTGCTTAGTAAGGTGCAGCACTAATAAGGTAGAGATAGTAAAAGTAGAGATAATAAAAACACCAGCTTTCCTATAATTGACTGAGGCAGAATGGGTCCATGGAACAGTTTAGTGTCATAAAAGACATAGATGAAAAAGGTCTGAAAGGGATTGGTTTGAAAAGCAAAATCTGTCATGGGAAATATTGTAGGAATTAATTTGATTTGTGTCCCAAGCAGCTTCTTCAGGGGAGGAAAATATTAATGATACTCTTGTTTCACTGTTTCAGAGTTCTACTGCTGGAGACCAGGGTTTTGTAAATGCTGTGGAGTCTGAAGGAAAAGTAAAATAAATAAATGCAGATGTTACAAAGCCAAACTGAATAGCTGATGTCCTGATTCTGAAAACAAGTAGTTATTCAGTGTTACCATATGGCTGTAGAGTGAAATATGAAAGAGGAAATGGTTTAAAATATTCTTTTAGGTTAATATTCATAATTAATCAAGAACTGAGCATTTCCTCTAATTGCATACAATGCCTAATACTGTTATTCATTTTACAAATGACTCCACAAACTAACCAATACCAAGAAAGCAACAGTGATAATCTTGAAGAGGAACTGATTTTTTTTTCTTTTTTTATGATATATTTTGTCACATTGAAGATCCTTGAATACTTATGATTTTCTTCTTTTTAACATGCAGCTTGATTTTGGAACTTTCCAGTTATTCCATGGGTGAAAAATGAAAATGATAGAGCAGGCATGAACCGGTTAATCAAGAAATGAGGATTAATAAAAATGAAAAAAAAATACATACGGATGAATCTCAAATTCTACAAAGTGATGGGAAATAACAGACTTCTTACCAATAGGTAATGGAATTATCTACATGCACAGTTATGATATTTGTGGACTACTCTTAAAAAAAAAAAAAAAGCTAAGTTCTAGCTCTCATGAGGTATTTCATAAATTTTTGTGTGTATACTGAATAAGGGCACTCCCACTGAAGCCAGCTTAGTTGCTTATGAAAATCTCTTCCCATAATCATTCTGCTAATGGTTGCCTTTGCTCATTCACAGTAGAAGGAAATTAACATGAGGTAAACAGATTTGCACAGTAGGAAACGTATGTAGGCAGACACCGTTTTATAGTTGTTTGACTAATTTGGGGACATTTGCAGAAAACACCAGGCATGACTTTTAATATTGTTATTTGATGTGCATTGCACTGAATTTCTCTGCTGTGAGCAAGTTAGCTGAAGACGCAGCTCTGCAATTTTTATGATAGCAACATTCCATTGCAGCCAATAATTCTTCCTGCAGTAGGATGGTAGGATGGGAACCTTAAAAAACTTAGAATTTTCCAGAATTCCACTTTTCTTTGTCTTTCTGTCTGTATTCATCACACTGTGCAAAAATTTGTTACTAAAGATAAGCTTTCTATATGGCTCAGTTTCCACAGTCTTTACTCAGTTGGATTACATCAGAAATTTCACTGGTTTTATTAAAAGAACTGAAATAGTGGAGAGCCCAGGACTTGCCTTACAGCACTTAGATTTCACCAGGTTCTTATATCACATTCATCACTATATATTTGAGTATCTTCCAAAGGGGCATGGAAAGGACAATGTCCTATCATTTAATTTCAGCTGTTTAAAAGCACCTATTTATATGTTGGTTCTTGTTTGTGTTGGGAAATTATCTTGGAGACTTGGGCAAGTCCTTGAGGAAGTTGCTTGTCATGGACTGACTTGGTCAGAGTCTAAAGGTTGTCTGATGGCTCTGTATTAGCTATCTGTTTAATGATTTTCCCATATTTCATTCACTTTCTCCAAAAGTAATACAGAAACTAGGAAAGTCCATGAACAAAGTTCTATTCTGCTGTATTACATGTCAAAGGGGAAATAATTGGTCAAAATTCCTGAGGACATACAGGGGATAATGCCACCAGCACTCAGCAGCCCCAGGATATTTTATAGGTGAAGTATAGTAACAGCCATATTCTTGTAACTGCTTTTTCTTCTACCCTTGTATTTTAGCAAATGCCTGCAAAGCTGGACTGGAAGGCAAATACTGCGAACAGATTTCATTGTAAATAGTAAGCACATTTGATCTCATGAACAACCTTGCGTGCATTCTGCCTACAAATGTCAGGAGCAAGCATTGTGCTTCCAGCTTAGCCACATTTCCTCCTCCTTTCTCAGAACAGAATGTGGTCTAAGAGTCTTAGTTAAGCATTCAGATTACCATGTTTGAGTGATTAAAATAACTCTATGTTGTCATTGGGGCTGCCAAGAGTATTTTAGATCATATCTAGGTTCTTAGTATCCTGACAAACCTTATTAAAATATGTGTATTTTTTTTTAAAATGTCATGTTAACATATTTTGCTACCTTTTTCTGCATTTATTTATGTAGTCAAATAATGCAGACCTTGAGGAAGACAAATGGAACCTGCATTTTCAGCCCTGCCCCATTAGGGTAATAAAACTAAGTCTAGGACTTTGCTATGGTACTTTCAGCACAAATACCTTTTTATGTAACAGTTGCAAAGGCATAACACTATTCATTATGGGTGCAGCACTCAAATGTTAAGTGAAATTGAATTTTTTCTGTTAAGACATGGTAATGGGTGCCTGGATAGAAATTATTTTGAAAGCAATAGTTAAAAAGAGAGAAATCTGTTCACTCTTCTTTTACTCAATATGTACACAATTGCTCCTATGATGAAAACAGGTTAGATCTCTAAAGCATATAAGACTGAGTTCTGTTCCTGAATGTTCCTACACAAATGGAATTAGGCGGATTTCTCTAGAGGAAGTAATTAGCCACCATTGTGCTGCATGGATAAATTAAACAGTCGAACAGTATGTCTGAGGAGAAAAAAAAAAAAAAAAAAGTGTCTTAAAATTTCCATGGTACACTTCTTAACATTTCCTAGCATTGCATTTATGCCCAGTAGCAAAGCTTCAGCATCGTTCAGTTGTTGTAACAAAGAGTAGAATTGTGCTCTGCTCCATTTTCTCAGAGAATGGGCCACTGAACAAAATAATGCTGTAAGTGAACAGATAAAAGTGGGCTACTAATTTTACAAATGATCCTCTGCTACTGCCAAGTACTTCAGAAAGTTGGCATGAGCCTGCTAGCAGGAAATATCCCTGTGTGCAATAGTTCCTGAAGAATGCCAGCTAGTGTAGAACAAAGAGGAGTCTGAATGTGTCATGAAGTGGTTTCAAGCATAGAGGGCCGGATGTAAGGCTATGGAGTTGCACTAGGGATACATTTGGCTCAGAGTTTTTGAACTATGAGTTAGCAATTTCTACTAGGAGAGCTGGGCATAAAAAGTATCTGGTTGTTCTGGAAAGAGGAAGTAAGAAGTGCCCCAGAAGACACTAGTGAGAAAAGCTTTTGCTCTTAGCAACTTCATGTTAGCTGAACAAATTTGTGTTTGGGTTCCAGCCGCAAAAACTGTACACTGGTAAATGGAAGTGGTTGTAATAGAACATATTAATCCTGCATCTGCCCACCTATTTTCTCTCTTCTTTGAAACAACCAAATTTCCCAGAACACTCCACAATGTCTATTTGGTGTCATGACAATTTCATTAGATACATAGTAATGGCACAGTTTGCAAACTGAGTAATCAAAAGGCTAGCTAGGAGAAAAACAAAGTGAATAAACCACCAGAATATCTGAAGGGAGTGCAGCATACATAGAAACAATCAAACTGAATTTTTGGGAGACGAGAAAAAGATAAAAGCCCAGCAGGTGCATGAAGGTGAGCAAGAAAGATCGGAGAATACAAACAGTAAGTGGTGTAATTAGGCAAAGCTCTGTAGCAGTGCTTTGATATTCTCTCTCCAAAAGCTTTTCTTGTTAATTATTCTTACTGTGTCCTGCATTTACAAATATGCAGACTGCACTGCATTTCTTGCTCAGCCCACTACTTTGACTCACACTCACTGCTTTGTGAGTCAGTTCTTCCAAAAATCTGTTTTTTCTAAACAGTACTTTCTGCCTTGTTTGTCCTCTACAGAAGACTGTGCATCTTCTACACCTTTTATGTCCTCTTTTTCCAGGAGGAAGGCAGCAATCACAAACAGGGTGAGGTGGCTTTCATTCATCCCAAATGTCTCAGGCCATTGGGAAATGTTTCTTCCTCACCTTAGCAACACAGCTGAAGGGCATCAGGAGTCAGTCCTCCGACTATCACTTGGTGTTACTTTGCCTCACCTTCTTCAGTTGTTCAAATGAATTGATACACGGGACAAAGGAAGCATATTTGAATGGCTGTTTACAGATATATTTTGTGAGCTAAGACTGATTCATTTCTGTTTGTCTTCTCACCAGAGGACTTAGTGTTGAAAGAGAAGATAAATCCTTTTCTTTGCTCCTTAGCAATAACACCTGCATTTCAAAACAAATGCAGGGATTCAATGAAAATAGGACTACTGTAAGTCTTCTCAAGGTTTCTCAGGCATCCGCCATGCATGCACAGAGAAAAAAAGCCTGAAAAGAACTTAAGATTGGAAGAAGACTATGTATCCAGAGAAGAAAATAAGCTTTCTGTTTTGATGTATTGATGTATTAAAAGTCAACATTTAATTGGATCTTGACCAAGGCCCTTTCATCCCTTGTTTGCTCTATCTGGAAAAGGAAAAAGACAGTAAGGGAGGTGCTGTGGGAAGAAACCAAAAACCTGGAATAAGTTCTGCTGAGTTTGGAATAACTTCTTAGCTTTGTAGGACTTGTCTGTCATGTGTTCTGAAGGAAAATCATGAATAATTGAGCAAATGAAATGAGTAGAAAGAAAATAGATAGATAAGGCATATTTTAGGTCGGAGGGCTCTTCTGGGTTCTCTCCTCAATTTAATCCCCACTCAAGTGCCATTTTGAAGACTTAGGTGAATCAGAGGCTCTGTGGTTGACCCCCCCCGAATTTCACCCCTTTATTAATGCCTTCCTTGTGAGACTTTTTTAATTAATACTTAGAAATCAGTCAGTAAGAGAACATGAGAGAAGGTTTTGATCAGCAGTCTTTGACATTAATCAAGGCAGAGTCAGTGAGGCATTGCTCATTAGCAAGGCTGATCTTTCAGTGCTTCTGCAACACTCTTTCCATCCCTCTTTTTGTTCATTCAAAGAGCATGCAGCAGGTTCAGGTACTAACATGGCTTAGAAATGTCAAATGCTACTTATGCAAGCATCAAAATCAAGAAGTATTTTTTGCTGGGATTTCAGTCAGGAAAGCTGAATTTCAGAAAGCATAATAGTTATGGCTGACTCAAGGTATGAAGGCATAAATAGCATTCTGTAAAAGAGTGCAAAGGCATAAGGACATCAGAAACAATATATCAAACTGTGTTCCAACCCTGAATTTAGGTCTAGCTCTTCTAAGGAATTAGAATGAAATTAATGCTTTTAATACCCCTCAAGTGGTCACCAGGAGAGACCAATCCCTATTTTTCTGCAGATTTGAACAACAGAAGGGACTACTAGATAATAATATACAGAGATTTCTATAACCAAAATGTAAAATTTCACCACAGTATTTCTGTATAAAGCCTGATAACTTGTGTACCACTAAAGCAGATCTTCCAGAAAAGTTCACTTATATCAAGAAGTGTTTCATCCTGTATTTTTGGACTTCAGCTAATTAGAGCAGCAAGACAGACAATTCGGTCACACATTTGCTGTACGGATTTATGTCCTACAATTTTTAGTTGTATTTGATGTCTTACTCTTTCTGGTCCAACAAAGCTACACTGCACTGTCACAGAAATGTAAATTGATCTTAAAGCTACACTTTTGGCAACAAGGAATTTATTTCAATAACCTCTTTGTCTAGCTGTTTTCCCAAATTTAGGTGTACTTAGTTGAAAATCTAAATGCAGTTTTAATCTCCTGCTTGCTGCATACTTGCTTAAGGACCAATCACACTGCACATTAGGACAGCCTTGCAGTGGCTACAGCTGGTACTGGAGGCCAGTTTGGCCAATCTGAAGATCTCAGGATCAAGGAAAGAGGCTCCGAGCAATCTTTGCCTGCAGTCACAGTTGTGCCAAGGCTGTGAGGCTCCAGACTTTTTGTGTTCCTAAATTGCTGGGATTAATATGCTTTAAAGAATGAACTACACAAACGAGGCAAATCATGTTAACACTTCTAAAATAATATTTAGAAAGACCGTAGTGGTTTATTTGAGATTACAGATGGCATTAAGCAGCTAAGATCAATTCTTTGCAAAAACAAACCATGGAATCTAACAATACAGCTAACAGTATTTTGGCAGAATCTAGGTGTCTAGAGAGCTATTTAGGTACCAAATCTAGACAGCAACTTTAAGCTTATGTTTGCCATGTGTCAGCAAAGTTCATCACTCAGCTATTGGGGTGCTGATTTTGGCTGGGGTAGAGTTAATTTTCTTCATACTAGCTAGTATGGGTCTATGTTTTGGATTCGTGACCAAAACTGCATTGATAACACAGGCCTGTTTTCGTTACTGCTGAGCAGTGCTTACCCACAGCCAAGGGCTTTTCTGCTCCTCACCCCACCCCACCAGCGAGGAGGCTGGGGGGGCACAAGATGTTGGGAGGGGACACAGCCGGGACAGCTGACCCCCACTGACCCAAGGGATATCCCACACCATAGGACATCACACTCAGCATATAAAGCTGGGGGGAGAAGTAGGAAGGGGAGGATGTTCAGAGTGATGGCGTTTGTCTTCCCAAGTCACCGTTACTTAGCGTGATGGAGCCCTGCTGTCCTGGAGATGGCTGAACACCTGCCTGTCCGTGGGAAGTGGGGAATGAATTCCTTGGTTTGCTTTGCTTGCGTGCACAGCTTTTGCTGTAACTATTAAATTGTCTTTATCTCAACCCATGAGTTTTCTCACTTTTACCCTTCTGATTCTCTCCCCCATCCCACTGTGAAAGAAGTGAATGAGAGGCTGCATGGGGCTTAGTTGCTGGCCACAACAGTATCTCAGGCTGTATCTATACTAGTAAACTAAACAGAGCCAGGATATATGATTGACCATGCTGTTTAATTGTTAGCACAGTCCCTGGCTGGGCATTGGATGGAGTCAGCTGGCTCAGGCACTGCCTGCACACAGTTTGGGGCATAGCACCGAAGAGCTGGGGGGGACACCTAGAGGTCCTGGTGGGTTGGACTGAGGGCTGGTTCCTCTGGCATGCACCTTCTCGCAGGTTATGTGTCTGGCTTAAACCTGAGGTCAGCTTAAAAGCCAGGAATTAAGGGCCTGAGGAGGGTTGTGTACTGGCATCCCTGTGAGGCTCCCGTGGGCTGGCATGCACCATTGTGTATTTATTTCTGGCACAACTAGTATTGCCTGGCAGGAAACCAGAACTCCTGTGGGCACAGATCTCCACCCTAGACCTTGAAGGAGTGAAACATAAATCTAGCTTTTCAGCCCCCTCCTCACACTGACATGTTAATCCTGACCAAACCCTGCCCACCTTTAGGATTAGAGACATGGTTTTGTTACCATCATGTGGGAAAGCATGAAATACTAAAATGAGAGATGAAACCTGGGCAAATGTCTTCTGATTGATTAGTGATAAGCTACATTTATTACTGGATCCTGCAAGAGTCATCATTCCTGGAACAAGGCCAGTGCCAGTATGAAGGAATCCCTCACATTTAATTCTGGAGGCATAGAAGTATTGCTGGGCTGGGTTTAAAGCTAGAGCTGGGGTTGGGGGCTAGAAGTAGCGACGTACAGGCATGCCATATTATTTACAGGATCCTGCAAGAACCATAAAGTTAAAATGAAGCCTGATTCTCAGATGAACATGTGAATTATAGTTAGACGATAATTAATTATTGTTCTGGTAAGTTTAGGATTAGTGCTAGGCTTGGGGATTGTGAGGGCAAAGAGTTTTGCAGCTCCTGTTGGATCCTGTGGGATCCCAAGGAAGAAAATGAGGTTGGCATGGGTATGAGTGAATGAATGGTAGTATCTCTTCTAGCAAAAATAAATAAGCAAAGCGGGGAGTTGCATAGGATGGCATGCTTTGGAATAGAAAACAGCCAGGAGAGCGCGGCAAGGGCTGCAAAGCACAGAGCAGAGAGGAGCCTGTCCAGGTGCTCTCTGTGTCCAGGACTGACTTCTTCCTTAGGCCTGTCTGCTGCCGGAATATAAAATGCAACTAGGTAGGCAATGTCCTTTTCTAGCTGAAATTTCCAGTTACAAAAGAAATGGTATGCTTTTGAAAAGGGACCAGATATAAAGGGACTGACCTTTTTTCTCTGAACATTGGGCAGTATATTCATGTTGCAGGGAAGTGTCCATATACAACCTTGATAAAAGGATGAAATAGAAGCCTTCATATGGCACCCACTGTAATTTTCCTGACCACAGAGGGCAATGTTTAATATTCATGCTTCGGATGTATTAAAAGATAAAATACGAATCAAATAGCATGACTGGAAGCTGTCTTGTTTCAGAAGAAAGTAGAAGTTAAAACTTTTATGCATCTGCACATCAAAGTGTTATTACTAGCTAAGGTTTCTTTTTATAATTTAAGCCCATATCTGAATGGAATTTCAATGGACTGGTTGTGCAGTGTACTCCAATCTCCATATCAGTCAAATCTGATGAACACCCCAAAGCTCAGTGGCTGAGAAAGAGAGAAGAAAAAGCATGCCTAGGAACATCAAATGGGAGTGCAGGCCTGATATCTTTTGTCAGTAGAAAGATTGTTTTAATACCCTGTCGGTCACAGTAATAACCTTAAACAAATAGATCACTTGTATTTACTTTGTAATATCAGTGCTTTTACAAGATTGACTACCTAGTGGGATTGTCTGTACAAATTCCACAGTTGTCCCCAGGCAGCTCTGTGAAGAGGACACTTTAACTCCATATGCCACAGAAAGATGCCTTCAGTGATGCTCCATGAATTAATCATATCCCCAGGGGCTGTGGGAGGATAATGGTAGAAAAACCCTGCCAGAGTGACTTGGAGAGCTCCAACGAGCTGTCACAGCACCTGGCCACTTTGTGCAGTGGGGAGCAGTTATATCAAATAGGCTGCTACCTGCACGAGCAGATAGCACTGAACCTATCCCAGCTGCCGGGGAGAAGCCAGTGGAGACAGCACAATTTACATTACAGATCAGTATGGGCTCCCCACTGCCTGGGGCCACAAGGGTTAGAAGAGAGAACAGGTGGTAAACATTTATCTAGCGGATTACTCTTTTTTGTCCTAATTCCCACCACTGCTCTTGAGTTACAGAGGCACTGTAAGGATGAGCTGTACATACTCTTTTTGCTGATAAAATTGCTAAGCAGTGAGCTGAAGGTTTTGATGAACAAGTTGGTTTTTTCTTTATTGGTTATCCATTGCTTCTTCCCAACTTCTAGGATCCTACCCTCAAACCCATGGCCATGCCCAGCCATTCCCAGAAAACACAGTGTGTATGCAGCATATGCATCCTAGGAAGGTGGGGATAGCTGCTTGTAATGAAAAGGTAAAATTGTCACCAAGACAGCCTTATGTTTTCTCTTCCTGTTATCTCCAGCAGGCTGTGTCAGATCTGGTTCAATTTTCTTTCATCTTTTCTGGGCAACGGAAGTTTTCCTTTTATACGAACATATATAAAACCTTTTCAGAATAATGATGTTTGCATGGAGGAGTGTGAAGTAGGCTTACATCCAGAGACCAACATGTGCATCAGGAGTATTCCCTTCCCAGCCCCTGCCCTGTCTGAGACCTTTTCCTCTTTTGTTTCCATTTGAGCAAGGTGCCAGTTCATTACTTTCAGACATTTTAAATACATCAAGTGCAAGTAATGCATCAGGGTTTTTTTCCTAAGTGTTTTTCTGTTAGTCTGTTTCTACTGTATTTTAAATCTGTTTTTTCCTGTCAAGACAAAGCTTGCCTAGACAAATACGAGCACAGCTCTGGTTTTGTATTTCCTCGCACCTTGTTCTGACTTGAGCAAGATCATGGCTACAGGGTCTGATTAACCTCTCCAAGTGTGCCAAGGGACTCAGGGTACCGTTGGAGAAACTCTTGATTTACAGCTATAGGAGAAAGCAGGAAATCAGACCACTGCTTAAAGCTTTAGATGTGCCAGGCACGAATCATCTGACCACACAGACACTCGAATGGCAGATGTGTAAGGCAGATATGGAAAGGTCCAAACGCCACTGTACCCTAAATCTGCCTCTCTCTCCCAGCTGATATAAAGGGAGCCTTGGTGTGACTAGCTCAGATGCAGCCCTCTACCCTGTAAGCATCTCCACTCTGATGAATCAGTTTCCCATCTTCCTTTTACCAGGATGGTCACTCTTTCTATTAACCTTCATGCAGGAAATTGCTGTCTTTTAAAGACCTCAAAGCTGAAACCCAGACTCCATCATGTCCAAAGTGTAGCACCTTAGAGAGAAGTTCATCAAATGCTGTTGGCTGCTCATCTGATTGATAGCTCCAGCCAATACATTCTGGCTTGAATGGGCAGGGAAGACCTCCTTATTTCCCCATGTCAAGCTTCCCAGCTCAGGGCTTGGCCTGCCAGGGCAGTTAGGAAGGAGCTAGACCTGCTCGGACATTTAAGAGAAGATTTCAGGAACCATTACTGCCAGTTGATCTTATTTCATACTTTTTGTTTTCGTACAGCTATTGAGCAGCACGCTCACCTTCCAGGCACAGTTGATGGCAGGGCCAGATCCATCCTATTAGGTGCTGAAGGGGTCGACACCCTAACTGAAGTTATTCTGCATTTTCCACCTGCTCTGACAGAAGAAACACAGAAATATTTTCTCCAAGTTGCACCATTAGAATCTGTCTTCTACGGGATTTCACAGAGCTTAGGTGCCCTAAAGTTTTGGTGGGTCTGACCTTTTACCTCTCATGCCCTCTGTGAGATTTCTGTTTCCTTTCCTTTTTGCACATGGTAGTGGTTTTGTATTTCTGTTGAACTGGAGTGGGCTTTGGACTGGGCAGGTATACATGACCCATTTTACTTCTGCTGTGAGTAAAAATCCTAAACTGTTTAGTCAATACATGTCTTCTCCAGAGAAACACCTCATTGCCTGGCTGTTTCATTTTGAAGCCTTGTAGCCATGAAATCTGTTGGGAGAGCACAAACAGTTGTGATTACCTGACAGCTCTAGGAAATGGCACAGAGACAAGATCTGTCTTTGAGATAAAAGTGTTGATTGCAGGTGGAGGCTGCAGGCAGATCTCTGAAACTCCTCCGTAACCTTTGGGCTCTTGGGAGCACCAAAGGAGTGGATGGCCTGCCAGTCTGCCTCAGTGACAACAGTGATTTGATACTATTCTTTTGCCCAACTGAGAGTCATTGGTTTTGTTAAGCTAAATAAGATTAGGGGTGTCTGTAAGTGTGGTACCATTATCCTTCCTTAATGTAACTACACTATTACACAGAGGCTTCTAATAATACCGAGAGCCCGTGGTATTGTACATGCTGTACAGTCACCTTCTGAGAAGCTACAGGGGGAGCGTGAAGGGGTGCACATGAGGAATTTTGCACCGTGCCAAGCAGAAAGCCTATCTGAAAGAGTCAGATTTTGGCGTGCTAAACAACAAATTCCTCCTCGTAGCTGTGCTGGGACAAGCTGTATTTGTGCCTGGTGATTTTGGAGTGCAGCTCTCTGAGACTAGAGAAGGCACTTTCAGATGCTGTTTAAGCAGTGGGAGACCCAGGGAAGTGGTACTTTCCCAGGATCTGCTCACTGTCTCATCAAGCTCTCCTTAGAATAGGTTTGGACGACCAAATTTGTAAAATCCACCATTCTCTTCTTTCTCTCTCATCCTTTCTCTTGCTTGTGAGTGCATTAGTCTGTCTTGCAAGGAATTTCACAGGCACCAAGCCAGGGCAGGCTGGGTTTCTCAGCCACAGACAACTCATCTTCAGATCTGTTCACTCTCCTTTCTCCTGCAGCCCGTTCCTTCCCCCTCCTTGTGCTTTCCTACACCCTGTCTTCCCCTTCCAAGTCTTTTTTCCCAAGACATTTTACCCATCACAGTCTCCAAGCCATTTGTTACTGGACTACAAAGGTCCTTATGCACATTCCCTTTCCCTTTTCCTTTTTTTGCTCTCTCTCCCCTTTTCTTTTTATTTTCCCCCCAAAATAACTTCCATCTTTAGAGCCAATATGCACTATCAGCTACAGATCCTGCCTACACATTATTGTGCGTGTGACTGTGCCCCGGCACACTTCATGCCACAGGCAGGTGGGGGAGATGATCCAATCCTGCAGGAAACTCCCACACTGCAAGCTCTGCAGGAATATAAACAAATCCCAGCGTCTTACTTCTGCCATGTAGTGGTGGTGAATCTAGTAGTGGGATAACTTAAAATACCTGGTGGTTTATGCTTTTTGTCAGTTTTGCTTTTGAAGAATGCTGTATTTGAGCTGCAGTGAGACGCAGACAGAAAGCCAAGGCCAGAGGTGTGTGGCTCTCAAGGTAGAGTCTGGTCGAGGCAGTCACAGATTACAGGCTCTCCGTGCACTCCTGCCTGCTGCAGAGCTGTGCTGGACCAGTGTGCTGCTTTTTTACCAATTGCATGCAATCACGGTAAGGCTGTAGAGCTGTGAAAAAACAGGACTGAATAAAGTAAGCCAACTGCTGAACTGCCCTTACCCCACCCCACGCCTCTGGGGAGTCAGGCCTATGCTGTGCTTACTCTGTGGCTGGTTTGACTTCATTTGTGCCTAAATCTCCTGATAGAACAGCACCAAGCAGTGGCACTGGAGCAGGGAGCACTGCTCTCTTTCAGTAGCCCAAGTCATTATTAAAAAGGAGGGGAAAAAACCCATAAACTTATGGGGACTCACTTGGATTTGAGTCCTAACCTAGGTAGCCCTCAGCTTTAAATTCAACTGTCCAGGAAAATATCCTCATGAGATTTTTGAACAGGAAAGTCAGAGATATTACAAAACGGATTGTTTGCTTGAGATTTCTACTACTTCTGGGCAAAAATCCCATAGGAATGGTTGTTCTTGTGAGTTTTCATCTGCATCTGAACAGGAAAGAAAATATGTTGTTGAAGCATTAAATCTGTCAGATCCACAGCAGAGTGGTGTATCTGGAAATCCAGTTCTGACACTTCACAAAGACTGAAAAATGAAGTGGGTTGAACTGCGTGAGACTTTTTTACCTCTTGTCACATCCACAATATCTCCCACGTGTGGGACAGGCAGTGCTCAGCTCTGCTGCCCGGCACAGGGAGGCATCTCAGTCTGGAGGTGGCACAGTGGGACGTGATTATCACATGAGGTGACTTCGCATCCAGCTTTTCTATGCAGGGCAGGGCATCACCTCCGCATGTCCTGCAGTGCGCCACGAATGAGCTAGAGAATGGACCAAGCAGCCAGCTACTGGCAGTGGAGATGGCTGAGGCGGCCACGGTCCAACATATTTTGAAAAACTAAGGGGGAAAACCAGTATTTTCAACTGGTTTTGTAGAAAGAAGAGGGGGGAAAAGTGCAGTCTTGTAGCTGCTGTCTGTGAAGTGTTCAGGTACATTGGGTTCTGAGGATGATGGGCTTTTGGGCACCACAACCATCTCCAGCCTCTGGGGAGTGAGAGGGCTGCTCTGAGGGGTCTAGCCGTGGGCACCCTGGCATGGGCCATGCCCTCACCACTGGGCACTGTCCCACAGCCCCTGAGCAAGTGAGCAGAGCTGGGGGTGGCAACAGCAGGTCCCGTCTGTGAGGCAGGGACAGGGCTGGAGCCAGACACACCTACAGAGGACCAGGGATGAGCCAAAGTGGGCTTGAGGTGGTACAAGCATCTTCCTGAGAGACGTAGCAACCTAAGTCAATAGAAGGATGTGCAAGACCACACCCATGACAACAGAGGAGGAAATTCTGACACCAGAAGATCCTGACTGGGTTTTGCCAATGGCAAGACCATGCAAAGAGTGCTACCACTGCATGGAAGATCTTGGGCTGTGGGCAAAGAACTAGCACTACACTGTGGCATCCAAGCAGTGTCCCCAGCTCCCATCCCATGCCCTTGCCACCCTCTGCCTGTGTCTCCTGGCTGTGGATATGGCCTGGCAGATCACTTCTGCAAATTTGTGCCCCCTGGGCAGCCCACTGAAGCCACACCTTTCACCAATCCTGTTGTTAAGATGTGGTCAGACCGAAGCAAGAACCCCTAGGAACATTTTACTGCCTGTGAAGCTTAAGCGTATGATTATGGTATAGCATAAGGTGCAGGCAACTTCTGTGTGGCCAAGAACGGGGTCTACACCTCTAAGTGCCAGATGGGTGGGGATTTACGCACAGCCCCACTCCTCAATCAAAGGCTAGGAGCAGCTGCTCTCCTCAAACTCAGATCAGTCCTCTCTCACCAGTAGCATCGTGCACAAAGCAGCAGCTACCACTGTGGGTTGCGGGTGCTGGGGACGGAGGGCAGGGCCTCTGGTTGTGGTGCTGTGCCCGCCGACCTCTGCTTGGAGCTGAGCACCTATGGCTGTGGTGACACCATGGTGGCAGGTGTCTCACGCTTGCATGGCCGCGCTGCTCTGGTGACTGAACACATGGCGTTCACTGGGCATTTCCCCCAGGGCAAATTCGAAAATTTCTCACTGGCTTTTCCCAGCAGGGGTGAAGGGGGATGATACTTCTGGCAGAGCCACCATCCAAGGCACTTTGAAAAGTCTGTGGTTGAAAGGGCTGTTTGCAACCAGCTCAGATAACAGAAATTTCAGACTGCTAGTACATTAAGAAACAAACAGGCATAGTTTGCATTTGGTTTCATAAGGAGGCCGGATATGACTTGAGGTATGCAAATGCCTCCTGATGCAGAGAAAAAGCTTTCAGGACTGTGGAGGTGTAAGAGTTGGCAAATTATGCGACATTATGGAATAATACTCCATTTTTGTGCAAATTGAGGAACAACAGTTGTTAAGCATGTCAGTGTTTGGGGAGGCTAATTTTCAGAGCAGAGGAATAGAAAGCATCACTGTCACATACACAGAGAGGAAAGGAAGTGAATGCAGCAATGAACAGGTGAAAGAGCTTCACGTTGTTATCCATAGGAGGATAAAAGCACTAAATCCTTATCTAATCCTTGCAGAGTTATTTAAAATATTAAAAATAGTGGGTCTCAGAGGGGATTATGAATGGTTACAGAGGGTGAGTTGAATTACAAACTGCACATTTGAGGTTTTGGGGCTTATTTGCAGGAATAAAGCAAGTGCTACTTTTTCACAGTTCTTTCTCTTTTTTTTTTATTGGCAAAAATTGCACACCACATACTCTTCTTACCACTACTGGTGTCCTTTAAATCCAGAGTGTGAACCCCGGCCTCCCCCCTGCCCCCAGTGCTTAGCCTGCAGAAGCCCCCACCCCTGCTTACCTGACCCCTGGCTTAGCTGCTGCTGAGGACTCATGCATCCCTCAGATTCTCCCTCAGCCTTAATCTTCTGTCCTCCCTGCCTCTTTCCTCCTAAAGCGTAAGCAATGATCTGATCTTCCATCTCCATAAAGCTGACACTTTTCTCCCCTGCTTCTTGACTCCATATTCTTATACCCCATTCTCTAGACTCAATAAAGAAGTTAAGTCTTGTCCCCTAACTGCATCCTTGTTCCTCCCATCCTTCCTTTGCCTACTGGGACTCATCTCCCTCAGGTTGCTAACGATCCCTGAAAGAATCCACTTATCCGGTTTCATTTACTCATGTTCATGCTGACAAATCTCAGGCCTATCAGTTACAATCTTACAGTGATGTCGTATTAACATGGACCTTGGGCAACTGGCTCTAGGTGGCCTGCTTGAGCAGGAGGGTTGGACACGAAAGCATTTTAGCTTTAGTATGACACTTCAGCGGCTGAAATATCTGTCTTTGATACCAGGATGGAGTCATTTTTCCTGCACAAGCTGGTTCAGGAGGACAGGGTCTTCTGCAGGCTCTGGAGGATGGATACCCTGGAGCATCTGACTCCAGTACTCTAAGCTTAGGGAGCTCTCTGAGATACCTATCCACAGCTGGGGGTTAGGGAGTCCCACCCCCAGGACAAGCAGTGGAAAGTGAGATTTATGTGCCTGTGTTGAGAGAGGGCAATCTGAGGTGCTCTGAATGTATCTGAGACAACTTCATGAGGCTAGCAGATACAACACAGGGTGACCATGCCCTTCTGCTGTGGCCACTGTATTTGAGGAAGCAGATTCTTGAGCACCTCAGATATCACTAGAAGCCTCTTTTTAGGCAACTGAGTACAGTCAGTTGAGCCCTGAGAGCAAATTGTCCTGCTAGCTATTGAGGGTGCCCAAACATAGCTGCTTGTGTTATTCTAGATGTCCCAAGCTACTTGGGACACTTGCTTAGGCTGGAAGATATGGCAGCACTCCTGTGAGATCACTGCTGGGATGCCAGCAAGGTGCCTACAGCATCTCAAATGGTACTTGATGTCTATGTTTGGGCAACTGAATCACTCTCGAGGTGACTTTGCTAGAGTGAGCTGAATCACTCCTTGTGCTCTGCTGACTCTAGTGACTAGGCTCCCCTTGAGTATAATACGAGCTTAAACATGCAGCTTAAATGGTGGCACCTTGATTTAGTCTGGAGCTGAATCCTGTCCTTAGAGTTGACAGTCAGAATGTAGCCCTGTGGTTTTCTGTAGAGCATTCAGCACACTTTAGGAGTTAAAAGTCTTAATAATGATGGCAGTGTAATAATAGGAGTGTAATAATGTCATTATTCTAATTTGCTAATAATGAAGTAAATAGCATTTACAGTATATATATATATATATATATATATGAAAATGACATATTGCTCACATTAAGAAATAAAAAATACCCACTAGCAGACACAGGAACTAGAAGATGCTGGCTACAACCCCGCTGCAGCAGCGAAAGTTCAGGATCTTATTTGGAACAAACCCAATTTGTTTTCTCTCTTCCACATGGTGCCTTCAGACACACAGAGGAATCCTGCCTAATGCCACTTTACCCAGTTTTGGCTGTCTCAGCCTCCCTGCTATCGGCTGCTTGGTGCTTTGCTGGCTTTGTTTTTGCTAAGGCTTGGCCAACAGCACTCATTGGCCAGGATTTACCAGCAGAGCTGCCTCTAAAGCCAAGGAAGGTGGAGAGCCTGGCTCTGTCTGTCCTCATGGTTAGTCTGACAAGAGCCACTCCTGTAGGAGGACAAACTGAAATATTGTTTCTCCAATTTAGTCTCTGCCAACTCTTATTTTTCATGTTCTATCTGTGCTATAACTTAGTTGAGGCAGCAGGTGCTTTTTAAATAAAGGGAGAGAAATACTGCTTTCCTGTTTATTTTGTGTTTGATAACTTCTAGGTGGATAGATTCTGCCTGTGCCATCCTTAATAGAAACTGAATTTGAGACATCTGCTGTAAGGACCAGGTGTTAAAGAAGGGTTGGTCCTCCAGCCTGCCTTAACTTTTCGCTCATCAAGCAGGACTGGTCTTTGTATACATGGTCACTCAAAGGTTCCCACTTTAAACCCAAGCAACTGATCAAATGTCAGGAAATTAGTTCTTCTTTCAAAATCGGGGGTGGGAGGTGGGTGTTGATTTATTTTTTAAAGAAACACTGGCACCCCCAAAAATGCCAATTATTTGTATCTGGCTTAGTTACAGCCAGTGCAATTACCTGTTCATGTTCTTCACTGTTTTACTTGTGGTTGTGAATTGGGAAGTGGGTTCCTTTTACATGGCTATGTAATGGCAGAGTTTGTTGCAGTACAGCAGACCCTTGCGACCTGGGACATGAGAGTAGAAAGAGAACAAAGTCATGTTTGCCTGTTTGAAGAGCAAAATTTTAGCACAAACAAAGAGCAATGTCCACCAGTGGCTAGCAGTCAGAACTATATGTACCCACGTAGCTCTGAGTCTATTCATTCAGTTTGGCCAGAGACTTCAAGAAATCAATATTCCCCTATAGCTGTCCAAGGCCAGAGTTTGAGCTGCCCTGAGGCCAGGTTTCTTGGCAAATTTTGATTTTTAGTAAGATCTTAAGGGTGCTGTTGCAGCAGTCTGCTCTGGTTGCAGAGCTGATGGAAGTGGCAGGGCAGCACTCAGGGCTCTGGCTCAGATTTGGCAAAGTGGCCTTGAGCATGCGACTGGTGGCAGAAAGCTTCCAGATATGTTAGAAATGTGTGAGCAGATTTTACTCTCCTCTGCTGTAGTTGGAGACAACTCCCGCTCTTCTTCCTGCTCTACCCTTACCAGGTGGTGGGACAGAGAGACATCTGTCTGGGTGGTGAAAGAGCTGCAGGAGGTGAGAAGGTGGCACTGGGGTCATGGAGACAAGTCAGGGCTCAGATGGGGACCAGCTGCAAGAGAACAGGATGTGTAGGAGGAGGTGAGGACCTACAGAGCTGGGAAGGGGCAGAAGTGTTTCAGGTGGTGGGGATAGAGAGAATTGTTAAACTGGTTGCAGAAAGGGCAGTTGCATTGAGACCGGCGCTGTTTAACATCTTTGTCGGTGACATGGACAGTGGCTTTAAGTGCACCCTCAGCAAGTCTGCCCATGACACCAAGCTGTGTGGTGCTGTCGACACACTGGAGGGAAGGGGTGCCATCCAGCAGGATCTTGACAGGCTTGAGAGGTGGGCCCGTGCAAACCTCATGAAGTTCAACAAGGCCAAGTGCAAGGTCCTGCACATGGG